>JAMLFY010000008.1:18152009-18752009 GCA_030441495.1 Dalbergia oliveri
ATGAAATGGTCCCAAGTCCCAAAATAGAATTTATTTACAAGTGGGCTTGGTTCCCCTATTTTTTTTTCAAAAAGATGAACCACAAATTGACAAGTGTTAATGTGACATATTTGTTTAACATTTATTTTGTAAAAGTTACGGTTGCAAAATGACTGAAGAATGCATGGCTGTATACATCATCAATTGACCACTTTTTCCATCGTTGCATAGTAATTTTTGTCTTATTTTCACCCTATAAATACCAACACATTTCAACTTATTTTTCACAATTTTTTCAATCTTTCTCAACACACTCTAAATTCTCACGCACAAATTATCCTTCTTATCTCTTAACAAAAAAAAAAAAGAAAAGAAAAGAAAAGTAGAAAGGATCAAAATCAATTTAATTATTTTCTCAAATGCTAGTAAAATTTCAATTTAAAAAAGTTTTTTTGAAAAATAAATTATATTTTTTATCCAATACAAAATAAAAGTGTATAATACAAAATATTTACACTAATATATTTCATAAATTTATTATTTTTTTCTAATTTTAAAATTGTGAGATTCACCAACAAGATATTAGATGAGTAATAGCAGCTTGATTGCTGGAAATGATGAGGTCACAAGTTTAATATCATGAAACGCACTTATTTATAGAGAAGTAATCATAATAATTCATCTTCTGAAATTATAAAAATAGTGTCTCTCATAAAATAAAAAATATGTGGAATTAAATTATTTAGTCCCTTCCGTTGAGAGAATGGAAAGAAGAATCTGAATCTCAGGGCACCTATATTTTTTCATGAGGCAATGGCTCACAAATATTAAAGTGACACTTTAATGGGGCTTTAAATAAGATCCAAAACGCCACTTCCTTCGGAGATGCCGTTTTTTAAATTGTTTTTCCGTATATATTCCTTTCAGCCTTTTCCACTGGTCAATCCATTCCTAGCGGGAATTTTGTGGATTCTAAAACTTTCGAATGTGAATGATGGCCAATTATTGATTCGAAGCAAAATCGGATTAAAACTTTCAACTGGTGGAATCTGGAACGTGTCGTTTTTCACATACAGATCCAACCTCATAGAGGCACATGATAGCCATGTGCATATTTGCCTGCACTTTGTGTCTTTGACTTTTGTCTGTCTCTCTTGATTAATTATTAATATTAAATTAAAATTATTCACGGAAGCAATACGTTTACAAACGGTTATGGAGGTAATCCATATCATCACTGAGAATATATACAACGTGGATCGTCTTGGAAATCTAAATTGCTGGTATTATGACCTGTGCAAATGATAATATCATGTGCTTAGTTAATTTATAGTCACATTAGCAATATAATAATCCAAATAGATTATCGATAGCAACTATCCCAAACACAATCTTTGGGAATGAGACAGATGAAACTGTCACTTTTAGAATGTATCTGATAAAAATGGGAGATAAATTTTATTGACAAATTTTATGAATATAAATGCAAATAGTTCAAAATGGATAACAATACATGTGGGTCGTTGATTATTTGCATTTAAACACTAAAAAATTAAATAAAGCTCAAATATATCAAAGGATTTAATTTGGATGTCCTAGAAAATATTTTATATAGTTATCTAATCATATAATATCATATCAATCAAATAATTAACTCTCATTTAGTACTTAAAAAGTCATACAAATAAAAAAATTTAACTTAATAATAATATAAAATTTTTTTATAATGTCAATATATCAAAATTAAATTAAACTCTATATCAAAGTAAATGATTATAATTTATTTTGCCGAAATTCATATCACCGCTATCGAACAATCTATCATTTCTGATGTCTAAATTAACGTATATTGATTTTGTCTTTCTCCATCAGTTAGTCATCTATATTGATATTTTTATAAGTATTTATATCAGTTTGAAGGCATGTTCTGGTCTTTTAATTCGGATGAGTTTTTCATCGACCTAAATTTATTTTTAAAGAAAATTAGTTATACGGTAAAATTTAAAATATAATATAAAAATTGTAAAAAAATTATTATATCCATGTCATATATTGTTATATCTCTATCTAATCTGCTTTTTTTTTTAAAAAAATTTTTCTCACACAACAAAACAAAACATGTAAGACACACAACATTAAAAACAAAAGACATGAAACAACGTTTTCTACGTTGTATTACCGTACGTG
This sequence comes from Dalbergia oliveri, assembly GCA_030441495.1. Taxonomy (NCBI): domain Eukaryota; kingdom Viridiplantae; phylum Streptophyta; class Magnoliopsida; order Fabales; family Fabaceae; genus Dalbergia; species Dalbergia oliveri. The sequence continues at coordinate 18,154,176 of JAMLFY010000008.1, forward strand.
TTGGCCAACTTTTGAATCATACAGTACTTACCCCAATGGCTAATTAATTTTCTGGTGGGAAGGCACATGGGAGGTTGATCATGAACATGTGTAAAGCCAGCTTTCCATGTGATACAATATCAAAGTGAAAATGAAAGTTTATCCAAAAAAATAATGAAAATGAAAGAAATATATTTAATGAAATTTCTAATGTAGGGCAGGGTTTTTTTTTTGCGTCCTGAAGGATAAAAATAAAAGGAAAAATTATATAAATGAGTTTTATATGCAAAATAATGCATGAAACTTATCTATTTAACTTTTACTCTTTTTTTATTCTCCAACCAAAAATACATTTAAAAGTGATAATAATATAGATTTGAATTAAGGGTAAATTATACATGTGACAAAATATTCACCATTCAAATATCCTGTCAGATTCATCTAGGGAACATAGGGGATTAGAAATTATGTCCCCACGAAACCTCTTGTAACATGATTGGTTATATGCATAAATAAATAAACTATATTCAAAATATATCAAGTTTAACTAAATTCATAATTCTTAAATATTTCTAAAACATAAATCCTAATAAGAAACTTATCATAACCATAATTTGGGGTGAAATCAAACATAATTAAATAAGTGACGAAATTTTGAAAATAACTATAAATGCATATCGCCTTTAATTCACAATTATTGAGGGCAAACCAACATAATCAATATTAAGCTCCACTCAAGCAAAACTTACAAAAGAAGCTATAGCACTATTGGAGATCTTGTGATGCAACTAAACATGTGGTGTATCTGGAAGGAAAAGAGAGGGGTGTGTTCATTAAAACTTGTGTGAGCTTCACTCACAATTTCCATGGGACAACAATAAATATACATAACATATACATGCGACTAATATAAAACATTTCATTTATAATTACATATAATTTACTGAAAACAATAATTTAACTAAATCTATGACAATAACTAGTAGAAACAATGGATGTTCTGTATATAAATATCTAGTTGAATACATGAATCTAGCCAATGACTAATCTGATAGGCACCTAACTATGTCCCATAAATAGACCACACCGGTCTCCTTACTGGTGAGAGTACCTAGACAGACCATTTGGTACTAAGATTAATGATAAATCATACAACCATTAACTCCCTAATCCGTTTCTCACTAATTATTATCAAAATAACTTGCAATAAAATTCATTGTTCTTATCATTCATATCATACTGGGTTTCACGAAATTTTCTAACTAATAAAATAAATAAATCTAAATCATACATATACCAACTATAATCCCATGAGTTTTCCAAAATAATTAATTTTCATGATGACTAAAAATAATAATATTTCTAAAATTGACATAATTCATAACAGTATGGTTTTTTGCCATAAATCATTCTAAAATTTCATAAATAATTATATAATACGGGAAAATAATAATAATGACAAAAGTATGGTTATGAGCTCAAATCTATTCACCGTTGGTACGGGAGTGTGCTTTCACTAACAACTTAACTCTAAAGAGCTAGAATGGTGCTAGTAACCAAGCTCACATAATTATAAAAAAGGAGTGTCACAAAGTCCTAGGAGAAGGTTAAGCTAGGCCAACTGGACTTAGCCAAGATGGGGCTAAGTTCAGTCTGAAATTGAAGCTGGGCTAGTGGCAATTAGAGCTTTGACAAGAGATGAGTTTGGCCGAGAGGAGGTTGATTAAGAAAAAGTTGGCTAAGAGGGAGGTTGCGCTTAGAGGATGAGGCAAAACTTAGCAAAATAAAACTAAGCTTTTCTTACACACACACCCAAACACATATATTTATGCATATAATATGATAAATAATATTAATGCTATCTACACAAATAATAAATAATATTAGTGCTATCTACACCTAATAATAATAATATTAAATAGTGCTATCTACACCTAATAATAATAATGATAAATAATATTAGCGCTATCTATACCTAATAATAATAATAATAACTATATACCACTAAATTTCATATTTGGAATATTACATACTACCTCACTTAAAAGAGATTTGGTCTCCAAATCTAAATTAACATACCCTGAGGTGGAAAAAGATGGGAGGTATTTGATTTTCATGGCTTCTTTAACTTCCCAAGTTGCTTTTTCACCGCAATGGTCCTTCTAAATAACTTTCACTGAGGTTACTTCCTTTGAGCGAAGCTTTTTAACCTGCCTATCCACAATAGCAACTAGTTCCTCTTCATAAGACAAACTCTCATCAACTTGGACCGTTTACGCAAAGAGCACATGAGACGGTTTAGACATATATTTCTAAGCATCCTGACATAAAACACTGGGTGTATGGCTGATAAACTGGAGATAGTGCAACTATAGGCCATTGCTCAAACTTCTTGAGATCAAATGCTCAAAAACAAGGGCTTAACTTTCCCCACTACCGAATCTCAATATCTCTTTCATAGGGTATACTCAAACACGTGCCCCCAACTAAACTCCAAGTCACATCGATGGTTATCCGCATAAGATTTCTGCCTCCTTGCTCATAAAAGGAGCTCAATCAACTGAACCTTCTCAGGCCCGAACTAGGCCTAGGTCTAGGATTAGCTTCTCCAAGCTTGAACCACCCAATGGGACCTGACACCTCCCGTACAAGGCTTTGAATGGTGCCATCTGGACACTTGTCTAGTAACTGTTATTGTATGAAGAACTCAATCAAGGGTAGGTGATCACACTAGCTCTCTCTGAAATCTAACACACAAGCTCTGAGCATGTCTTCTAAAGTTTGTATCGTCCTTTCGACAAACGTCGATGGGATGGAAAGCTGTGGTCAAATCCACACGTGTCTCAAGGGCCTTGAAATGCCCTCGAGAACTTAAGTGAACTGGACCCTCTGCGAGATATGATGGATAATGGGACACAGTAAAGAACCATTTCGTTGATGTATAACTGAGCATCCTGAAGGTAGTCTTTACTTGAATGTGCTGACTTAGTCATCCTGTCTATATTACCCATATGGAGTTGAACCCTTTGGTGGTTCAAGGTAACCAACTACAAATCCATGGTTATCCTCTCCCATTTCACTCTGAATTTCTATCTATTGAAGTAACCCTACATGCCTCTAGTGCTCAGCCTGCCGGCACACAAGCATTTAGCCACAAAGTCACTCAATATCTCTCTTCATACCATCACCAGGAACAACTATTTTAAACCCTGATACATCTTAACTAACCCTAGATGCATTGAGTATGTTGCACCATGGGCTTCTTCCATTACTTTTCCCCTCACACACCTACAATTGAACAAATAAATGGTTCCTCAAATATAACACACCCTTGGCATCAATTGAGAACTTTGTATTTTCAACCTTATGAACATCCTCAACCAACTTAGTTAGCTTTGGATCTTCACCTGTTGTGTCTTAATCTGCCCTACCAAGATTACTGAGCTTTGATATGAGCTAGAACAACTCTTGTATCGCTAAGGCAACTGAACTCCCTTAGCTTCTAACTTGTGGATATCTTGATCAATGCTACCTCACTTGGTGCTATGTGGGCCAAATTGTCATCGACTTCCCTCAAAGCCTCTACCACTACATTCATCCTTCCTGGGAGTACGAGATCTCAAGTCATAACCTTTAACAGCTCAAGCCATCTGCGTTGTCTTAAGTTCAAATCCTTTTGTTGAAAGATGTACTTCAAGCTTTTGTGGCCTGTAAAATCTCACAAGTCTCTCCAATAGGTAGTGCCTCCAAATCTTCAAGCAAAAACCACCTTGTCATTTCCAAGTCATGCATAGGCTAATTTTGCTCATGCTTTCTTTAGCTCCGTAAGGCGGACGCTACAACTTGGCTATGTTGCATCAGGACAGGAAGTCCAACTCTAAAGATCACAGAATAGAAAAGCTCCTGTCCATGAAGGTAATACCAAGACTAGCACTATGGTCAAGCTTGTATTGAGTCTCTGGAAACTTTCTTCACATTCTTCTGTGTTAACTTGGTTGTGATGCGGCAATCCTTGAGAAATCCTGAACGAACCGCCTGATATCCTGCCAAGCCTAAGAAACTACGGACTTTGAAACGTTGTAGGTTAGGCCATTACTGGCATGCTTCCACCTTCTCTGATCTACAGGATACCATCCTTCAACACTATGTGTCTAAGGAACTGCCACTTGATCTAACCATAACTTACACTTTATGAACTTGGCATATAACGATTCTCCCTCAAAGTCTGGTAACTATTCTAGTTGTTGCTCATGTTCCTCTTTTGTCCTGGAATACACTAAGATGTCATCAATGAAGACAATCACCAAGTGATCCAAATGGTTTAAACGCCTATTCATCAAATCCATGAAGGCTTCTGGGGCATTGGTCAACCCAAAGGACATCACTAAGAATTGATAATGTCCATAGCGAGTCCTGAAGGCCATTTTAGGTATATTTCATCGTTAATCTTTAGTGATGGTAACCAGATCAAAGGCCGATCTTGGAAAACATGTTGCCCTTGAAGCTGGTCAAAAATATCATCAATGTGAGGCAAGGGGTATCGATTCTTGATCGTCACCTTGTTTTATTGTCTGTAATCACACATCCTCATTGAACCGCCTTTCTCTTAACGAATAATACTGGAACACCCCATGAAAGGAACTTGGCCACATAAACCCCTTGTCCAACACTCTGTAATTTTTCTTTCAATTCTTTTAAGTCCTAGAGCCATGCAATACATGGGGTATAGGGATGGGCTAAGCTTGGCTCAAGTGCTATCCTAAACTCTATTTCTCTCTCTGGCATACCAACAAATCATCTAGAAACTCATTAGCCACTAGAACTTGTGTCCAAACTAGGTGTCTTTGCCTCTACATCCCTGAACTGAGCTAAAAACCCATAACTAGTTCCATCCATCAATCGTAGTGCACTCATAGCTCAATATCAACTTTGTCGATGTCGAACACCTTGTACCCAGAAACACTCTTCTCCTCACTTGGGATCTTTAATCTCACCACCTTACTATAACAATCTACCAAGGTATGGCATTGGGGCTAACCAATCCATATTCAAAATAATGTCAAAGTTAGACATGTCCAACCTTGCAAAATGCTAGTGCTTCCATGTCACCTTCTTTGACTCCACATGATTTATACACCTCGAACAAGGATGAACTCTCCCAAAGTTATCCCAACTAAAAATGGCCTCTTAAGATTCTAAGGAATCTTTCAAATTGTAAGGCAAATAACGGGACACATAAGAAAGTTAGACCCCGGTCAAACAACGTCATGGCATTGAAGGAACATACTATTGTCATATTTGTTATCATTTCATTTGAAGCTTGTGAATCTGTCGGGTCATAGCAAACAAATATGCTCCCTTCACCACCCCTGGCCTCCCACCTCTCTATTGCCTGCACCTCCCATCAGCCCCTTCCGACTCCATGGCCTGCCAAGCAACGAGCCACCCTGGGTGTCGACTGAGGAGGGCTGACATGAAGGGGTCAGCTGACCCTTGACTTTCAGCTCCTGGAAACATCGGCACTCTCGCATGTGACGACTACTACACCCTAACATGCCGAGGAACTAACTAAACACTAACCTTGATGTCTCTTGCAAGTTCAGCATATTGGATATGATTGCCATGAACTGCCCACTGTGCCACTACCCTCTACTCGAGGTTTGTGATGTAGCTGGCGTGCCAGGACTGGCTTAAAGGTGGTCCTAATGACCACCTTACCTGGCCTCACTATGGTGACATTTGCTCGAACCTACTTCGCTCTAGATTGAGATATGAACCCTGGCCTTCTTGTTGGCCTTTGTCATGCCCTATGCTTACTAAACCACTCTCAATACCAATCATGTGTCTACCACCTAAGCATAGTCCATGGTCCTTACGTGAGGCTTGGCTGAGGAACATATCTCTGGGAGACCTTAAACAAAATGTCTCACCTACTGAGCTCTCCTCGGTATCATGCAAGTGCCCTGTGCCAAATAAATGAAATGTTCATCATTCTATGTAACTGTCATGCCTGAGTTAAACGAAACTTCAAAAACTCCTCAATCATCTGTGCTTGCTTGCTCTTTGACATAAATCTCTATATGAAGGCTTCTTTGAACATTCCCCAGAGGGAAAGCTAGATCCCATGTCTCCTCAGAACTCTTGATACCATAACTCTCTGGCCTCCAAGCTGGAAGCCAGCCACTCCCTCTCTCTTCTGAAGAACAATGGATGACACCAATTATTTTCTTCACCTGCCTAAGGAATTCCTGGGGTCCTCAACGCAATGCCCGTTAAAAGTAGGCGCATCGATCCTCTGAAACGCTCCAAGGCTGAGTCGTCGTATCTTAACGGAGGTGGCTGCAGTCGCCTCCAGTCCTGTGTCATCATATCTATCAAGTTTACTACCATTTGCTCAAAAGCTCTAAGGTGAGCACTATGTGGATGTGTCGCTCTACGCAACGTGAAGACGTGAATGGTGTACAGGTGGCATGGTCACATATGTGAAAAGGAGAACATATAATAAGACCATAAGTGCCAAGTAAAGACAAACTCTTACTCAATCTAAACATGACATACTCTTTCCTAAAGACCTCAAATAGCACTACATCAATGTAAATGGGCACACTTCCATATTCATAGATGTCATGTTATTTGTGGACATTTGCTCCAATAATATGTAGGAAACATATTGCTTTGATATCACTTTGTCAGGACCAGTAGAGATATAACCTGATCGTGGGAATTGTGTTCTCACAAAAGTCTCTAACGTGACCCTAATATGCATAAATAAATAAACTTTATTTAAATATCTCAAGTTTAACTAAATTTCATAATTCTAAAATATTTCCAAATATAAATCCAAATAAGAATCATTATATATAAAAGAAATAAATATTTTACAATCAAAATTCAAAAGAAATACACATATCTACATAATATATTATCTACTATAATACCTAAATATCAAGTTAAATAAAAGAATTGATTAAAATTAACTAAATAAATATTTTTAGGAAAATTAAAAATAATGAAAAAATTATAAAGGAAATTAACAATTTTAGGGGCAAGTGGCCCCCACCCTTCAACTAGCCTCTACCCCTGATTAAAGTAAGTGTTTTGTTTTACTCTAAAAGTACCTAAAAATTCATTATTGCAAACTGTTGTAGGCTAAAGACAACAATGTTCCACACAATTTTTTTGAAAAAAAATCACAAATTAGTTTCTGAATTAACTTATATATAGTAATAAGTAATTTTATTTCATTTACATAAAAGAATTATATATTTTTTAAAAAATACAGTTCTAAGTTATTTACCCTATTTTTTAATCAACTTATAATCATGAGTGATTTTATAATTTAATTTTATCTGCATTGAAAAAAAAAGAGAATATTTTATAAGTGAAAAAATTAATAAAGCGAAATTAATTACGACAATATGACCTCACAACGACTATAAATTTATCTAGAAAAAGTGAGATAAGTTTCTTTATCCAAGATAAAATATGGAGTTATTTGTTATCCTTCATATAAAGCTATTATGGAGTTTCAGTGTGGATGGAAGGAGCTCCTAGTAATATTTTCAATCTTGCTCGTGGATTTGTTGAGCCCTCAGCAATAAACCTCGAAGACCCATTTTTCCGTCAAAAAAGAAAGACAAACTTATAAGTATTTTTTTCACACTTATAAAATACTTTAAAAAATTATATCAAAATGAAATAATAAAATGTTTAAGAAATACTCCTATGTTATTCGTTTAAACAACCTTAGTTTGCAAGTCCACGTGTGTTCGACTATGCGCCTTCGTCATCCATTCCATTAATGGCAACAACAACAACTGCGCATCATACGCTGATTCTATCTCTGGCGGCTCAGACAAGTTGGTAATTGTTATTGGCAGGCAAGCGGCTACCCAACTTGGCTATGGTGGTGGGTCGTCTCTTTTAAATCCCAAATCTCATGCATGTTGATCACTCCCAATGCATACAAAATTATATAGCAGAAATCCCTCCGATTCTCAACATAAGTCAACTTTTGGATCATGCATGAAAATTAAAGTAATGATAAGATTTTATATATAATATTTTAAAAAGTAAAAGTAATAGATGCAAATGCCCTTCTATCCTTTAACCTTTACCCATTTCTTCAAGTAATTAGTAATCTAATAAGCTCACTTCTACTCATTCTTTCTCCAATTAAATGGAGAGGTTAAATATGTATGTAATAATTAATAAGTCATTAATGTGAAAATGATCTATATTTTGAACTATACTCCATCCGTCCTTTAATAATTACCTAATTTTAATGCGAATGAAGTTAAGGAAATAATTGGAAAAATATTAAAGTTATAAAAAGTTAAAAGTAATTTAGTGAATTGCCCTTATTTCTTTTAATAATCTAACTTTTTGTCTCCACCTCCATTGGATCTCGCTTCTCCTTCACTAGTACTATCTTTAATTTTTAATAAATATTCATCTTCACTTATATATACATATTAAGAAAATAATTTAATAGACTTGAAGTTAGATAAATTAAGTATATTTTATAATATTATCCTTATTATCATCTACTCTAATACTCTCTCACATATTTAATCTATTCACCAACTCTCATAAGGGTTTCATCGGAAAAAGATAATAAATATGGTCTAGAATTCTAAATGGACAAATAATAATAGAAAAATAAAATTATATAGATGGACACTTATTAGAGAATAGAGGTAACATTTAATAGGGATAATATTGAAAAGAAATAATTAATTCAACTTAAATTTTGAAATAAGACAATTATTTCTAAATAAAATAATTTTTTGAAATGGATAATTATTTAAGGAGAGGTGACAATAAAAATCACAAAACAACTTATATTGAGAACAAGTGAGAGTAAATTTTTTTGGGATAATTTTATTTTAACACCCATGCACGTGAGAGGAGCTATGAGAGACAAGGGAAGAAAAAGAAGGAGTGATCCATGTTATTTGTGAGGATGTGCCGAGAAAGTTGGATGAAAATAGGAAGGTTGATTTTTTTGGATGAGCCTAAAGTATCTATCTTTGAAAATGGTGATTAACTTTCTTGAGACATGGAATTCATAGGAGTCGGTTTTGCTTTTGCCCAAACTATATCTAACCTATGCAATATTGGGCAATTAGCTTAAATTAGCTAGCAATTTGTTTCCACAAAAACCAAAATAATATATTAAAGGACAAGAAAGGCCAGAGACTCGGTACATATTCCATGCATAGACTTTGTGGAGTAATTCAAAACTTGTTCACATTCATGAACTGCCGGGATTCCCCATTGTTATGCACCTCAAAAATCCTTAATTTATCCTAGCTTTTTTAGTTATGTAGTTTTTCTTCCTATCATAAGAGTATTATAGACCAGATTTTTTTTCTTCCAAATTACCAGTGCATTTAAACAGTTTTACTGTTATCTTGAATGAAAATAATGATATTTATATATAGTATTTTTTGGGATTCTATTGATATAGGATATTTAAGTGCAGATAAGTACCGAAAAATCGAGATTATAAAGACAAATGATAACATCATCATCGGATTTTGTAATCTTGTACGTGGATTTTTCAGTCATTTACACATACAACAATGTTATTTGAACCCTATGATAATATTCAAGACCCCCATGCCAAGCACACAAAAACACATGGAACTTACTATTTCATTTTTTTTTCTAGTAGTGTTATTTCAATACCTAAAAATGAGACACATTTTCACTATTTGATATATGAGTTAATGAGATGTAGACTAACATTACATCAAATAATAATAAAGTAAATATCTCAATATCTTGTTAAAATTTCTACTTTTAAATATTACAATAATATTTTTATTTTCCCTCCAACTTCTCTCAAACTCCCCTCTTTTGGGTGTCTCGTGTAAAAAAAAAAATGTTGAAATATCATTTTTGTTTACACATAATTGTTCAGCAGATGATACTACCACTCGTTTGCATTTAAATCCCCTTTATCGATAGAGACCTAAAGCCTTTGTCCCAATATCAGTACTCATCCGATGAACTTGCTTACATGGAACACCAACCGAAATAAAATAGCGTATAGAATCACATGTCTATCTACATGAATAATAATTGTTCTCTATTTGTCCTTCTATAAAAACCCAAGATACACAAACCAACCTAGCATTATCCAACACACAAATCACCTAACTCTATTGCCAAAATTCTCCTCCAATATGGCATCTAGCTACCAAAGCTCAACAAGGGCTGCCAATTACAACCCCCATAAAAAAACCCATGGAAGTAGTAGTAGTACTAGTAGTGGCACAAAAGCCTTTCATCAAGCCGAAAAAGGCCATGTCCATGGCCACCACCACCACCAACAAAGCCAAGAAGTGGTTGTGGTTGTGGTTCCTTTCCAGCACAAGGTCACCTCAACCAGCTCCTCCACCTCTCACGCCTGATCTTGTCATACAACATACCAGTCCACTTTGTAGGCACAGCCACACACAACCGCCAAGCCATGACAAGAGTCCAAGGTTGGGATCCAAACAACACATCAAACATTCACGTCCATGACTTCAAGGTCCCTCCTTTGTTTCCCCTCCTCCAAACCCAAATGCAAAAACGGGCTTCCCTTCACACCTTTTGCCTTCCTTTGAGGCCTCTTCAACCTGCGTGAGCCTGTTGCATCACTCCTGAGATCCCTCTCAACTATGGCCAGAAGGGTCATTGTGATCCATGACTCCTCATGGCATCTGTTGTACAAGATGCCATTGACATACCCAATTGTGAGAACTACACTTTCCACAGTGTCTCTGCCTTCACTATGTTCCTTTACTTTTGGGATGGAATGGGAAGACCTTTGGTACAAAGCTCTCACATCCCTGAAGTCCCTTCTTTAGAAGGTTGCTTCACAGCACAGTTTATAGAATTCATCACATCACAATATGAGTTCCACAAGTTCAGCAATGGAACCATATACAACACAACAAGGGCAATTGAGAGCCCTTACATGGAGCTAATAGAGCGAATGGTTAGCACAAAAACTCATTGGGCATTAGGTCCCTTCAACCCTTTGGCCATTGAGAATAACAACAAGAACAAATTGTTGCACAAAAAGACCAGGCACCCTTGCATGGAGTGGCTTGACAAGCAAGAGGCAAATTCAGTGATGTATGTTTCATTTGGGACAACAACAGCATTCACTCAAGAACAGATCAAGGAGCTTGCAATTGGGTTGGAACAAAGCGAGCAAAAATTCTTGTGGGTGCTAAGAGATGCTGACAAAGGTGATGTCTTCAACAATGGGGACGAAGAATTCAAAAGGGTCATTGAGCTTCCAAAGGGGTTTGAAGAGAGAGTCAAAGGCATTGGGTTAGTAGTGAGAGATTGGGCACCAATTGGAGATTTTAGGGCACAAATCAACAGGTGGGTTTATGAGTCATTGTGGGTGGAATTCTTGCATGGAGAGCATAACAATGGGGGTGCCTATTGCAGCATGGCCTATGCACTCTGACCAGCCCAGGAACAGAGTTTTGGTGACAGAAGTGCTCAAGGTTGGGCTTGTTGTGAGGGATTGGGACCGCAGGGAGGAGTTGGTGACAGCAAGGAATGTTGTGAATGCGGTGAGAAGGTTGATGGCTACAAAAGAAGGTGATGAGATGAGGCAGAGGGCAGTTAGCCTCAAGATCGCCACCAATCAGTCCAACGGTGAAGGAGGTGTTTCTCGTGTGGAAATGGATTCTTTCATTGCTCACATCACTAGATAGTTTTTACTTTTTGGTTGGTTTTCAATCGCATTCACGAGGTTCAAATGGGGTTAAAAAGGGACAAAAGGAAAAGAAGAAATTTTGTGTATAGATAGAAGATATATTTAGACATGTTTTTTACATTACAACAACAATGTTGAAGTTTTCACTAGTTTTTGTTTGTTCACGACATAAATATGCGTGGGGTGGATCCTGTACATTTTATTGTGATTTGAATTGAATGGGTAAAAGTATGAAATGTAAGATTTGTAATTTTATTTTTTTGAAAAAATGAAAGTGTTGTGTAATCTTAAGCCGTTGGTCAAGTATAGCAAGAGAAATCACTATACCAGTCACATGTTCGAGTCCCATCTATATTCTTAAGGCGAGATAAATATGAGTTTTTCTTATAATGTCACGTTTGAACTAGAATTGAGCATGAAATTGAAAGTTGAAATTAGAATTGGCCGATCCAATTTCAGAAAAGATAGTGACAACCCAAATGAAAGTAAAAGAGTTTATGAATGAGAAAGGTGAATATGAGTTTATCTTTTCACGTTTAAAGCAATGTTATAAAACCCAATTGAGGCATTAATTAAAACCCGTGAAGGCCACTGTACCGGTTCCTCTTTATCATTGGTCTGGCTTTGAAGGGTACCGGAACCAAACCTGTGTGAATCTGGTAAACCCAATACCTTTAAGAAAATTCAAAATTTCTCAAAAACATCAAAAGGTGGGTTTGAATCCTTTCCCAGGAAGGGAAATGAAGGTGCCACTCTTTACCACTAGGCTAGCCAACATTTAGTATTATATTTTATTTTTTTAATATATAACATATATTTTATTACATTAAATTATATTTTTATATATTAATTTAATTATATTTGCTTAATCCTTAACGTTTAGTCCTGCCTTTATAGTTCTAAATTATTTTGTAAGTTTTATAACTATGGTTTAGAGTAACATATAGAATTAATTTCACAATCCAATTTCATTAAATAAAAAAAAACTAAAATTATATCTCCTCATTAAAGCTTATACGGTTCTCTCTTTTTTCATTTATTTTCTAAGAAATATATTACAATTCTTTAATAAACTCAAACATAAAATTTAATATTTTAAGTTAATTGTACATCCAAATGAAGCAAATGCTATTCTTATATGAAGACTTTGGGTGCGTTGTTTTGGATTTTTTAAAAAGTGATTACCAAATTTAAATTTTACATATAATTAAAGAAACTGTAAACTGATTTTTCTAAAAAGCTACTCCTTTTATCTTTATAAAGAAACAGAAAATTAAAATTTTTAAAATCCTAATTATTTTAAAAAATTATTTAAATATATAAAAAATAATTTTTTTAGGTGAAAAAATGTGATTTTGAGACTCTAGAATCTTAAACAAATGCAATATGTCATTGTCTTGCACTGAGACGCCGTCTTCTCGCTCTGAATATTTCAATCTACCGACAAAAGAATAAAAAAGTACTGTGTTCGAATCATCTACCCAGGAATGTGTTCGAATCATCTACCCACGGTGATGCATGTGCACATCGCACGAAGTGATTCTTCCGAATGGAGTAGTATGGGACATTCGATAACGGCAGATCGAATTCAAGTTTCTAGAGCGAATGCAAATGTAAATTTTTTATTTAGATATTTTTTTTGTACACTTATCTAGATATGTTAAAACTATTATTTCCTAGGGGTCAATAATTATATGGATAATATTTTTTATGTTACAAGTGATACGCATGCAACAATTAAGTAAATAATGTCATTATTACACGAAATCATATGATCTTGACTTTCAATATGTTGATTCCTCATTTTGCCCCTAGTGACAGAGAAGTATTATCTCATAAATTAAAGATGTATAAATTATTGCACACGTTATTTATTTTTCTAGTCTAATAATAGAACCTTTTTATTTTCAAACCTTAGACTTTAAAAGTGTTTTACTTTTCATTTAATGTTTTCATTCTTTAATAAGTATCCTAAAATCACTCTAAGTCTTGGTTTGATACTGCTCTTTAAAAGATAATTTTGCTTATGAAAGTTATAAATCAATTCTATTTTATCAATAGAAAAGTTGATATGCTTTTATTCGTAGCTTTTCAAAGTTAATAATGCCTTTTAGAGTACATTTATGGCATTTTTTTTTAAGAATTGATTTATATTCTTTAAAATATAAAAGGCTAAGATAGTTATATTTTATTTAATGATAACAAAAATAAAAATTATTCTGTTTAATATCTATATCTATTATTTTGCTAAATACTTGACTTCTCCTTATCAAAAATAACTTTCACATTATTTTACCAAATAATACCAGCAGCATTTTGAAAATGCAAAGAGCTCAACAATTTTAAAAAGATCACAATAATGTCAAACTAAGCCTAACCAAACCATAAGAATGATGGCTACCATAAACGTAACTTCATGATAGTTTTGAATCAAGATTATATATGATTTAAAAAACACTAAATACCAAAACCGGACTTGCCCAGTGCCCATTATATATTGGAATATATATTCTAAAATTTAATAAATAGCGCCAATTAACCTTTATATAAATATTTTCAAGAGGATCGATTCTCACAATATTGCTATTTTGAATATCTTTCCCCATTACCATTCTCACCATCTCACTTCCGAAATTTGTTGTAAAGAATACTCTTCATAAATATGTATATATCTATTAAAAGCCGACATAAATCATGAACAAAACTACATTCAGAATCCTGATCAGGAATCAACACATTTATCGGCAAACTGCCAAATGTCTTTTGCAATAAATTATTACAATTTTCTTTTTAAAAAAATCAGATTTGTGCTCCCTTAAACTAATATCAATGGCACACATCACGCTTAAGTTTCTGGACCGATAGCGTTTGTCTACAGGGCAGGAAGCACCATTATGTGAATAATTGCAAATTGCAATAGCCCTTGGTCATCCCATTTATCTACCGCACTTTACTGATTTCATTTGCAAAGGATTCCTAACAAATGACAGGAGAACATAAACAAAATCCAAGAATGGTGATTGTAATTAAACTTGATAGATCAGGATTCTGAAACCACCGGATAGAAATCAAATCAGACAGTACACGAAATCAACACTACAATAAAAGAATTGAATGAAGCATGGTAAGCACAAATATCCTATTTCTTACTCTAATCACAAGTTCTCAGTTATTATTATTATACATAATCCATTCAACCAAACACTTCTCTAGCACTCTTAGTCTCTATAGTCTAAAATTACAAACTCGGGCCAGTATTGCTGCTTGGCCATTGCCCTTAGATTCATGTTATGGTAAACGAAACATGGACCATTATCAAAATCATGCTCAGTTTGGTCAGAAACAAACTCCAGATGTGATCACCAGGCCGATCGCTGTACAAGATTATACTAACCACACCAGCTGCAGTTTTCTTGCACATTTTTTATTGACAACATTGCAGTCCACTATTATTGGATCTACTATTCACAATTGGAGTTTTCTTGCACACCACTGTATCCTACAAGTAACAACATCCCAATCTCTTAGTGTTGACCTTAGCTTCCTTTCTCCTCAGCCCACATTGTGAAATGTCAGACCAGAGCCAGAAATTCAGAGTAGAACAGGAAGTTGCACCTTGTCGAAGGAAAAGAAACTGATCTGTCCCTCTGTGAGAAGGCAGATTTTCAAAGGAATGCCACCACATTGTTTTCTCAAGGGCTTCAATTTCTGTTTTGGATAGTAGATAATGGCCCCTACAGAATAAATGTTATATAATTGATTAAATTGATTTCTCAAACCAGATAACAGAATTAAGGAAAATTTATATATTTATCAATTCATAAGGACCAAACAAACCAGTGTTGTACTTTTGGTTCAATTTTTCTAAATGAATAACCATACTGTACACGGTTAAGGCTCCCTGTATACAAATAACTTAATTATTAGCTAGTGCCTTGCTCTTGTTCTCCAAGGAATTAGAGCTATTACACCAGAATGGCTATCACTTTCTCATGGATGCTGTAAAGCAAACTTAAATGACAACAGTTATCTAGTGAGAGAAGCTTGCAATTCCATGTTGCAGTAAGAAATTTCAGGGCCATTATCTAGTGTGCCATCTGAAGACCTACAACCATAGCAGCTTTTATCAATTTAGTATATACTATGAGTAACATCGCGACATTATCTCCTAATGCTTTTTTTGACAATTACGCAGATGTTACGCCCAAAGCTTTCCCCACCTGCACCTGGTAAACAACCCCCTCATCCCCCCTCAAACAACACACACATACAAAGACAAAATAAGCTAACATATTTGTGGCAGCATGCAAGTGTTCCTTTAAATCGCATTCTTCCACAACCTAAATAAACTATAGTATAATTTTATTTTTTTTTGGGTAGAATAACCATACTGATATAATAAGAGAAGTAGTAATTACCTAGACAAGTAGAGCAGAAAACTGGGATCACCAGGAGAAGACTTTCTAAACCTGCTGTTTGGAAGATAAACATCAAAATCTGGCCTCAAATCATTAATCTGCAACTCACTGAATAACTCATCAATTGAAACCTCAACTTTGGAACAGACATCTACTATTTGTTTGGTTTCTTCAGCACCATCAAGAGTCTTACGGGAACTTTTAATTCCCTTCAAACTCCAAGCAACACCATGCCGCCCAACTATGTAGCCGAGAGACTTGAGGTGCCTGTAAACCTCAAACAGCTCCCAACAACATCCACCCTTCCCGCCTGCAACCTTTCATACATGTCTGTTAGAGACATGCTTCTTTCACCATTATCTCCGGAGATCTAAGGCTCCTATTTCCATCAAATACCTGCCGAATAAAAATCACCACAAGTTTTCAACTCTCAGCAAGACAAGTATACATGACAAATACTTTTCTTTACTAATTTCTCTTCAAATTAACATAATATGAAATTTGGATATAAATTTATAATATATGTACATACACAATTTTTTTCTCCTGCAAGTTTATCTACAATCATGTAATCAAATATTTGATTTTTCTTCAGGTAACAACAAAGGGGGATATAGAAAGGTGGCATATCACCTACAAAGTCTCCTCAATTGAAGAATAAATCTTGCCACTTTCAACTATTCCTGTTGTTACCCACATTTTACCACACTTTTCAACGACTTCTGCCATTGCTATCTCATCATTCCAAATGCCTTTGGATTTCACTTTCCTGGTAAATGAAAATCAAAGGATTCACTTTAATATTTTCACAAGTAACTAAAATCCTCATTGCAATAATAATAACAATAATATCATGATGAACCTGAACTGCAACTTGGGCATGGGACCAGATGAAAAGGCATGGTCTTCTTCATCACTTGCATTTTGAATACACACTTCATCATCACTATCATCACTTGAAGAAGGTTCCCATAACTTGCCTTCCATGGATCAATAGCTGTATTTTTTAAAAACAAAATATGAATAAATGATAGGAATATCAGAATGAAAAATCAGTTGTTAGGGAGTGTAGGGCTGTTAAACTAGCCACCCTCGTCCATTCAACTCATGGATTAAAAAGAAAGGACTAAACATATAGCTCGCCTTTATGGCTAGCACTGCCACTTCAAAACCAGCAACAGTTCTGTACAATGCAAATTACTTTTTTTGAGATATGAGGGTCCAATTTGGGACTTTCAAATTCTGAGGGAGTAATTTGTCACCATATATTTTTTAGGGACTAATTTGGGTATTTTGTCTAAAAACAAAATATCCAAATCGAAATTCAAAGTCCCATGTAACATAGGAACACCAAGGATGCAGAAGGACACCAAAGGCAAATGGTCATGGCTCATCGCATCAGAGTAGCATTGCAGCACACATAAAAAGTTGCTCCAGCAGAGCAGCAAAGAAATGCAAACAACAGAGCAACAGCCAAAGAATAAAGACGGTGGAGAGTACCACTAGAGAGAGTGAGAGAGGTTAGGAGTTGGTTTTCTTAATCTTTTTTTTTTAAGTTTTATTTTGAGTTTCCTTTTGCATTTGAGTTTGAAAATTAAAAATGAAATGGGCTGGTTTTATATGAGTTTGAAGCAATTATTAATCTGAAAGCCTAACAGTAAAATGGGAGCAAAGAGAAATGAAAGGCATGAACAAGATGAATAATAGTATAATCTAGGGATTGAAGAGTACCTGGCAAGCGTGGAGGTCTGCAAGGGTGGAGCAGTTGCGCCGATGGTGGCAATGAAACAGTGAGGCAAATGACGCGAACGGACCACAGCTGATCTCACAACCAAACGCTGACCGTTGCGGGGCGTCACCGATAAGCAGAGGACGGCAGCCGCAGCAGCAAGTAGGGCTTCTCTCAGACACTCCTAACTAAAGAAGGCTTCTCTCATTTTAAATTGGGTTAAAATGAAGAGAGTAAATACTTAGCTAGTCCTCCAAGAAAATTTTGCAAGACAATTTAATCCCCAAAATTTGAAACTAGACTCGCAATCCCTAAGATTTTAATAATAGGACACGTTATCACTAGTCTCTCTGTATATTTGATCATTTAAATATTAACAGAATTGCACATGACCCGTAACACGACGTTAAGTGACACTTGTGTCATCTAAAATAAAAATAAAACTTAAAATGACTTATTTTGGCAGCTCAAATTATAAAAACTTGGTCATTTAACTCTCCATTGCAAGTCATAAAAATCACTCATTTTGTGCAATTTTAGATACCAAAATGAGTACAATATGTTCCAAAATAACATCGTTTTCCCATGCATCCAATATTTTAATGGCACATGATCATTATTATTACGTGTGTAAGTCCACTAATGAATAACTTGGAGGGACTAAGTGTCCATCATTTTCAATCTTGAGGATCACGACTCATAGAGGTGTCAAATGGGCTAACCCACCACATTTGCCTAGCCTACCGGCTCAGGGCCAAAAAGCCCACAACTACAAAAAGCCCATAGGGCCAAAAGCCCACATGGGCCTTGTGGGCCAGGACCAGTCCACTTATAAAAGTTTTAAAATTTATCCATGCTTAAATGAGCTCTGCCATTAATCTGCCTACCTATGGGCTAGCACCAAGCCACCTATATTATACTATTGATGCTACTGTTAACATTTATAATCAAAAGATAACAATTCAATCAAAATGATATATTTAAGAATACAATTTGTTCAAAGAAATGAAAATAAAATAACCAGATGCAAGTATGCAAAGCCATACAATTTGTTCTATGAGATACTTTTCATAAATACATGCCACAGCAGTATTACCTTGTGCTATAGCAATTTTTTTTACTGGTTTTCTTCCATATGACAGTTTCATCTT
Source organism: Dalbergia oliveri (assembly GCA_030441495.1). NCBI lineage: Eukaryota > Viridiplantae > Streptophyta > Magnoliopsida > Fabales > Fabaceae > Dalbergia > Dalbergia oliveri. The sequence goes on from JAMLFY010000008.1 coordinate 18,173,184, forward strand.
GCTGTGAAAGCATTTCCCAGCAAAGATTTCCAGTAAAATCAACTACAAACTTCCACCTTTTCAGATTATCTTTGTTGCGAGCGTTAGTAGGCAGTGATGTCCAGACAAAACAGCCGCCCGGTTTTAATAGTCTGTCAGCTTCAATCAAGAGAAGGCCATCTGTTTGGTGCAATATGGATCATAATTAGATCAGTCACAGTCTAATCATTCAATTCAATGACCCTATGGTGCTACAATATTAATAAACCAGACAAATTGAAGCTATGGTTTTGAAGCTCAGAAACAACATTAAGATTCTAAATTTAAAAATGGGGGACAGTAATACCAAATAAAGGAAGTTTGACAGATGAAATTCACACAAATAATAATTATATGAATATGGAAAATAAACATAAAAGGTAGCTACATATTTTGCATTTAGTAGGTTATCAGCTAGAGGATGGAAGTCATGTGTCATATCAACTCGAGTAAATTTGAAGTATACATGATGAACAATTTTCTCACTAAATGCTTGGCTGGCCACACAGCCCTAAAGGAAAAATAAAAGCTAATAACTACAATGTTTAGCTTCACATTGGCATCATGATAATTAATAAGCTAATTGAAAGCGGAAGGAAAAATATTAATACATTTAACTTTCAGAAACTCCCTGTAGCATATAACTTTTCTTAATTCTGCATTTCAAAAGTAGAGTCACACCAGAATCAAACAAGGAATGTACAACAAGACTAGTAAGCATCCCGGATAGAAGATTTTAGAGCTCATGAAATAAATATTGAGCTTAGTTGGAATGACCAGAAGGAACATAGAAGCCAGGACAATTGCCAATATTTTTCCTTGGGTGCAGAATAGGTCTAAGCTCAATAGTGGAAACAATACAACACCACACATATCCTATTATTTAAAAAACAAAAGAAGAAACAAACTACAAATATAATGTAAGAATGGATTAATTGCATTACTTTTTTTTTCCATCTCTTAAAACAATGTTCAATACCAGAGGCATATGAAAAATACAAAAGCATAATTCTAAGAAACAGAATGGGTAATCACTAACAATGGATTTTATTTGTAAGTTTATGATGTCTAATTCCTTTCTTACAAGCTGTGTATTCATACCGTAAAACAATAAAGAATGGAGAAGGGGGAACCTGGTGGAAACGGAGGAGACGAAGGCTGCCGCCTGAGGTGGTGAAGCTCCGGGAACCCTCCGTGCTCGTCGCCAGGCGGCGGCGGCGTCGCTGGAGGAATGGCGTCACTGAGGTGGAGTTCCTCGTTGTTCGTCGAAGATCCGGAAGCCCTCCGTGCGCGTCCGCAAGGCGGCGGCGGCGGCGGCGGCGTCGGCGTGGTTGGAGGCAAAGGCAGAGGCGGCGTCGCTGAGGTGGTGCTCCTCCTTGTTCCTCGAAGCTCCGGGAGCCCTCCGCGTGGGCGTCCGCGAGGCGGCGGCGGCGTCGCTGGAGGCACGGCAGAGGCAGCTTAGCTGGAGGAACGACGTCGCTGAGAAGATTTGAGCGTCTGTGATTTGGGGATTAGGGTTTGTGATTTTGAAGGTTTTCAGGGTGTTTGGAAAGTTTTAAGGAATAGAAATTGAATTGAATTTCATTAAGAATTGAATTCATCAGGTATTGAATTGAATTTTTATGTTTGGAATTAGTAAAGGATTGAATTGAATTGAATTTCTTGAATTTAGATGTATTAAAAATGAATTGATTTATTTATTTTTATTATTTTATCCTTACTAACAACCTGCACCACTCCCATCAGCACTCCTGCCAGCACCCACTCTCCACCCAGCACTCCCACTCTTAGCATGTCGCTCTCGTAAAGGAAGGAAGGAAAAATTAAAAAAAAAAGAACAAAATACTGGACGGACTGTTGCTTCAAGCTTGGTGGTGTCTTGGAGGAAGAAAGCAAGGGTAAGTTGGTAGTTTAGGGTTTTCAGATCAATTCATTCCACAAATCAGACCTCTTTTACCTCATCAATTTTTGGAAATCCGAATTGAATTCTTGGAAGATTTTGATTCTTTACCTCAAATTGCGTTTCAAAAACAAATTTAATTTCAATTCTCTAAGAAATTCATTCCTATACATTCCAAACAGCCTGTTAAGTTTTAACAAAAATAGAGCAGAGAAGATTAGACAAAGGTGTTAGTGTTTTTTTTATTTGGGTGTGAATGTTTTTTGTTTAATGTGTTTTTTATTTTTAAAATAAAAAAACTAATGAAGTGGGTTATGTGAGTTAGTGAAGCCCATGAAGTATTGTGGGTGTGACTGATCCTACCACCAACTGGACTAACCCTAAGGCCATGGAAGATTTTGACACTACTAAAATTTATTTACGAGATCAATTTCTTTTTTGAGACTTAATAGTTTCCAATATAAAAATCTTAATGAACTAGTAAGGTTGTCACTCAAATAAAAAATTAAGCTAAATTTAACTCCTTTTTTTCTTTATGGAATTTAAATTTAACTTTGGATTTAATTGTTATACATTGATAGTGTAAAATTTTTTTACACAATTATTTAATTATGTATTGTCACACAAGGCATTATAGTTGACTTTTACACTATTATGTGAAAAGTTATCCAAATAAAATATTTTTATTGGATGATGTAAAAACAGTTTTACACTATTAGCATATCAAAATTAATCTCTTTGACTTTTAGCATTAAAAATAAGAGTTTAAAATTAGTTTTATACTCACATTTAATCAGGTGCTATCACAAAAGAAAAAATTGTTGACTTTCAAGGAGACCACTTTATTATGGCAACATTAAAAAGTTCAATTGCATGCACTTTAATCCCAAAAGTTTTGAGTTTTAGCACTTTTGTTTTCAAAAGTTCAATTGCATACACTTATTTTCAAATATTTGCATTATAACACTTTGATACTCAAAAATTCAGGTGCACATATACACCTTAATCCCTAAGTAGTAAGTGTTCAAAACCAATCCAAACCAAATTTAAACAAAAAATCAATAAAAAAAAACTAAAACGGATCAAAATCAAAATAAAGCAGTTTGAATTGGCTTAACTTGTGGAAACCAAAACAAACCAAATGGTCTTCAATTCTTATTTCCAAAACCTAATTAGACTAAACCAAACTAATAACATATTACATTAATAATTATATGTAGTAGTTAGATGTATTGCTTATCAACATGATTTTTTTCAAATCTTTTATTATTTGTTTAACTTATTAGTTATCAATATTACATTTTAGCATAACTTTTAACGATTAGCTTAAATTTTATAATTACATAGTTTTATAATAATTATTAGTCTAATTTGTCTATAGTTACTTTTTTTGTATTTTATAAAATTTTTAGTGAAAAATCGAAAAAGAACAAATAAATTGGTTTGGTTCTCAAAATACAATTGAACCAAATTGAACCAAATCAAAATAAAATTTATTAATTGGATTGATTGATTTTTTTTTATCAAAACCGAATCAAACCGGACCACAATCATGCCTGCACAAAAGATAAAAGCTTTTCGTTCTTGCATTATAATCCGATCAATCATACACTCTCAAGGACCCGTTGCATACATTTTTTTGTCTTCTTTGAAGATAGAGTGGGTCATAACTTGACAAGTTCATTGGAGTCTGAGTCCATTGAGATTTTGTTGCTAAGTCCAATAAACAAAATAATAGGCAGCCCAGTTAGTTGTAGTTGTTTGTTTTTACCGTAGAGTCTTCGGCCAATCATCATCAAGAAGCACGGAAGGGAGTGTGAGCAACAATGTTAGCCACAACCACCAAAGGACGTCTCAACCTAATACCCTTTGTTGGAGCGCTTGTCCGTCGATTATGGCAAGCAGTCTAAGCTCATCTTCACCATCTACTCTTCTCCTTAGGTATCAACACACCGCTCATGTAGTGATGTTGTCTCCTTGCCTTGCTGTTTGTTTCATGCTTCGATTATGACCAAATTAAAATGGTAGGAGATAAAATCTTTAGGGGATAATGTATTACGGTGCTTGTGGGCCATAAAATTTGAGTAATTGTTATGGTCCTTGAATCAGTATAGTTTTTGAATTGTGATAATATTTCGTCTCTTGATATATTCTTGTTAGTTGAGGTGTATAAGCCTTGATAGGCAGGTTTAACAGTGATAAATCTTGTTATAATTACAGAGAAATTGATGCATGGGACGGATATGAGGGTATCAATTTCTTTGTTATTATAAAAAGACTTATCACTGTTGAGGCATCCTATGAAAGGCATTTTTGGGTTGTTCCTGGCTTGTCTCTAGAAGGTAGCTTAAGGCCACTGACAAATAGCAAAGACACTTTAGATATGATGAAACACTATGCTCATGCACAGGAAATTGGAATTTATTTTGATAACTATGTGGTTAGTGATGTGCTTGATGAGGTTCCTCTTGATGTTATAATACCTGCAAATGAAAATGCCACCACAAATGAGAGTGGTAAAGGTGATACATAGAATCTATCAAATGAGGGTGTTTTGGTTATTGGATTTGGTAGTTCTTCCTTTAAAATCAAAGTTGAGTCAGGGTTAGTTGTCCATAATTCATTTCCATAGTCACACAGCCTATTGTATTGATATTTTTCAGATCCCTCAACCAATTCTTTTGCTATTTTCATGGCCTTGTATATTTTCATGTTATTATAGTCGACACCATATTTTTCTTTCATGAAATTGTAAGCATCTTTGGGTTTTAAATTTGGGTGACTCCTCAATTCAGAAACTAGTTGCTCTATAACCCACTACCTAGTTGCTTTAGTATTCTGAAACTACTTGTTGCATGTGTGGTTATCTACAAATGTTTTAATTTGATACCTACCAGTTTCACTACTCTTGGGAGCAAGAATCTCCCATGGACAACCATCCATCAAACATACTGCCCTAGCCCTATCTTTATCATTCTTCAAAAACTTATACTCCCTCCAAGATGAATATTATATTTTCTCACAAACTCCTTAAAAGATTTGCAAGTTTCAGAATTTCATCCCAATCTGTAGAGTGACTTCTCTGCACTTTACTTTCTCATTAAACTAAGGGTATACCTCTAACCTCTTTCCCATCTTCATTTGGTCAGGAGTGATCAGGCAGTGAGTGATACATTTTTGGACAGTCCTCCGAATGGTATTCATCTTCTTTTGTGCACTCAAATGACAAATAAAAAGTAAACCTATCCTTCCCAATTGGCCTTCTTATTCCTCTACTCCTTCCTTTGTTAATTGTTTCATTGACCACAACAGCAAAGATTGTCACTTTCACTACTATCACCTTTACTAGGACTATGATGAAAGTGCTAAGGATGAAATTTACAAACCAGGACTTGAATTATTTGATTGCATAGATGATGGTGATAAGGAACCAAATAATGACACAATTGATAAAGGTAGAAGGCAGGTAAGAACACCAAGGAGGAAGGGTAGTGAGTACATAGACTATGATGATGATGAAGATGGCAAAGAGGTTAGAGGTGTACCCTCAGTTTACCGAGAAAGTAGAGTTCGGCAAAGTCAATCTACAGATTAACATGGAATTCCCAAACTTTAACAATCTTTAAGGAGTCTGTGAGAAGATATAGTATCCATAATGCTTGTAAATTGGGATTCAAGTCTGACTGTAGGCCTCTTATTGGATTGGATGGGTGCCACCTAAAGTGATATTATGGGGGTCAACTTTTGTCTGCTGTTGGTTTGGATGGGAGCAATAGTTACCATGTCATTGCATATGCCATTGTGGACTTGGAGACGAAGGAATCATGGAAATGGTTTCTAGAAATCCTGCTGAATGACATAGGGGATGGGAATTTGTGACTGATCAACAAAAGGTATATCAAGATCTCAATCGATTGTTTTTTTTCAATCATTTGAGTTATGCTGAGTGTATACTTTCATTTTTTTTATCCTCTGGTTTGTGCAGGGTTTGTTGCTTGCCATGAGTGATGTCATGCCTAGAGTAACACACAGGTTTTGTTGCAGGTATAATGAACACATGCCTTTCTCTTTGTAGCTTAGTTTTAGTACTTTAAAACAAATTGTTACACTTATTTCCTGATGAGACCTACAGGGTCAATTGGTGTCTTTCATTAAGCATAGCATAGAGTTCTTTCTTTGATGTAGAGCTTGCATTTTATGAGCTGAAAATGGTGTTACTTCTCTACATGTGTTGACTTGTTAGTTTATAGTTTCTGTTATAACATAAAATTTCAGATTATTCTTTACTAGTTTCCACCTTCTGTCATGTGTTATATAAATATGCTAATGGATTGGGATGGCTAATGGTTTCAGATTTTCCTTTATATGTAGACATGTATGGACAAACTTTTGCAAGGTATTGAAAAATAAAGATCTTAGAGACATGGTTTGGGTTATTGCCAAGAGCCAAAGACAACTACGGTGTAGGAGTTCAATATGAAAATGGAGGTTGTTAAAAGAAGATCCGAGGATGCTTGGAAGTGGCTATGCAAAATTCCACCTGAACAGTGGAGCAAGCCTGGTTTTTCCCCTTTCACAAAGTGTGATACCCTTCTTAATAATAGTGATGAACAATTCAATGGAGCTATAGCTAAATATAGAGGGAGACTAATATTGACTATGGTTAGAGATGAATAGAGAGCAGAGCAGGTACTGGACACCCTTGTGGGTTGGTGATCCTGCAGGATATAAATTTGAGGATACATGCCCTCCTATGAAGTGTAAGTTGAACGTGGGTGCAGGAGAATGCTCTTTTGGTACATTAGTAGCAAAGAGGATTGAACCTATGAACTTATGCAAATTATCTAAACCTCTCGTCACTAGCCTATTCTTAGTGGGTTGGAGCATTGTGTCTTATGTATAAAGAACAAAATATATATTTTATCCTTTATTTGTTTATTTTTCCTGAAGAAGAAATGTTGTAACCTTCACGTTCAAATTGGTTGAACAAGGTATGTTATAATTATATACCCAACAAATTCACTACATAACTTTACGAGTAAACCTCGAAATGGTCTCTATTGATTTTTAAATCTGATAAATTAATCCCTAATAAAAATAAATGGATAAATTGTTCCCCATCCTTTTAAAATATTGGACAATTTAGTTCTTCATAAAAATAAATTGACAAACTGGTCCTAATATTTTCAAAATTGTACACTATAGTCCTTAATCTTTTGCAAATTTGGATTTAGTCTTCTATTGAGTCTCATCCTAGTCATTTAAGATGGGCTAAATTATCCAATTGTTAAAAGATTAGGGACCAATTAGTCCATTTATATTTGTTAGGGACTAAATTGCCTGATCCTTCAACAATTAGGGACCAACTTTTGTTTATTTTTGTTATGAATTAATTTGAAAAATTAAGGGACTATTTTGGGGTTTGCTCTAAATTTACTACTACTTTTAAATTTTAATATCACATAATTATGGAACATGTGATTAAAATAAACTAGATAAAAATTATTAAATAAACTTCCATATTAAGTAGGGTAAATTTTATTGATCTCTCCCAAGGTTTAGTTAAATTCATCTTGGCTCCAATCTATTTTTAAAATTTATTCTAAAGGTCCCTAAGTTTTTAAAATTATTACATAAACTTCCATCGAGCTTGTAAAATCACTATATCGTTTTCTCCTCTATCGCATTTCAACCGTATATTTATGGGAGATCAATGTTATTTGGATACATAGAGGAGAGTGGGTGAATGTTATTAAACTTTAACCAAGGTCAGTGTAATTTATCATATTAAATACTTCATCCATTTGTGAATAATTGTCCATTTTAAAAATTTAAGTTGCATTCAAAGTAATCAAATTCGAGAGTTTAAGTAAGTTTGTGAAGCCTATGTTACCTAATATTAAAAAAATTAAAATATATATACACTAAAAAAAATTAAATAGAACACCAACTTCAAAGTTATATATTAACATTACAACAGCATAAATCCATAATAGACCACACACAATGAAAAATAACAAAGTAAAAAGGCAAACTTCAAGTAAAATCAAACCAAAGCATAAGACCCTAATGATATTAACTTAAGAAAACTCTCTTAAAACTCAAATCCTCCAATATCATCAATCTCATCATCTCACATAAAATTTTAGAATAAAAATCTTTGTTTCATACCAATTTTAGTTTCAGTTAAATCAAAATTTCAGTTCATGCAGAAATCGCAAATAAAGTGAAAGCTTAAACGAAAAAAAAGGCCTAAATTTCCACCATTTCAATGTCAGTTTCAAAGTCAAAATCAAAAGCAAAACCTACACCACACCAATTAACAAAGAAGCTGAAAGCTTAAAAAATAAAATCCCAAACCTTACCTGGAATGTAGAGGCTGAGGCACAGGCGAAAGACAAGCGGAGAGGCACGAACGATGCGAGCAGGGCACGAATGGTATGGCTTACGAGGCGGTGTACGAACGACAAACAAGCAAGGATGATGACGAGACGAATGGAGCGCGAGAGGTAGCGAACGACGGTGGCATCAATCAAGGAGGATTCAAGGGTGATGAACGGCGACCCAAACCCTAAGGCTTTGAATCGCATTTGAGTGCAGAAGACTAACCTAAGCGTATTAGAGTTGATCCATCAAAACGACGTCATTTTGATGCCTATACGATGTCGTATTCCCATTTTCCTAGTAATCTCGTGGATCAACTTAAACTCATGAGTTTGGCAAGTTTATCCAATTGACCCGAGTCTAGCTAGAAATGAGTTTGAATACGAGTTAACTGAACTCTGATTAAACTTGTAAACTGGTGAATTCTACGGTGGAGGAAAAGGAGTTTGAGTTCAAGTGATCATAAAATCTAGTCCATTAAAATGTAGATCTGATGGCTATAATAACGCAGGTCAATTCTTTTAATATTAGGTAAGTTAACTGTTAAAATAGCAAAATCAAAAGTGGTGAATTGTATTTTGGCCCACATTTATTTTTATAAACTTATTATTGGATTAGTGACTTAATAAAATTTGGATTTATGTCCATCCTACTCTTTCTCCGAGGGCTAGTTGCCCACCCACCTACCACCAACCTCTCATCCCTTCATAGCCACCTTTGTCCTACTTCTTGGTTCCTCCTCCTTCTCAACGTGGTATTTTGGCCTCCAATTGTTATTCATCATTCCATCAACAATAATAAAGTAATTTCATATTCCAAGACAAATGAATGAATTATAGAAGCAAAACTCATCTTAATACTTTAATGAACAACAACCATTTTCAACTAAAACACGAAAGAACATTTTTTTGCCTTATGAAAATGACAACATTTTCTAAATCCAACCAGGATTGTTGAACAATAAAGGCAAAGTTTGTTGTTGTGAAGAAATGACAATAAAGAGGAAAAGAAAATGGACCATTTTGATTGAAGAAGCTGCACGAAGAATTAAAATGAGATATTTCAATTCTTGACACAGTAGTTCCACAAGCTGATTTTTTTTTTGTTCTATATTTTATTTTATTCTCCACGAAGAAAGAAAAAGGTTGGAGTTTTTATTTTTTATTTTTTTTTGTTATTCTTCCTTCTTAGATCTTGAATGAATAGATCTAAGATACTTATTGGTTGTTGTAATTAGGAACAAATGAAAAAATAAAGATAAAAACCCCACTGGAGGTTTTTTCAACTCCAAGGGCCTCTGAGAAAACACCCCCTTGTAGAAAACTCAAATATGATCCTTCAGACGTTTTATGACCAAGGCAAGCAGGAGACTCTGGTTAGCCACTAGATCCACATTATCGTTCTAGTTGTGGCGAACTCTGATTGCGTTGTCTGTCGACAGAGGAGGATGGGTGAGAGAGGAGCGGAAGAGGTGGATGATGGGGGTTCCTGATGACGCATTGTTCTGGGTTGCCTTCTGAGGAGATTTTGCACTCTTCAACTAATTTTTCATTTTTTTTTTTTGCTATTTTGTTATAACTTAATAATTTTTTTTGCCAGGACTTGAGTTAAGTTTTAAATCTCTAATTCCACCCCGCAAACGTTATTTATACATTATTTTATATTTCTAGTTATGCCCCACAACTATCACTTATTTATAGGACCACCTAGACCCATTCTCCAATCTCCTCATCACAAAACTAGCCTATAAACTCGTAGTTAACAAGCGATTTTGATAACCATGGTTGCATTAATTTCTTTTATTTCCAATGACATCCAAATTAAATATTATTGATTCATTAATAAATGAGAAGAGAGAAAGTTAAAGTATTGAAAAAATAAAGGTGATTTAGTAAATTACTATCAAATTTTATTAACATCGATATTTTATTAATCATTTTCTTAATTCTAATAAGCATTTATATACAATTATTCAAGAATGGATGGAGTAACTACTATGTAGAAGCTAGTGAAGGAAAAAATGCCCTAAAAAAAACAAATGGAGAATTCAATGAGCACCATTTGCCAAAATCAAGTCAACCAAAATTATGTTAATTTGGTTCGAATCATTAGATTAAAGCAAAAAATAAAAAATTATATTATACATACATTAAAGCTTTTATTTTTTTAGTAAAACCTGACAATAATATAAAATTCGGCTTAATATACTTAATAATAATATAAAAAGAAAAATTTCTTAAACAAACGCAAATAAACAAGATAAAATGTGGCCCTATTAGTAAAAATTTAAGTGCAAAATTTGAAAGTTTAGAAAAATAGATAAAATAGTTAATCAGGTGATCCGGTCGGTATTTGGGTGAACAAATTGAAAAAAATTTCGAAATTGAACAAATAATATTTGTTTTAGTCTTAGTTTCACAATAAAATTAACTAATCGTCTGAACCAATTCCACTAATTTGGTTTGAATGCCGATATATTTGATTTACTTACACTCTTATCTAGTATATGTAAAATAAAATAGTTACTTTAAAAAATATATTTTTGCAGCCCATTTTTTTAATATGAAATTTGCAACCAAAATCTATATTTTTATGATTATTTACAAAGATATGATGTTCAATAAGTAAATTAAATCTTTGTTAATAGCAATATTTTAATAATAAAATATTATTTTTCAATTAAATCTCTCCAATAGCAAGAATTGGCCAATAAAATTTTATTACTTAAATCAAATATACAAGATTTACATAATAAAATATTATTTTTCAAATCAAAACTGTAAATTTATCCATAACATCATATAGAATGAATTGTTAAATACCATCTTAAAAGTGAAAAACCTGTTTGGGAATCTAATAATACCCTATTATTAATTTTACATTTTTTTTATCAAATTTCTTTATTAAAAAAATAAAAGAAAAACAGCACACACCATTGCAATCTGCAAACAAACAACACCACCACCACCACTGCAGCCAAAACCCAAAAAAAAAAAAAAAAACCACCACCACCACTGCGGCTTAAAAACAAGACACAGCTACTCTGCAGAGCAGGTTGGTGGTGGAAAAACAGAGGAAGATGGCAAGGGCGAGAAACCTCACGAAGGGTTTCAAAGCTGTTGAAGATTTGGAACTCCTCAAGCTCTTCAAATCCGAGATTAACTTTGAGCTTGCTTCCAATCCATTCCAGGTTCTCTCTCTCAATAAAAAAAAAAGCATTTTTTCATATCTCTTTATACAAACATGACAATTATTATTATTATTATTATTTTTTGTGTGTGTGGTTGCAGAATGTTGAAAGTGGTTCATTGGGGGACTTTGTGGTGGACTATGATTCACCACGGTCCAAAGATGTTTTTTTGCGTAGGAAATTCGATTCAGGAGAGGAAGTTGCTGTCTCAGCTCTATTGGGTCCTCCTAAGTATGCAAAAGGCCTCGTTTTTGCAAGGGATGTTCTCATGAAAGTTTGTGTGAAGAAGCCCTCCTTCAACCCCATCTTGCAGTTTGATTGTAAGGTTTATGAGGACACTGATAAAGGCTCTGAATTCAACATCAATAAGGCTTGTTATCTTGGATCAACTTCATGTTTGAGCCCTTCCATTTACAAAGGCCCCTCATTCAGGTAAACTATTGCATAGGCTATTATTCACATGATGATGTGTTGTTATCTACTTATTTATCAATATCATCATCTCTATGGGGGAATACTTTTCTTTTTTCTGCTTAACACTTACTGATGTTCTTATCTATGGTTTAAGCTTTAACAACATTGTGTAAGCTAGTGTTCCTAGTTTATCCGTATGGCGATTTGCTTTCAAATGCTTAACAGACTTCTTAGAAATATGAACTTTGATCTGAGTAATTCTTTGTCTGCATATGATTTCCAATAATATTGAAAGGGGAATTTAAGATGCCATACTTTATTGTAAAGGCCGTGGCTAATGAGTTCTTTGTTATTTTTAACTTCCAAGTGATAGTATGTGCTGCATTTGTAACTGTAAAGGTGACTGACAATGCCCCATTGGAAGCCTTGAAATACACAGTCCAACATTTAGTCTACCAGTTTAGGCTGAAGTAGATTTTTACTGAGTTTGTGATGTTGCTAGCATATCCAGTTCTGGCTGATCTCCTTTGATGAACAGTGAAAGGATTGATGAGTGCCTACCCATTTCTTTACTGATTTGGTTTCTTGGCTTTGATCATTTGGTGTGTTAGATTATTTCAGTTACTCCCCTTTTTCCTTTTATTTGCACATTGGATCAACATATAACATTTTTCTAGTTCATTTATACCATTGGTGTTAGTGTCTTCTAATCAGGCTTTCTGACTAACTATCTATCCATCTACCCTTTATATAACCTTGGCTTCATAATCAAGGCCTCTCTGCCTAACTATCCATATATACCTTGGGCGTCTATGTACCAATGTATATGGCTTTTAGATAGCATGCTACAAGCAATTCTCGTAGCTATTAGAAATACATTCTTGGAGGGTTACTCATCTTAACTCTAGTTCTTGCTGGTAAATTAGAAGTAACTGAGGGAGGCCTTGAACTGTTATTCAGTTATTGTTCTATATTCAAATTTGATTCAAAATAATAATTTTATTCTTCCAGAACATTGTTAAGTCTCACATTGGCTAGGCATATGACCAAAATAGCCTTTATAATAGCTTGGACATTCCTCTCCCCGTGGGCTAGTTTTGGAGTGGAGTTAGGCCCTCAATTCTAAGGTAGTTATCAAATCCTATTCTATTGTTGATGTTGTGAGGCTTGTAAATATTCAAATGACTAGTCTTAAGCATGATGGGTGTAGTTATGACATCGCCTATGTTTCTTTGTCAAACCAACTTCTTTAAAACCACCCATGATTTTTACACATTGCAAATTTTTATTGGAGGAATGGGGAAGAGGCAGAGAAACTAGGTAGAAGAATTGAATCCCTCACCACCTTCCCCATCTCAGTGACTTGTACTCCTTGGTTAGTCATTTCTCTGAGCTAGTTATGTTTGCATTTGCAGTATGGTAATATGTCTGTAAGAATTTAAACTATATGCTATAATGGAGTTCTTGTTCTACATGGTTTTTAGAAAGTTGAATGGGCTAGCTCAGCATATGTGCAATTGTGCATTTCCATGTTACCTTATGGCTGTATCAGATTAACATACAAGCTGGTTTTTACAATATCATAATTTCCATTTGTAGTAAACAATTTATAAATTATTTGGGTCTATTTACCGATAATTATCTTGCTCACTGTCTTCTCTTTATCCATGTGAAGCGAACTGGACAGTAAATTGCAAGATGCACTCAAGGACTACCTGAAAGCCAAGGGCATTGGGACTAGCCTGACCAATTTCCTCCTTCACTACCTACACAAAAGAGAGCAACAGCAGTACGTGAACTGGTTGAAAAAAGGTGAAGCATTTTTGATGAAAAACGAGCCATTGACTCAATCTTCTGGGCAAATTCTACATAGTTCTGCAGAGTTACATTATTGTCAATTCTGACACCTGTGTGGGGGAAGGGAATTGAGGATCAAGTGCTCATATTTTGCCTAATAATTTACTCAATGTTATAACCCTTCGGATGGTGATCAGGTACAGGTTGTCAAATTTCTGAACTGTGTAATTTTGAGGAAGGAAAGAAAGGATAGGAGATTTAAAGGGTGTGTTTGGTTAGGGGGAAAAATAGGGAAAATTTTTTTATAGATAAGTTTCATATATAAAATTACAAACGAATTTTACACATGGAGTTTATTCACGAAAAGTTATCTCATTTTTATCCAATAATCAAACACATCTAACTGTGTAATTTTTGAGTAATGGAATGTTTTAGAAACTCTGCAAACCTATCTAGTCATAAATGCGGCTAGTCCTTTTTTGAGTGCAGGATTTGACATTTTTTAAAAATTTTATTGATTAATTTATTTTATAATTATTATTTTATGAATTTAATTTTGATATAGTAATGATATAAATGAGTTTTATAATGTATTCAAGCATATTTTGTATTACTCCTATATTCACTACTTGAAGAATTATTTAAATAAAATATTGGATAATAATGTAAAAAAATTTTACAGTATCAAAATTAAATTCTTAATTTTGTAATATTTTATTCTCATATAATATCAAATATAAGAAATATATATCATTTTCTTTTTCTTATAATATTTTCAACTTTTACATTTTTATTATAATGCATGTAATGAACATAGAAAACATATCAAAGTAATATTATTTATGAATTATTTATAAATAAGTTTTAAAAAATGATAATTAAAATATCAATTTGCAATAATTATTTAAATTTCTATTATATATAATTATATTTTATATGAAATGTTATATTATTATCATGTATTATAAATTTATATATTACTTTTTATTAATTTATGTATTTTAATATTATTTTAAATATTTATTTAATTATAATTTATTTGATTTAAAATATTTATTATTAAATTTTTAATGAAAATAATTATATAATTCAAAATTTTAAAATTATCTACCATTTTAATATATAAAATGTGATTATAATAGATAAGTTTATTTAATACATTGTAAACATCAAATAACATGAAATCAATGTATAGAAATTAATTTTTTTATTTATTCTATAATTTTTTATTTAATATAGTTTATAAAAATTAAATCCTAAAAAAATACACCAAACACATCCTTAATAAAATAGGGTAGAGTGTAAATTTTTCAAACAAATAGGATAGAGTGTTATTTTTTGATATTTTGATTATTTTATGCTATGTTATTATTATAAATTCTTATTTTCACTATTTATTGTTATTATCCTTTTTAAAATTGATGACTAGTTTAATACAATTTTTTTTATTTAGACAACGTTGAATACAATTTTTCTTGGGTCCAGGACTTGTTGAATACAATGTTTTTGGTCAACAGTACAATTAAAATTTTGAATTTGTAACCTAACATATTTGATGGGCTGGCGTAGACTTTTATAACATATTTTATTTTCATATAATATCAAATATAAGAAATATATATCATTTTCTTTTTCTTATAATATTTTCAACTTTTACATTTTTATTATAATGCGTGTAATGAACATAGAAAACATATCAAAGTAATATTATTTATAAATCATTTACAGATAAATTTAAAAAATGATAATTAAAATATCAATTTGTAATAATTATTTAAATGTTTATTATATGTAATTATATTTTATATGAAATGTTATATTATTATCATGTATTATAAATTTATGTATTACTTTTAATTAATTTATGTATTTTAATATTATTTTAAATATTTATTTAATTATAATTTATTTGATTTAAAATATTTATTATTAAATTTTTAATTAAAATAATTATATAATTCAAAATTTTAAAATTATCTATCATTTTAATATATAAAATGCGATTATGATAAATAAGTTTATTTAATACATTGTAAGCATTAAATAACATGAAATCAATGTATAGAAATTAAATTTTTTATTTATTCTATAATATTTTATTTAATATAGTTTATAAAAATTAAATCCTAAAAAATACACCAAACACATCCTTAATAAAATAAGATAGAGTGTAGATTTTTCAAATAAATATGATAGAGCATCATTTTTTGATATTTTAGGGGGGATGAGTGTATTTTATGCTATGGTATAATTATAAATTCTTATCCGCACTATTTATTGTTATTATCCTTTTTAAAATTGATGACTAGTTTAATGCAATTTTTTTTATTTGTACAACGTTGAATACAATATTTCTTGGGTCCAGGACTTGTTGAATACAATGTTTTTGGTCAACAGTACAATTCAAATTTTGAATTTATAACCTAACAAATTTGATGGGCTGGCGTGGACTTTTACAGGAGACGAGTGGGTTGGGCTAAATCTTTCACAATTGACTATATGTTTGGTACATTTTTTACGGTTGACTAAATAAAGGGTTTTTGATCCAGACCCAAAAAAGGGTTTTGCCAACTGAGGTTGGCACAAATCCTCGGTTGGTGGCCAACCCTCCGGAAATCCCCTACCATTCAGAGCAACATCTATGAGTCATCTGGGCAGTCTTGGGCTAGTCCAGTTTGATGGGGTTGAATATTATAGCTAAGCCTAAGTAGTATCTACTACTCAACTGGTTAGATTTCCAGTTCGAGTATTGACACTCTACCGCTTGTATTGGGGTGCCTCCCCTTGCTAACATTTTTAGTAAGCAGAAATAGTGTTTTTCAATTTGGTAGTCATTAAATAGTTTTTTTTTTGTGGGGGGTGGGTTGGGCAATGCCCGCGTATATATAATTTTCTTAAATTAGAATATCATATTGACCGAAAATAAAATAAATATCACATTTTTTTCTGAGGAAAAAGGCTTAACATATGATTGTCAGGAATGATTTTTTTCCTAATAATAAAAGGTGTCCTTGGTTTTTCGTTTAGCGAGGGAGGATAAAACTAAATATAATTTTTTTAAATAACGATTCTAAAACTTAAGTATCTGGCATTATATATAGGATTGAATAATTTATATACCCTATTAGTGTAAATCATGATTGACGATGGTTGGTGAGTAATGAGCGGCTTGTGAGGTGAGGTGAAGGTGGTGACTAAGATAGTTGGCAAACCATTGTTGATGCTCAGCGAGTCTTATACCTTCTTTCCTGCAAGCTTGTTCTAGACTTCTAATGTGCACACAAAGTTGCTCAAGTTTCTGGCAAATGTTTGTCAATTTCTGAGTCTGTTCGTGTTGCTGCGATTGAGAATTGAAGATGAATGCTGATTTTGTTATGCCATAATCCATATGTGTAGTTGGTGTTTGCTATGCATATCACAATACAAGTGTAATGCTGTAGTGGTTTTAAAATGATAGGTTTACGTATTTGTCTTGGTGCTAAGCTAGATCATTACTTAATGCTACAAAGGCCTTGTGGGGGATGTTTTGTGGTTCTTGTTTCTAGTGTGTTTTATGTACCTTTCGCTTTGTTTGGTTTTCGACCCCTCTTTGATGACCCTATTGGTGCCTTACTAGAACTCAAAAAACACAAACCACAATATACTTGTAGTTTAGCCTTAAAAAACTTGAAATATTTTTAGCCTTTCTGAAATCCTCTCTCTCTCTCTCTCTCTCTCATTTTGCTCTTATAACTTTTATTTTGAAGTAATCCTTTTCATTTTAATTTTTACATAATCTCAACCTCATCTTTCTGTTATTGTGATGTACAAGAACGAATACTACCTTGGACCTTGTTTTACTACTCTGGACATCAGGCATATATGATTATATATGTATCCCTCTCAAATTAAACCTCCAACTTAATTCTGACAAAAAAAAAACAACAATAATTAAACCTCTCCCACATGAAACCTGAATATTCAACAATGTGCATCTTGAAAATTAAAAGTCCACCATATCGTGCACTCCTTCCCTCTTATGCAGCAGATTCTAAGGATGTCCACTTGCTCTCATTCAATGCCACAAGGTTCGAGCATTTCAAGATTTCATTGTCTTGAATGGTGGAGGTTATTTTTAGAATGGGTGGTTGATGATGGCTGCTCATTTGATTTTGCTGAAGAGTTCTTTGGATGTGATCATAAATTAAACAAAGAAATTCCGAAGCATAAAAACGGTCTCTGTGTTATATAAAAAAAATGGTAAATACTAGAGACGTATAAAATTTGTTAGAATTTTATTTCTAAATTGAAGTGAGATGTGATCATTAGTTTTCAGATGAATAAATCTATGATTTTTGTTAAAGATTATGACAATATTTTTTGTTTGGTTTCACTCTCTAGTAATCATTTGGTATTTAACACAAACAGTCTAATGATAAGAATTAAAACCATAGTTTTATAAATATTTGTAGCAAAATCAAACAAAAAAAATCAGTAATTATGACCAAAAATCCACTTTCTGTTTTCAAGAATAAAAGTATGCTACTGAGCTAATTTAACTTTTTCCTTTATTTCGCGTATGGTGCACCGACCATAATGGGATATTAAATTGTGAAATCTGATGGTAACATTTTATTATTATTATTATTATTATTATTATTATTATTTAGTTCACTGTTAAATTATTACAAACCAATGTTCTGAAAACTGGATTGGAGTTGTCTGTTCGATGGTTGGACCAAGAACCAATCCTATAGCCAATCCAATCATAGCCCAAAAATTGAATTTTCAAAAAACAGCACAAATCAGTGAACAACTGGAAATTAGTATAACTGATCATTAATCGGTTGAACCTTATTTAAAAATAAAATTTTCAATTTTTTTCAAATTCAACAACTCTTCTATTATGAATATAGTAAAAGATTATCCCTCAATTAATCAAACAAAAAACTATTACAGCTCTAAACCCTAAACATAAATCTAAAATAATGTGACACATATATATTTATAATTATCCTAAGAGTGGAAACCTTCTACTCTAAGTAATATGAGACTTGAGTTATTTATAATAGCTAGTTTAAAAAGTAAAAAGCTTATAATTTAAAAATGTGGTTTTAGGGTCAACAATTACACATGTATAGAATAATTTAGAGTGAACATCTAGTTTCGTCTATTAAGAGAAAAAATTTCATTATGTGGTTCCTCAATATTGAAAAGAATGGACGTAGTAGTCCATTTATTAGTTCTCTATTAGTAGAGTCACACATGTGGCACAACTAACTTCTTCCACCTATTTGCCTTCCTCCAGGGCAATTGAGCATGATAGAGCTACTCGCAAGTCTCATTTTCTTTTTTGATCCTTCAAAAATGAAGCAAACAACAAAATGGCTTCAGGTTAATGGCTTTAGGATGTTATTGATGGAGTTAAAAATTTTGGTTTTAGGGCGAAAAAGGGAGGATGACATAAATGCGAAGAGGATTAGCTTAGGGTTTATATTGCAATGTTGTAACTCCGATGAGGTTAAAGAGAGATGATAGAGAGGAATGAGAAGCCCATAAGATGTCATTTTTGTGTTTAGGGCAAAAATAAAACAATATTGTTTTGCACACGTGTCATCAAATAATATCCCATGTCACTGTGTTAATAGGCCACATGTGCAATTTTGTTAACGTTTCATGGATAAACTTTTTATAGAAAGATTAACTTATCCTATAATTTATAGCCTCAAGAATTATGGGGTATGCTTATGTTTTTTGGGAACTATATTGTTGTGCACAATTTTTTTGAAGAACTATATTGCGTTTTTTGAATAATTTAAATCTTTTTTAGGAATCAAAATTATAGTTAAAATTTGATTGATTGATAATATAATTTTTTTTTATAAAGTTATCCAATCACATATTCACATATTACCTTATCATCAAAATATGTTTGATTTTTTCTCCACTAATTCAAAAATCATATATATATATATATATATACAAATTTGATGAGTAAACAATATTTTTGGTCCCATCATTATTAATTAGACATCAATTTGAGACTCTTTTTTTTTCTATATGACATTTTAGTGTAATTACCAAAATGTTGTGTTTTGAAAGAATGTCACAATTATGGTGTGTGCAACCAGGTTCACGTCTCTACAACATAATCCACCATTAGCGAATTCTAG
The DNA here is from genome assembly GCA_030441495.1 of Dalbergia oliveri. Classification (NCBI taxonomy): domain Eukaryota; kingdom Viridiplantae; phylum Streptophyta; class Magnoliopsida; order Fabales; family Fabaceae; genus Dalbergia; species Dalbergia oliveri. Next base: position 18,193,039 of record JAMLFY010000008.1, read on the forward strand.
TGGGTCCCATAGGTTCATGTTTCTATAATAGAATCTGTCATTCACAAATTCTTGTAGGTCCCATTGATTTGCATCTCTACAACTGAATCCACCATTGGCAGATTCCCTAAACACCATTTGTTTTTGTTTAAATTCTTCCATAATTCCACAGATGAGTAAATCATCCTTAAAAGCACCATATACAAATCTTTTTTCTCATTTTGATCCTCAGAAAATTTTTTATAGCAATTTGATCATAGCAAAATCATTGACATCAATTTAGTCATACAATTTTTTATTTCAATATTAATTTATTCCTAATATTTTTTATTTTAATATTAATTTAATCATTACATCAAAATGAAGATCCAAAAAAATAACTAAATTGATATCAAAATTAAAAATATTATGAATAAATTAATGCAAATTTTTTCTAGAACTAAATTAATGTCAAAGTAAAATTTTTTGAATAAAAAAAGTTATTTAATTAAATTTGATTGAATCACAACGTACATATATTTTATATTTGATTGGATGAAAATTATTTTTTTTGAATATTACGTTAGTTTTGATAGTACAACTTATAACTTTTTTAATTTTTTGAAAGTCAAAAGTCATATTTTTACTTTCTATCATTTTTTGGCTAAACAATTTATAAACAATTTATCACTTGTCTAAAAGTTATTTTAGTAGTTTTTAAGAAATTAAAAGGTTTAATTAATTCAACAGTCTTATAGCTTCATTGAATTTTCAATTTGGATCCCTACATTTTAAAAATTTTCAATTGGATTGTTATACTAAAAATAAATATTTAATTGAATCTTTTGCCTCATTATCCGTTACAAAAATATTAGAGTTAAAAATATTCCGATAATATTCTTTTACTATAATTTATATTGAAAAAAAAAGAAAAAACCATCTCCCCCTACCCCTCATCAACATCAAGTCAGAAAGTCGCGTCAGCCCTTGCTATCTCCGCTGTCAGCGCGATCACCACCTCGCCACCGCCAGTGATCTTGTGCACGCCACTGCCTTGCAAGGCCTTCACCCTAAACCCCTTTCTCTCTCTCCGCTGTCGTGCCTCTCTGTGAGTGTCGCGGCATCACTGCCCTCCCACCACCGTCGCGAGCTGGCCACAGCAAATCGGCCCACCGCTGCATGTTGGCTGGCTTCTTCCTCCTTCCCTGCCTTTGCCTTGAACGCTACTGCCTCTCTTAGTGTAGCGCTACCCAACAAAACCCAATACCCCCAAATGTTTGATTGGTGTTAACCTAATTTGATATGTGGTTTTCAAGACTGGCACCACCTTTTTTGTGTGTCCTTCGTGACCTGATGATAGTGGTGGTGCCGCCTCCGTGAACCGCCGTCTCCATTATAGTGGTTTCTGCCTCCTTTTGTGTGTGTCATGATGGTGGTGACAGGGGGAAAAGGAAAGGGGAGGGGAGGGGAAGGGGAAGGGGAATGGTGACTTGATACGTGGCTTTCAAGACTGGTTTTGTGGTGGCTGCTGTGCTTCGCCGAGAAGGTCTTTGCGGAGGATGGGGCTGATGGTGATGGCAGTAGAGGTGTTGGGGGAGGGGAGGAAGGGAATATTCCTAGAGTATGTGGGTTCTTTTATTTTTTTAATATAAAATTGTGGTGAATGAACATTTCAAAAATATTCTCTTAAATCTCACATTTTTTGTAATGGGCGTAGGTTAGGAATTCAATTAAATATTTATTTTTAGTATAAAGATCCAATTAAAAATTCAATAAAATTATAGGAATCAACGGAATAATTAAATCAAATTAAAATATATAACTTTTTAAAGAGTATTTTCTAAAATATTAAAAATAAATATTTTTATTATTATATATTTAATATAAAATGTCTTATTTATAAATTATTTATGGGTAAATAAATAGGGCCCCACCCCATGTGGCTGCCGGCCGGCTCAAAAGTTATAAAGGAGGCATTTGTGCTCGTCAACACCAATTTCCCCGTCCGCTTTTGCGTCTGTTCTGTGTGTCAAATCCGAATGAATTCCACTCTCTTCCCCTTTACCTTTACGTGCAGCAACCAAACCAACAGTGCCTGATGCCACTTTCCCTCCCTCAAAACCCTCTCTGACTATCAACACACACCACGCACACCCCCCTCTCTCTCTCTCTCTGCGCAACTATGGAGAGCCTCTCAACCTCAAGGACTTCGAATTGGAGCCCAAGAATCCCTCCCCCGAAGCCCTCCGCCGCTGGAGGACCGCCGTCAGCTTCGTCGTCAAGAACCGCCGCCGCCGCTTCCGTATGGTCGCCGATCTCGACAAACGCTTCGAAGCTGAGCAGATCAAGCAGGGAATCAAGGTTCCCTTCTCTTCTCATCTTCGTTACTTATTCATTATTTTATTTATATTTTTATTGATTGATTTATTTATTTTTTTCTCTGCTATTACCTCTTCTCCTTGTTCGCTCCGAGTATTTGAGATCTTACAAACGCGTTAGTGTCGCCGGGGCTTAGCTTAACCGCCGTCTAGAAAAAAATAAAAAGGTTATGTAATTACTACTAATAGGAAGTTACAACAAAAAAGCAGAGTTGACAAGAAAAAAGATGCTCATAATGGGTCAATAATTAAAAGAATAATCCTCCTTTACCGAATAAAGAGGAACGTATAATCCCTCTTCCCGATTCTGACTTAAAAAAGTTATAGAAAGAATCGATAGGAGAATCAACGAGTTTAAATAAATTTGCGTTGTTACTATTTTTGTTATTGTTTAGTCATGTTATTTATTTAGGAGCTGATTTTGGGGAGTTGATAACTGCTAAAAGAAATGAAAAGGAATTTGAAAATGATGTTCATTTGTGGGTAATGATAAATATTTATGTTAGCGGGGGTCCATTAATTATAGGAGGGTTTCATTGGGGTTGTACACAACGAATGTATGAAAATAGAAATGAGCGTTGTTGCAGCTGAATCTCCGGTTATTTGTCTGTGTCCAATTTCCAAGAGGGGTGTTTGGGCAGCCGTGCCTTGAGGATGACCGATGTATGGTCGGAGTAATATTTTAGTGGGCAATGAATAAATAAATAAACAGGGTGTAGACATATGAAATGAATTGTATGTTTCGAGGGTCAAGGTCTCGCACTTGACCATTTTGGCGTTGTCCCCTTGCGCGGGGAAAGAATCCATGGACGTACAACCAGATATGGGGGCAAATTTGGATGGGGCCAGTGGGTTAACGTCTTAACGATTGTCTTATTGAAAATTTCCCATAACTCTGTCACGTTTTTATCAGGATTTTTCTAACAAGTGTATGAGGGTTAGAGAATTAGAGAAGCCCTTTATATTATTGATTAAAAATGCGAGTATATGTGTGAGACCCACTTTGTGATGTGCTAGATGAATGGCATAAGCGGGATCATTATCACCTCTAACAATAATATTGTGAGTGTCTCGTTTAAATGTTTACTTTTAATGTTTAAATAATATTTTTATTTAATTAACAATGGAAATCGACATTTGACAATTTCAGATGAAATTGTCATATTAGATGATTTATTCTCGGCAACTAGTTAGTGCCATTTGTGCTCCTGTCACGTTGGATGGTGTTGTTATACATGGACCTTTGCCATAAAATCAATAAGAAAAACAAAAAATGTGGGGGCTCCTGCTTCACGTTGGATGGACGGCAAAGTATGTGACTTTGAATCTGTGTCACGCAGAGGTGAATTTTAAGGTGGATTTTTTTTTGTCTTTGGGTCCAATATGGATTGTTATATTTAGCTGCTGGATAATTATAAATTTTGTTGGACGGTTGATCCAACTCCTAATAATAAACTCAAATATAAAAAATCCATCATAAAACTCATCTGATTTGAATTCTTTTGATGTAAGAAATTGCTTCACTAATTTCTGATGATTATGTAAATGAGAAAGCGTCGTCAACGCAAGATTTGAACGAGTGTTTTCTTTTGTTCTAATATTTTTCCCAAAAAAAGTAAAAAGTCTAATGAGAAGTCGTCAATATAAAAGTTTGAAAATTTGATAAGTACGATTGACGTGTTGTCGACGGTTTATGATTTATTTGGGGTAACTCTATTATTAATTTTATATTTTAATAAAATATTTTTTATTGTGGTAGCATTCATAAGTAATTAATAATCATTAGTATCTTTTATTTTTAATCATTTAATGTGCTTGATAAATAATGACTATTAGGATATATTAGTCTATTTATTATTTTTTTATATAAAAATATTTTATTATTATATTATTTATCATCTTTTTTAATACTCTTGTCCAAATTTAACATATATTTGGTAAGGGAGGGAGTATATAGGTGTTAGAATGATTTTCTTTTCCTTTTTCATGTTTCGCTGAGTATTAAAGATTTTGGTGGTTCTCTTTTTTTATTATTATTATTAATGAAGGTTTTGTGTGCTGTTTGTAATTAAAGTATTTCTTCGAAATGTTTTATAAAAAGCAACGATTATTCTATAAAAATAAAAAATTGTTGAACAATTTTTATTATTTTATCATTTAATAGCTCATTTTCATATATTATATATGTTACTTTTAAACAATTTATTTTACTAAATGCAATAATAAATAATTGATTCATAGGGGTAAATATTTTTTATACTAATAGTATATTAAAATTATTAATATTACATATTATTTGTTCATATATTGTTTATAAAGGGAAATTCCTTATTTGTGTTTTGTTTTTTGGATCAATTATTTTAAAATTTATTCGCTTAATTTCAGTTGTGGTACGATTACTTTAGAAAAATTCCTATGCAGCACAAGTTTAACACCTATTTTTATACACATGAGAAAGTTGATGGGATCATAATAAATAAGTGTATCTTAAATAAAGTTAGTGAAATTCATTTTCAATTTGTATATAAGAGTAATAATATTTTGACATTAAAAAGTAGGTTTTATTTAATACATACTTTATAATTATTAGATGTGATGAATATTAAGAATAAGTGAAAATTATTATTACATTTAATAGTTATAAAGTAGTTTCTAAATATTTTTGTGTCAACCTATCATTATCCTGTATGTAAAAGGAAGGTGTTAAAGATTTGCTCCTCCGGGATCTTCACCTCATTGGTCGGCAACCTCTCACGTTCAATAAGTATAAATCACACTGTTTTTTGCGTGAAGGATGGGATGGATGACATCGAAACTATGACCTAGTAGTATTTGGAAGAACTAAAAGCAATCAATAGTAGAAGCAATTAGTTTAGCATTTAACGCAGTGATAGCGACAACCCTCGAAACTTCCTCGAAATTTCCGCAGCAATACTAGATATGCGTACTTCTTAGACGTGGACAACATATTATACGGATAGCAATAGCATAGCAACAGTATACTATTTGATAATGAGACAAACAGTGGGTGAGAAAGCGAATAAATAAATAAAGTACGGGTACTTTTAGTAATTTTGAAAATTGGGGGACGCGGTTGGCTTTTATGACACGGAAGGCACTCGAATCGAATAACGCAACTAACATTGACTTGTCTTTTTCATCTTTCTGGTATTGAATTTGAATTTGAATTTGAGTTGACAATTACTTCAAACGCGGTTTGGGATGCGCCTGATTGACTGTTCAATCTGATCGAAGCCACGTTAACGTTTTGAAAATTACCTGTCCATTTTGACAAGAAATTCTTTTGAAATACATTTAATGTATTCTTCATAAATATACACAACCACTCATTTGATTTGTAATGTTTAAAAAAGTGTATAAAAAAACATAAAATGGGTTGTTAGGAGCATGCATTAAATGTATTGGAGGAGGATGTAAGAATTTCTTGTATTTGACATTGGATATAAATAATGGTGCCGAAAGTTCTACTGCAGCTCATGATTTCAACAATGTCGGATGGTAGTTGAGGGAGTAGATAATTCCTGCTGTTTAAGGGATTCATTCATACTACCTGCAAAATGAGGATTTAGTCTCAATCCTAATAATCCTTGTCCACACAATTTTATCCTGAACACTGGCGACCTGGGCATAGTAGCAATTACAAACAGTCATACATTCTAAATCAATTAAATGTTACACAATTAAAAAGTTTTTCTTTAACACTCCCTTCTTTCCTGCGGTTACTGAACAGTAACATTATCTACTGTAATATTATCTACTGCATTATGAACAACCATCCCTTCATGGACACAAGGAGATTGGACATGGCATGATATGGTCCCCCCAGCGTATAATTTTGTACACATAATTTACCTCTTCATATCTTTAGTTGATGGTTCATAAATTAAATCAGAATTTCATATATATGTTATCAGAGTTCTAACACCCTCCTAGTAAACTTGTAACTCTGCATCTGCTTCCCTTGTTGATATTCAAGTGAAAAATGTAACGAGATAGAGGTAGTTATGGTTCGTAAAAGTGGGATTAACGAAATTATATGATCTTAGATTTTAACAGAGACTTTCATTAGAGAATTCTTCTAATTGTTACCAAAGTTCAGTTCTCCTTAATGGTTACAACATGACACTAGTTGTCTGGTCCATGTTACCAGCTCTGCCTAAGGGGATAATGCTTGGTTGTTGTCATCAAAGTCCAATTTTAGCATTTGATTTTATGAAATGCGTTCACGTGACATGATACATGATGATGTATCTTCACTTATAATAAGGGATATGGCTTCCTATCTTTATGTATATTGTCAATTTGTGGTTAGCAGTTTGGCTATATTATCTGTGTTTATTCCATCAGGAAAAAATTTGGATTGCTCTCTATGTTCAAAAGGCAGCATTGCACTTTATTGATGGTACGGTGCTCAAATTTCAAAGTCAAAGTTCATATCATTGCTTTAGAACTAGTGGTTTCTCTTTATAGGCTTTCTTAGTTCATCTGGTTTTCTTATACAGCCGGTACTCGAGTTGAATACAGACTACCAGAAGAGGCAAGAGAAGCCGTTTTGGTATTCATCCTGATGAGATTGCCTCTACCGTTCGTGGCCATGACTATAAGAGCTTGATTCAGATTGGTGGTGTTGAAGCCATTGCGAGGAAACTTACAGTCTCAGTGGATGAAGGTATTAGTGAAGAGAGTATAAATAGCAGACAAAAGATATATGGATCCAATCGTTATACAGAGAAACCTTCTAGAAGCTTCCTGATGTTTGTGTGGGATGCGCTGCAGGACTTAACTCTAATCATTCTTATGGTTTGTGCTATAGTTTCTATTGGTGTAGGGATTGCTACTGAAGGGTTTCCAAAAGGAACGTATGATGGTGTTGGAATCATACTTAGTGTATTCTTGGTTGTCATTGTTACTGCTGTCAGTGACTACCAGCAATCCCTGCAGTTCAGAGATTTAGACAAAGAGAAGAAGAAGATCTTTGTTAAGGTCACCAGGGATGGGAAAAGAAAGATCATCTCAATTTATGATATAGTAGTTGGTGACATTATTCATTTGTCAACTGGTGATCAAGTTCCAGCCGATGGGATTTATATATCTGGATACTTTTTACTTATAGATGAATCTAGTTTGTCAGGTGAGAGCGAACCTGTAAATGTAAATGAGGAAAAACCTTTTCTCCTCTCAGGAACCAAAGTGCAGGATGGTCAGGGGAAGATGTTAGTTACAACTGTTGGCATGAGGACTGAATGGGAAAATTGATGGAAACTCTAAGTGAGGGAGGAGAGGATGAGACACCATTGCAGGTGAAGTTGAACGGAGTGGCTACAATTATTGGTAAAATTGGTTTAGGTTTTGCCTGTCTGACATTCCTGGTGCTGACAGTTAGGTTTATAGTTGAAAAGGCACTTCATGGTGAGTTTAGTAGTTGGTCTTCAAATGATGCATTGAAGCTACTGGACTTCTTTGCTATTGCTGTAACCATAATAGTTGTTGCGGTTCCTGAAGGATTACCATTGGCTGTGACACTTAGTCTTGCCTTTGCAATGAAAAAGTTAATGAATAACAGGGCACTTGTGAGGCATCTTTCTGCTTGTGAGACTATGGGTTCAAGTAGTTGCATTTGCACAGATAAGACAGGGACATTGACCACTAACCATATGGTTGTTAACCAAATATGGATATGTGAAAAAGCCATGCAGATGAAAGGTAAAGAGAGTGCAGAAGAACTGAAAACAACTTTATCTGATGGAGTTCTAAGCACCCTTTCTCGAGCTATATTTCAAAATACTTCTGCTGAAGTAGTTAATGATAAAGATGGAAATAACACAATATTGGGAACTCCAACAGAATCAGCACTAGTGGAATTTGGCTTGCTTTTGGATGCTGATTTTGTTGCCCAGCGTAGAGTTTACAAGATACTCAAGGTTGAGCCTTTCAATTCAGTGAGGAAGAAGATGTCTGTGCTTGTTGGTCTTCCTGATGGAGGGTTTCAAGCTTTCTGTAAAGGTGCATCAGAAATAATACTAAAAATGTGTGACAAAATTATTGATTGCAATGGAGAAGTTGTAGACCTTCCTCAAGACAGGGCAAATAATGTCTCTGATGTTATAAATGGATTTGCCTCTCAAGCTTTGAGAACTCTTTGTTTAGCTGTTAAAGATATAAATGAAACTGAGGGGAAATTAACATCCCTGATAGTGGCTATACTCTCCTAGCCATAGTAGGAATCAAGGATCCTGTGCGCCCAGGCGTTAAGGAAGCTGTTAAAACTTGTTTAGCAGCTGGAATAACTGTCCGCATGGTCACTGGTGATAACATTCATACAGCTAGAGCTATAGCTCAAGAATGTGGTATACTTGCTGAGGATGGTGTAGCCATTGAAGGATCAGATTTTCGTAACTTGTCTCCACAGCAAATGCAGGATATCATACCAAGAATTCAGGTTCTGATCTCATTGTAAATTCTGTGACTTTCCATTATCTTTTGAGATGCTTGAATTTCTTTGGTACTTTACATGTTTTCAGGTGATGGCACGATCCTTACCACTCGACAAGCATAAGTTAGTGACCAATGTGAGGAGTATGTTTGATGAGGTTGTAGCTGTTACTGGTGATGGAACGAATGATGCTCCTGCACTGCATGAGTCAGACATTGGACTTGCTATGGGCATAGCTGGAACGGAGGTTTGTTTCTCTTGTTTGTTTAGTTTGTTGATTCTGTCAGTTTAAGTAGTATTCCCCACGATTGGTGATTCGTCTAGTATAACTGCCCTGCATCTTGATTCAGACATTAAATGTTATCTTCTAGTTACACTTTTCCTTCCCTCTTGCTCTTCGTCCCTTCTGTTTTGAGTCACAAATTAAATCCTTAAGTTAGTATAGACTGACTATTATATAAATCCCGTATTATGTCTATTTAGCCAGCCGTACAGAAAACTAAACAGCTGTTTTTGGTGGCCTGTATTGTCACTTTTCTTCGATTCATAAACATTGTTGCCTTTCAATTCCATATTCTCCATTTTCATTTTACCCTTTTACCTTCGAAATTTAAACAAGATTGCATGCAATTTATTGCTGTTGATGATCCAGTTATCCTCCTTCCATGTAAGTGTAATTTGTACATCTGTTATAATAGCCTAAAGCTAATACCGTATACTGTTCCAAATCTAGGTCCTGTTAATATTCATCAACTGTGAAAAACAGAACAGCTTGTTGAGCTATCATTGGGTGGCTTCCTTGTATATTTTAGTACATTCTGAATTTCTGGACATAGTTGCAGTTGGGTTGCACTCATCGTACACTTTATATTTCTTCTAGATTTGTACTACTTATTTAAGTGTATTAATGCCTGCTTGATGCAATCAATATCTAATACCTTTTTGGTTTGGAATTAATACCTTCTACAGGTTGCCAAAGAAAATGCCGACATCATTATAATGGATGACAATTTTGCGACTATTGTTAATGTGGTCAAATGGGGACGAGCAGTGTACAGAAACATTCAAAAATTTGTGCAGTTCCAGTTGACTGTTAATGTTGTTGCTCTGATTATCAACTTTGTTTCTGCATGCATCACTGGTTTGTTGGTTTATAAGTTCTTTTCCCCATTTAAATTATGTTGAACTTTTTCAAATGATATGGATTGAATGTAAAAATGATTTATGATTTATGATTCATGACCAAATATTATGGCGTTGTCTGATGCAGTTGGATGACTCCACCTAGTTGAATAAGGCATAGTTGTTGTTGACATTGATAATATTGTTCTTGTTTACTTTCAGGATCTGCTCCTCTCACAGCTGTCCAGTTGCTTTGGGTCAATTTGATTATGGACACTTTGGGTGCATTAGCCCTGGCTACTGAACCTCCTAACGATGAACTTATGAAAAGACCCCCAGTTGCAAAGGGAGCAAGCTTTATAACCAAACCGATGTGGAGGAACATCATTGGTCAAAGTATATATCAATTAGTTGTCCTTGCTATTCTGAATTTTGATGGTCTGAGGCTACTCAATATCAGCGGTTCGGATGCAACTAAAGTGCTCAACACTTTGATATTCAACTCCTTTGTATTTTGCCAGGTACACTATGCATGCATTATGCTCGCTTACAGATGCTCATTTTTTTAAAGAGAAAATATGGATATCTAATCTATATCTCGGTTAGTTATAATACATCCATTCATTGCTAGTTAATAGTTATGCTTTATTGACTCCAAGCATGTGAAGTTCTTAGGTACTCTAGGTGTAGGAAGATGGTATCTTACTAGTTCCATAGTGAGTTGTCAAATTTTTATCGGCCATTAATTTCATATTAAATGTTGGAAAGTCCGTTAAATATAATCAATAACCATTAAATGTTTGAAAACTCACCTTTGAGTACTGAACTACTGATATCAATCAATGTTTGAGTCGAACCAATCAATGTTTGGTAATACATGAAGATATCAATGCCCTGGCAAAATGCATCGGATACCATAGCAGCATCATTTGGTTCAGATTCAAAAAATTCAATGGTTCAGCTAAAAGAAGCCACATGATGTATTCAAGAAATCCATATTGATAAAAACTTGGAAAATTTGAAATTATAATGAATATCATTTAGTTGTTCATTCAACTCTATCTATTGTATAGAATGCATGTGCTAGCTGCAGCTTGTAATAACTAATAATAGAATTTATAATAGTTCGATGGATGATAAAATAAAAATTCAAGCCTATTCAAAGCTCTACATGTACAAACTCCGAAATTTTGAACATGTTTGTACCTGTAAATGAAAAAGTGCGCTGTGTTCTACTTATTTAGCTTGCTGTTATTTTCTTGTTTCTCCTTTGCCAGGTGTTTAATGAGATAAACAGCAGAGATATTGAAAGGATAAACGTATTCAGAGGCATGTTTGGCAGCTGGATATTTTTGTTGATAGTTTTTGTCACAGTGGCATTTCAAGTGGTCATAGTTGAGTTCCTGGGAGCATTTGCCAGCACGGTGCCTCTAAACTGGCAACTTTGGTTACTCAGTATCTTAATTGGTGCAGTTAGCATGCCTCTAGCTGCTATCCTCAAGTGCATCCCAGTTGATATTATCAAGCACCATGATGGTTATGAGCCACTACCTTCTGGTCCTGAGCAGGCATAAAATATGATCAGAGTCTTGTTTTGTCATCCTTTCCTTTGGGGCGTCAATACTTGTTTTCTCCTCTTTTCCAGTATTTAGAAAAAACAAATCTGACATACAGAAATTGGATTAACATTGGCAAGGTCTAACCAAAGTACTTTTAATGTTGTCATTGTTTTATGGAGATTTTGGTGCTCTTTTAGCATTGAAAATGCATCACCTTACTTTTGGGTTATTTCTGACTTTAACTATACTTGTGATGTTATATCTGAGGTGATTCAGATTCAATGTCACTGAGCATGAAAGTTCTAACTCCAAAAGCACTTAATAACTTCTCATACTTGATATATGGCATTATGACTCTATTAATTTTTGTAAGAATGCAAGTGTATCCCATGCGGGATTTTACAGGCATGGTGAAGTGTTCTTTTGAAAAACACATGGTTTGTTGAAATAAGATGATTCTGAAACAGTACACTGCACACGAGAGTTTATTATTTTCGTCATTGAGCCAACAGGCATTTTCTTTTGTGAAAAGTTCGCATAATTGTTCTTAGAATTCATTAAAGGATTATATATATTTAACTGTTTTGGATAAAAATAATTTTTTTAAAAAAAAATCATATACTTAGATTTTTCTTTTAAACAATTATAATCTAGAAAAATCTGTTTTTAACTTTTCTAATAATATATGAAATTTAAATTTTATAATCTTTTTTTTTTTTTTTTGTAAAATAAAGAAATGTACTATAAAAGAATCATGTGATGACGCCACACGTGGTAATAACTCTTCCCTTAATTTAAATGAAATAGGTAAACTTCGATCGTGAACAACACAATCAGATACGTTTGACATTGAATGATGTGTCCACTCGACCTCAATTTCTTTTTAGTTTTGAAAATATTTTCATCTGAAGTGACGTTGAAGATGAAACTCAACCTGATCTTAATTATTTAGTTCAAATTTAATATTTCAAAGAACTGTTTCCGAGATTTTCTAAACACTATAATTTCTTACACCTCAAGTCATCCCATAAAAAAAAATTGGGACGTTTGCATAGGACAAAATGTACGAGTAACAAATAAATATTCATGTGGTAGATACAACAGAATATAACATTATAAAATATAACTTCCCTCACCCCTACTCCTAATCACGTTACAAAGAATCTTGTTCATATAAATAAACTACAATAAAATACACAAAAAAGACAATCAGTGAATGTGAGAGGTTGTTCATCTAAACCTCCTTTTTGTTTCTCCATATGCAGCTACCCCATTACTGTTATTGTGTAACCACCCATGCCAACAACAGTGACAGGGTTTCTGAATATGAGTATTGAGATTACCACAGCTACAGCACCTTTGGCATTGCCTAACACCTGTTCAGTATGCATTGCACAAATTAACAAATTATGATTGCAATAACCACGCCTTGACATGAATTATTCACATGATTTTGTGTCGTGTTATGCCATAGAAAGTGAAAATCCAAGGAAGGAACTTGCACAATGAAATACTTTGAAAGGACTGGATGGAATCTCCATTATGTCAATATCATTAGAATTGTCTATGACAGTGTGTTTGTGCGTTCAATTTTAGAGGGGACGGGAGGAAGGTTGTAGTATAAAATCTTGAGATATTACACTATAAATCCCTTCCCTTTCTCTTGCTGCCCTTCAAAAGTCAAACTCACAGACACATCTTAAGAGAACAGCTAAAAGAGAAGCTATGTATATGTGTGAAGAAACTAGGAGAAGTTTCAAATACAGATGAAACTCTCAACATTATTGTAGCTTTAAACTAAATGCATCCTTGTCATTTATAGTAGCAGGCACAAAGAGACCAAAAAGAAAGGCAAACCTGGAGTGTTAAAGCACTTGTATGTTTAGTCACCAAGAAGTTTGTTAAGTTAGCTGCATATGCTGTGACTGAGTTAAGCAAAAGAAGTAGCCACATGGATTTATGTTCCCTTCCAAGGGATACTGTGACATCCACAACACTAGGCTCCATGATAAGTGCTGCAGGCAACAAAACTACGACCGCAATTGGAGACATATACAGGAGCAAGTTCATTGAGTTCAACTTTTCGCTGTTAAATCGAAATAAATGCAACATTATAAGCAGTTTGATGCTATTAAAAACATAAAAAGACTAAACCAATTTTGAGTAAAGAGGTACAGATGATGGACACAGTTTGCTTGACAATACCGACTACTCAGATCTAGAATCATCAAAGATTTCAATCATAATGAAGGGTTAAAAACAACTACTGGGAAGTAGTATTAAGTTTTGACTGTCTCCAATCAAGTAATAATTTTACCTTTCTAAATGTAAGTTCTAGAGAACCTCCCCCACATCTCATCAAGATGCTGACTACTTGAACAAGAACATTCATTACATCAATAAAATGACTACATGTAACTAACAGGGGTTCTTTATCAGACTCAAGATTATTTCAATTAGAACTGAGTGTTTAATTTTCCGTTGTTCTTACTTCTTATACAATTGAAAAGAAAAATGCAAGTTCTAATTGAAATAAACTTGCATAAAAACAAACATCATGGTATTAGAACTTTCATTTTCTCTTTTAATTGTATAAGAAGTAAGAACAACAGGGAATTAAAATAGCAAAAGAATATTCCACTGCTGTAGAAGTGTTCTGCCAGCCCATTTTTCATGCATTAAGTAAATACGATATAAAAACATGCTTGATTACAAAAATATGAAAAGGGTATAATTTCTTTCTTCCAAATGGTTTTTGGTTCCTGGAAGCATGGTTTGCAGGAAAATGTAGATTGAAAAGTTTTTCATTTTTCTCACAGATCACAAATGGGATTCCAGGAACAGGTTAGCTTCTTTCTAATGTTAATCTCAAGCAAACAACATCAGAAACACAACCTTCAATTAGAAAGTAGCCAATAATACCTATAAAGAGCTGAAAAATAGGCACTGACCATTAAAGTAATACAATAATATCTTAAAATATATGTTGTTAAATCCACCATTCACAATAACTAGCATTGTTGGCCATTATCATTTAGGCACTAGTCACTCCATAACCTGTGCTACTGATGAATTGCAGAACTATCATAGGAAATTTAAAGAGGGAATGAACTTCTAAAAGAAAGCTCCACAGTCTAGAGATCTCAACAAAGAATGACTTCATTTCTTGATCACCTGATTACCTTCTTCCATTTAGACAAAGTAATATATTTGGCTTATAGCCCAGTAAAAGTTTCATTAGCGGCAAATACCTTGATTTAAGAACATCAACCAATAAAAACATTATTAAGAATTTGAAGATCTTTTATTCAACAAAATCTCCTATTTTATAACTTATGAGTCAATACATTGCATCTTCCACTCACAGTACAGGTAACAACAAACAACTTCCTCAAACATCCTTCATTGGTTGCTTTCCAAGAAAAGTATGTTTAGACAGCTAGTTCCCGATTAATGCAGGTTTCAAATAAACATTAATATAAATAAGAGGGGAGGGCATTCTTATTGGATAGCAGATTTCAGTAATTTTAAATTTTAGCTGGATAGTTTTTGAAGTGAAATGGCAAAGAAGAACTTAGAAGTTATAGACATAGTGTGAAATAGTTTACCCTTCAGAAGAAAGTAAAATTCCCTGAAGAACAGACTTGAAAGCTCTCGCTGGTTGCACCTAGGCACATAATGAATCCAAATAAGTGAAAGCCTGGCTCACCCTGCCATCACCAAGAAACTCTTTTAGTTTCACAGAAGCAAAATGAAATAACGAAGAAGGAAATATACACCATGAAGGTCCAAAGGAACAACTATTCTTTTCAAGTCATATAAGAAATTGTTGAATTATAATGTGGTATGGAGAAATACACACTAGATAACTAGAACAGATCCTAATTCATGACAAGTTTTAGATGAGTTATACGTGGTTGAATGAAGCAACATAATTAGTAAAATAGCTTCAATGCTAGTTGATTAAAAAAATACCAGAACAATTTGCTATCTGATATTAGCTAATAAACCATTACAATGCAGATCCAAAAAGAAAGAAAGAAAGACAACATCGAATAATGTTTTTGCCTCCAAGATAAAAATTACTTTCTCAATTTCAAGTTGGAAAGAAAAATAAAAATAAAAAGCAAAAAGAAGACTCCAATTGTCCCATATTTGCAGTTCTTGAAATATTGAGATCTCACTAAATTTCAGGCAATTGCACTTAACATACGTTACCCTCAGAAATGAAATGCTTATCATACTTCACAGATCAGCCAACGGCACAAACAACCACCATCCAATCTGTTTCAACAGGACTCCAGATCTGGAGTGGCATCCAAAGGCATGACACAGCATTGACATGTTAACCAAAACCACACATGTATTCATCATAATCACACTCACTAACAAAAAGCAACATTCACACATCAACATGAACAATCAACACAAGCAAATCCTCATAAGAAGAGTAACATAAAAACCAATTGAATATACTGAGAGATCACACAGACAAGGTTCCCTTGATTCATTCAAATTCCATTAAATCATGAAAAATCTAGAATAAAAAACATACCCCACTTGCAATCACAACCCCAGCAACAACAGGAACAAGGGCAGCATATGTGACCCAAGCTTCCCTCTTGAGGGTGGCCAGATATGCAAAGACAGCAGTGAAGAAAGGTGTGGTGGCCCCAACAGCCTGGTTGAATGACACAGCCAGGTACCTGAGGGAGATGTTGCCACCGACAACAGAGGCACAGAAAACAATACTCAAAGTTGCAATCTTGATGAACTGGGACCTTGATTTGATCATCTGCTGAGGGACCAGCTTGAAGAACACAATGGAGACATAGCTGAGGACAGCACAGGCTGACATGTGGCACATTGTGAGGAAGATTGGGAACTTGAATCCATAGTTTGAGAGAAGGTACTTGTTCAGAAGGATCACACCAATGTTTGAGGAGTACCAAAGGGTAACAAGGAAAATGATGAACAGGTTCTCCTTGCTGTTTGGGGATACCATCTTCCCTGTCCTCGCTCCTCCTCCTCCTCCTCCACCACCTTGTCCCTGTATTGATTTGTTGTTGCAAAATGAATCCAACTTTGTCATCATTTTTAATTACAACAGCGATAATGATAATAATAAAAAAGAAAAGTATGTCTTTATATATATATATATATATTTGTTTCTGTTTGGTTTGTTTTTTTAAACTTACCCCACTTTCTTTCACTGTTCCTTTGCTTTCATTTTCATAGGGTGATTTGGATCTCATGTTGTAAGAAGCAAGTGTACTCATTTGAAACCTTTTTGTTTGTTGTTGTTGTTGGCGTGGTTTTTGATGATAGGAGATGAAAAAGAAAGGGCCCTTCTTCTTCTTCTTCTTCAATGAGGTTTTATTTTATTCAATTTTTGTTTTTGGTTGTTTTCATTCAATTCAAGCAACAGAGAAGAACATGACTTGAAAGCTTGTGGAACATAATTAAGTGAAAATTAGGGGATGCTATTGCTAATGAAGTAGCCACTAAATTAGAGCAAGGTGCTATTTGTGGAAGATTTTCCGTTTGACATTTTCAAGGAGGCACCACAAAAAGTGCAACAGTCTTAGATTTCATTTTGCAAAGTATACTAGTGTGCTCAAAACTTGGCAATAATTTTTTTTTGTCTTAATGGAATCATATTACTAGAAATTCGAATAAGATTCCGTTTGGTTTACCCCGCAAGAGAGTTACTTTTGAAATAATAAAATTAAAAAAAATTATATTTAGAGAAATTATTTTTAAAAAAATTGATTTATATTTGATTTGAATATATTAAAAGTAAATTTAAGATAATGATTTTTATTGAATAAGATAAAAGTAAAATTACTTTTAATTATTAATGTCAGGGTCATAGTAAGCTTTTATCTTGAAAGTATTTTTGCTAAAATGAAAAATATTTTCAGAATACTTCTTCCAAAATCACTTTTAATAGAATGAGAAAATTTATTAAACATGTTGAGTTACTTTACAATCTCATTCTCATTCCATTGAAAACACTTTTGGAACCTCAATATCCCAAACCAAGTCGTCTCTAATTCGACCAAACTTGATGGAGATATTTGAGGAATAAGGTCTCTAAATGAATTTTTAGAGACTTTTAATTAAGAGATCAAGATATCTACCAACTCAACCAATTACATATCAGTAAAACATAGCAATAATTTGGACAATTTGAAGTGTATATTTGATAATTTTAAAATTGTATTGCTACACAGATTGCATTGCTATCCTGTGTGTGTGAAAACAAATGTGTGGACATTCAATTTCAAATCACTACTAAAGCAATGAAAGATAAATAATTCAAGTTGGCGTTACTTGTAGAGTCCCCACAACACCTCGATGGTCCTGCGACCACCCAATCTGCGCCTTAACGTAGGAGAGGTGTAAACTATTCCTGATTTCGCTACTTGGCCTTTTTCGGTTTAATAATAAGATTTAATTAATAATTCAATAAATCAAAAAAGTTCAAAGACAATAATTGTTATTAATTTGTGGATTTAATTACCAAAACGGTATAAATTTTTTTACACAGTCATCTAATTATATATCACCATATAATTTATAATAGTTAATTTTTATATTTACTATCTAAAAAATTATTGAAATTAAATATTTTAATTGAATTATACTGTGAAACTATTTTGGTGAATCACAATTAAAGTCTTAATTAGTGGGAAATGAGGTGAGATATGTTGCGTAGTGCATGTGAAGAGCAGTGGCAATGCGACACGCTATGAGCAAAACGACAATGATTGGGACGCTTGTCGTCTAAACCTCATCTTTGTTTGGATTTGTGCACCAAACGCTAACTCTTCTTCCCGCCGATAGGAGTGGAGAAATTACCACCACCGACACTCTTCATCCCAAAAGCAAAGGGATTAATTAATTAAGATTGACACAAGCTTATTAAGAATTAACAACACCGACACTCTTTCGTTCTTCATTTATCTTAAGAATTTTTTTTTCTTTCCTTGTCTAGTAATACATGAACATTTGATTATGAAAAAGATAATATAATGACAAATACTTCTTTTAAAAATATTTAGTTTTAAAGTTGATTAGTGTATTATTTTTATCTTCCAATCAAGTAGGGTAAATTACCATAAGTTTTCAGGGTGTCCAAATTAATATCCTTTTCGTTTTAAAATAAATATTTCTTCTATTTTTTTATACATTTATAATTCAATATGGAAGAGATATATGCACCACGACCTGTACTATTCTATGCTGAAGGTTCCAAGCAAATTAAGTGTTTGTTTTGCATTCACTGAATGTGACGCATTTTCACGATTTTCTGACTCGTTCGCCTGAAAGCTCTTATTTGAATAGTGGATGTAGATGGATAAGACAGATTTTGGATTGTTCTGAATGGATAAGTTGTAATTCATTAATCTATTTAAGAACTTATCATAAAAAGAACCATCAAAATGATGCAACCCATTCGTGCAAGGTTAGAAATGAGTTAAACTGTGTTAAATTACGCTGAAATTCAAATCAGCGTGACTCAATATTAATATTAGCATGGAAATTTAATTTGACCGATCAAGTTTGATATGAATTATTTTGCGTAGTTTGAGCCCAACTTGAATCTAGGTTGTAAATTGTTTAGTTGGGCTTATAAGATAGCATAGAAATGATAGAGTAAATATCCCATGCGATCCTTAGAGAAAATTTCACAAATTTATTTAGTCCTTAAAAAATTGAAACTAAATTGTAGTCTCACAACATTTTAATAGTAAGATATATTAATCTTTCTATGTTATTTAATTCTTTAAAAACTAATGAAATTACATATTAACTTGAACAGAATGTTAAGTGATGTGTATATTATGAAGGCATGAAGTTTAAAATGACTCATTTTATTGTTGAAATTCACAAAATAAGTCATTTAAATTTAATTACAAGTCACAAAATGACTTATTTTATACAATTTTCACAAAATAAATGCAATTATTACAAAACAACGTCATTTTGCTTTAATATAATAATTTAATGCACATGTTCATTGCATGTCACGTGTATAAGTCTTCTAACAAAGAACTAACAGAGGGACTAATGTATCCATCATTTTTAATCTTGAAGGATCATAACATTAATTTCTTTTCTTGAGATGAAATAATCCATATAAAAATCTTTGAAGAACCAAATAGGTGTTTACTTGAAATGATAGAATTATGTGGATCAAGAACTAAAATGAGATAATAAAATCAATTGCATGAATCGTGACCAACTCATTAGCACACGAGTTCAAACCCAAACACAAGTTCAAATCCACAATATATGTTTGAGACCACTTGCCTCATCTCTTTTTAAGAATGTGTTTGATTAAAGAGTAAAAATAAAAATAAAATTTATATAAATAAATTTTATATATAAATTTATACGTAAAGCCTATTAATGTAAATTTCTAGACAGTGCAAATGATGAAAAAAAGAACAAAAGGAAACAAAATCTGCACCAAACAAGTTAAATCATAGTTTATCAACGGTGTGTACAGTGTGTAGCTTTTACACAACTCTTCAATCGTGATAGTTCATATTTGAAACATGCAGTTCACTTAACACGTCAAATTATTTTGTTCATCCAATTGACCAAATCAGCACAAAATTGAATAAAGGAAAGTACTGGAGTTGGAAACCCAGTGCAAGAATCAGAGAAATGCCAGCCTTACTGGGTAGAATTGCCAATTTTAGCATGACGTTGAGATAGATATAGAGTCACATATGCAAGTGCGTGTGTTGCAGTGCAGCACAAAAACAAGAGAAGAACTACAAGTGACAAATAACACAGTGCTTATGGGTTCCTTGTCCTGCAGCAAAGTTGGCAGGGTTGGTCGACACTGACACCATGAGAGTAAATTTTGGTTTGTACTGTATTGTGTGTTCATTCTTGATATTTTATTTTTCGTATACACCTATCATAAATTAATAAATAATTAAAAACGAAGTCTGTCTTATCTTTTTCCATATTCTTTATCTGTTTATTTATTTATTTTATAATGTATTATGGATAAGATTTATGAAAAAGGAATATAGACATTAATGAATTTAGAAGTCGATTATTGAGGGCACCGACATTTTACGAGTTAATATATTGAAATTGTTTTTCTTAAGATATATTTGATTAGAAGATAAAAATTTATATGGATAAGTTTTATATATAAAATTATATATAAAATTTATCTATGAAAATTTTGAACTTATTTTATCCCCTTACCACATATTCCCTAAGAATATGTTATGTGTTTGGATTTTAAAAAGAAAAAAAAAACTTGTAATATAATTTATACTATAATTTTTTTTTTCTTTTAAAATTCAAACTCATAAAAGAATAAAAAACCCAGAATCTTTAGACCCACTTACATTTTGGGAGCAAAAAGTATTTCAAAAAAAGAGATTCCTAAGATGCAGCCATAGTGCACATGGTCATGTGCATTCTTTGATACAAATGAAAAAAAAAATTCTGTAAAATGAAGTTATGAGTTGTCCCAATTAATAGAACCCATGTGGAGCAGTGGGCCATTGCAGCAGATAAAACAAGGCACACCGTAAATATTTTCCGGCTCACCAACAGCCTCAAATCTATGTCTACTTTGCCACCTCGACGGCGTAATTGGCCTCCAGTAGCTGCAAGGATGACCGGTAAGAGCAAAGGATGACGGAGAAAACTCTCAGATCCGCGAACCTTCGAATGACACCGACCATTGTGAAGTTGCTAGTGAAGCCCGCAGAAGCAATCGGAAGTGAGGCTTGAAGCAGTTGTTGAGCCACCACTGTTCTATCTCCATCGTTTGGTCTCCGACCTCGATCTCGACCACTGTCATTCACTCTTTTCCAATGATCCTCAAGCAAATCAAGAACCCCCTTTGCGATTTTGGGAGCACACTCAAAACTTCAGTTGACATTCCAAGAGCTTGATAAGCTTCCTTTGCAGTTTTGGAAGCATGTTTAGAACTTCTCTGTGCTTGAAGAATAATGGAGTTTGAAAAGTTTCTAAATAAAAAGTTGAAGACTTGAAGCTTTAATTTTTTTTATGACAAGTTCTGTTTCCTTTTTTTATTTCCAAATTTTTATCCTTTTTTTAAACATAATTTTCTCTTCACGTTACTTGCCATGATCTAAACCTTACTCTTCTACTGCATCATAGGGTTGTTGTAGCATGAAAAGATTTAAGGAAAGGGTATAGAGAGCTAACAGAGAGAGAGAGAGAGAAAGGATGAAGGTTGTTGGGAAGAGAAAGAGAAAATTGTTGTAGTATATGACGAGTTGCATGATACACTACACAATAACCCACTCCACATGCCTTTTCCTCATTGAGACAACTCACATCTTCATGTGAAGATTTTTTTTTACCTCTGTATCTGAGAATGCCCGTAGGAGGCACTCCTAGATATATATGGAGAAGCATATGGTCAGCTAAGTGGGTACTTGGAGGGTCTGTAGCAAATAAGGAATGGAAAATCAGTCAAGATATGAGGAGACCCATAGCTATTCCTAATCGAAATGGTTTCAAACCATGGAGCCCATGCAATTTGCTAGAACCTACAACAACAACCCAAGAGCTCTTTTTTTTTGTTACACCCAAGAGCTCTTTTGAGGCTACGTAGATCCAACAGATCCGAGTATCCATTTCTAATCATCGAAATGTTTTCTATTGGAAACACATCAGGGATAAAGACTATAAATTTAGATCTGCTTGCAACCACATTCAAACACCCCTCAAGGAGGAGGAGTTTTGGACCCAGAGAGTTGGAGCTTCTTGGGGCAGAGGGGGCCACTCTCCCCAGCTCAATATATATATATATATATAAAATAATAATAATAATAAAAGATTAAGTTTAAATGTATTGCTTTATATAAATAATATTGCTCTATCTAAATCAGTTTTTTTTTTTCCAATTTAGAAGGGCATAAACTTATTTTAAAAAAATTAGATTACGAATGAGTATCATTTTATAGTGGAAATATTTTTTTTACTACAATAGATAAATAATTACAAGAGTTGAATGATAAATTCAATGATCAAATAATGAATTTGTTAACTTTAGCTTTGCTTTGATTTCTAAGGAACCTTGCCAAATGGTTGGCAATGCTAGATTTATGTTTAGCAACGTAATTTTCTTTCAATTAACAGTTATACTGAAACAATTTATATATTTGAGTAAAAAGGTTGAATAGTTAATAAGAAAAAAATATAATTTAAAGTGTAAAATTTATTCATAAGTAAAAGCATAATTTTAAAGTTTTAGATTACAAATTAAAAAAATTTACAATCTTAATTCTTTTTTGTCAAATTAATACCTATAGGTATCAAATATATAAAATTATTTATTTATTTTTTGTAATTTAAACAAAATATACTACTTTAAAATTACTTTTACATTATTAATATATTCAATCATAAAATTGATTTTTAAATAATCAATTATAAAAATAATTATATATATATTTGATTGTTTACATAATTTAATATCATAACAAATCCAAATCCACATTAATATTGTCGTAGTTATTATTTTAAGGCGATTCTCTCCTACAATTAATGGTCAATGTCATTTGCTGTAGTTACAATTAACCACATTTCTAAAATATGGTTAAATGAAAATAAACGTGCTTGGCAAATAACTACACACATCTACACACACTCTCCCTCCCTCCCCACCTCCGCTACCACTCCTCCATCTCCACCTCACACGCTCTTCCCTTCTCCCTCCCCACCTCCACTATCTTCCCTAGGGTCTTCTCCCTATAACATCACCAACAACACCACACCTTCGGATTTGTGGTGGGGGTCACACAATCAACCACCACCACCAAACCCCCTCCATATCTTACCACATTCCTTAGCACCACAACCAGGAATCCACGTCCATTAACAACAACTGAATTTGCATTCCACAAAGAATAACTAAAGAAAAACAATCAAAACCATAATTATGAGTTTACAAAGCAAGTAATGCATGCAGGAAATTAAAGGCAATGCATGGAAAATGCAAAAGAAAAAAATTCCCCTTTCTTATTGTACCCACTCAAACCAAATTGAATCACAAAGAAACCAAATAAAAATGCCAAAGCAAGATTTTGTCCCATTTCCTCATATTTTCAGGAAAATTGTAAACCAAAAAGAAAATAGAAGGAAACATGGCATTGACCAAAACTCACTAGATTGGGAACCTTGCTAGAATGGTAGTGCAATTGAAATCCACAACAGAGGAGCCATTGGTGGCGGCATCGACGGTTAATGTGACAGCAATGAATAAGTCTCCAATGAAAAATCTACGATTCAAGGAAAGGAAATCAGATTTGACAGTGGCGTGCATGGCATCAATCAAAAACCCATCATCATAGCACCTTCACCTCGCACTCAAGCCTATCATTGAAAAGAAGATGACAAAGAATGAGGAGTAGGAGGAGAAAATCGAACCTGTATGCAAAAGAAGTTGGAGAAAAAGGAAACTACATTTTGGATTTTGATCTCTTGCAGAAGATGTTAGAGGGCAAAACGCAAAAGAGGGTAGAGGGCATTTTGCCTTTTGATAAGAAAAAAGAAAAGGGATGAGAAACACCACAGTGGTCTATATCCTTTCTTTAACAGTGGCAAAGCAAACCCTATCAAATATTTTTGGATTCCGTGGAGACGGAGGGTGGAGGGAAGAGTGTATGTGGTTGTTTAGCCACACCTTTAATTTCATTTAACCACATTTTAGAAATGTGGTTAATTACAACTGTAATAGATGACATTGACCCTCAACTGTAAGGGAGTAGTCACCTTACTTTAAAACTTATGTATATACAATTAATTTTAATTTAATTATCATAATTTAATCTACATGATGAATACTCCCCTTCCTACCCCACCAAAAAAAAAAAAAATTCTTCAAATTTCGTCACTCTTTGGATCAAAAGAAATTGTGGAAAGCCAATGTACACCTTAAAAAGCCCATAATCTTACCTAGCAAGCTTTAAATAATGCCCTCCCAACAAGCCTTAGTCTATTTTGGGAGATTTACTTAGAGTGGAAGGGAATGGTCATTAATTGAATAGAGAAGAAAGGTAAGGAATGGAGTGGAGGATGAGAAGTCATTTTGTTATCTGGGATTTTATAAAATAAGTGAGTAGAATAGAAGAGTGCATAAAATTTCTTGTCCATTTTTATTGTATGAGTGTATTTTATATATAAGATGCATGGTACAAAGTGGCATAACAGAAAAATCACACTCAAAGAACTTTGGCCATCCTCGTCCCCTTGATTTGGAGGTTCACTTTTTGTACTGTTCATGGAGGTTTAGTTGTCCCTTCGAAGCCATGCCTTTTCCTCTCAAAAGAACTTCCAAACACAAAAAGATTTGTCTCTCCTATTCCTTGCCACCCCTCCTTAACCACCCTCCCAATCAAACCCATAATCTTCGGAAGAGTGGTCAATTGCAACGGGGAGATAACAAAAATTAGGGGATATAGAATAATGACATATTTTTCTAATAATCAATTCTCCTAATTTTAAATTATAATCAAAATGACATGAATTGTAATTTACACATATATAATATTCAATGACTATGAAATACATGTAAGAGAGATTTAAAATTAAGAGGATTTTCATACACTCCAGTTAAAAAGATTTATCATTTTCCAACAAATATATTAACCAAATTAATTTTAAATACTAATATGCAAATGAAATTTCGTGCACGTAGAATCCCTAAAGACATGCTTTGTCAACTCTTTCCTTTTCTAGCCTTGAGGGCACATCTTCAGATATTGTACTTAGACTAGGTGTTTCTAAATCCTAACACCCTCCTTGCTAAGAATAGAAGACACACCAAACCAATCACTTGACAAATGGTAAAACACTTATGGGAAAATCTAGAAGGTCAATAGTTCGGGCTTCTGAATATATGTTTTCAGAGTATGTGGCATGGAAGGAATAAACTCATTTTCAAAGGAAAGGAGCTACCAAGTTGGATCTGGTAGAATGGGCAAACAACTCCATGGTTGAGCATCTTCTTCCACAGCAGTGAGGAACCCTTCTCCCAACCCCCCTTGTGGCAACCGAAGCACCTTAAGATGGGAAGCCCCTTCCCGCAAGAACCCTCAAACTCAACGTTGATGCGACCCACCTAACAATTTTTGGCGGGTTAGGTTAGACATTTGAATCCATTAAAAGATTTAAGTTTTGTTTGGGTAAAGAGCTTATTTAAGCTTTTATATAGAAGTAACTTTTGAAAAATAACTTATGAATAAGTTATTTTATATTTAAATATAACCTAATAAAAGTGTTTAGTTTTAGTATTTTAAAAAATATTTTTTAAAAAATTAGATATTTTAATTTATTAAAAAAAATTAAGAATAATTTTTAGAGAAATAATAAATTGTTTAGCCAAATAAAACAAAAAGTAAAAATATGACTTTTAACTTCTAAAAAATTAAAAAAAGTCATAAGTTATAATATCCAAATGGATTCTCAATTTCAACCTCCTAAGTCCTAACCCCTAGCTTAACCCACAAGTTGAAAATGTGGAGGCCCAAATATATACATATGTACACTATTTGTATTGTGTTAATATAAAATAAATATATAAGATCAGTTTCTCAATTTTTTACAACTAAAATAATTTTAAAATATTTAATTTTAATATTAATTTATTATTTGATAATATAATTATAAAACAACAAATATTTTTATGAAGATAATTATTTAATCTAATCAATTTATATATTTATAAATGAATTTTAAAGTGGTTACTTTATATTCATTTTGGTATATTTGGGGTTTAGTGATTTAAAAAACTAATATGTGTCTCCATAAAAGAAATAACATGTGAAATTTTTTTTATCAATGATGATACATTATTATAAAGATTAATTGGATTTTTTTTTTGTTTACGATAAAAAAAAGTTACCCGAAAAGTGTTTGTATCTAGATATTCATTACAAAATAAAAATATACATTTTATTTTATAAGTGTTTATTTTTTTGTATGTTTCATTTTATGAGTGCAATATAGTTAAATTTAAATGTATATAAGAAATAAGGCAAGGAAATTTCATTAGTTGTTAAATCTCAACTTGAAAAAAATAAGTATATATTCAAATAAAATGAACAATCTTTGACTATAAAGTTTATATTTTTTCAATGAGAATTTTTCCTTTTTTTATGAACCATAAAAAATAATGTATAATTTATTGCAATTTTTATTGTAATATGTTCACATTATATTTCACACACACACACATATCTTATATTTTAAATTATATAGTATTTGATCTTTTACATATTATAGATTTATGTAGGTATTTTATTTTAAATTAAAAAACTTTATTTAGGTGTTTATAAATTAAAAATTATTATTTTATAATTTTTTATGTTAAACTAATCTTACAATTGTTATTTAAATTAATTTTTAAATTTATATTATGATGATAAACCATGCAATGCAACGGCCACTATGCTACTGCTAGTATTAGGTTGAAAAGGAAAAAGTTTGGAAAAGAAAGATGTAATTGCGGTTGGTATAGTACAGAGCATTTGAAAAAATAATTAAATTTAATTTAAAATAAAAAATTATTTCATTTATTTGAATTTAAAACTCAAAAGTAAATGAATTGAAAATTTTAAATCATCAGAAAAAGGAAGCATTGAAAAGAATTAAATGAGTGTTGAAAAAAAGGAAAGCATTATTGATAACATTACATGAGAAAAATAAATTAAAAAAATTTCGTTAATATGATTGGTGAATTAGGATGGCTAGTAAATGATTATAAATTAGAATAATGTAATAAAATAAAATATAAAGATTTTCAAATAGGAAAATTATAATTAAGAAAGCATTAAAAATTAAAAATTATAAATGGAATATTAAAAAATCTCATTAAGTAAAATAAATTATAAAGATTTTGAAATACGAAAATGATAATAAAATCTTATTAGTTGTGAAGAGTGGCTAAAAGTTTGAAAGAAAAAAGGATTTACCATATTTTGCTAAGTAATATTTTTCACAAAGATATTACTATGTTTTATATAAAACCATAAATATTAATAATTTACTGTTATGATAATTTAGTGGAGGAAAGTTTTTAAGCGTATCACACACAATTATTAATTTAACCTTTTTTTTATATTTATTTTGCTTTATAGAAGATTTCCTTTCATGAGATGAGATTGTCATGTGTTGCTGATACACTAAGCCTAAGTCTGCATTGTAATTATACTCTCCAACTATTTATTCACATCATTTGTTGCATGTCCTCACACTTAACATTAGAAACTCAAACACACAGCACAAGTAAGGGACCAAAAGAGCATGGACACTGAAAGAATAGCGCCCCTCTCCTTCTTGACCTGATAGCAGAAATCTTGCAAAGATTCACGAACAAATCCCTTATTCGATTCAAATCTGTTGGTAAGTCATAGTGCTCCCTTATTTCGAATACTCACTTTGAAAAATCACATTTTGATCTTGCTACCGCACCCACCAAAAGACTTTTCTACACGACACTATTTGGTTCTAAGGCTAGATCATATAGGTAGATACGGAGACACCAATTGGTCATGATTGTGCTGTGGTTCAGCTTCCAATGCCTTATAACTTTAACCTCAAGATTATTAGTTAATGTCGAGGCTTTATACTTTTAGTGAATTACCCACATCTCATTTTTTTGGAACCCATCAACTAGTGTTCAAAAACAACCATCATACTCTCATATTGCCTCAAATATTCTTTGGAGTAGCCTTTACAAAACATTTACTGTTGGAGTGGTTTTAGGGATGTCACATCCCATGATGACTACTTATAGTTAAAGGTGACATAATCTCTATGGAACTGTTGAGTAGAAAAACCCACTTGAAGTTTTCTTTGTTAGAGCCAATTCGTTAAAAGAAATTAGTGGTGTCTATTTTTCCTATTGGCTTTCGTTTGTTGAATATGAGTTTGTAATGGTTTTTAATAAGGCTATTCATCGGTTTGCTAATAAACAAGGTCATGCTCAAGTAGATAGTCTTGTAGGTGAAGTGGTTATTGCCTTTGGTTTTGTGGGACAGAATTTATTAGAGATACCATTGCTTGACAATATCGGAGGCTACTTTTATCATTTGGAGCTTTTGGGGATGCCTTGGTGTATGTTACACAAAAGGTAATAACACTCGGATATGGGTGATGAAAGAATATAATATGCAATTGTCTTGGACTAAGCTTAATGTTATGCTTCCTTTTAGTGTTAGTGCAAGCATTGATCCCTCTATGTTTCACTAATTAAAGGAGGTGAACTTGCTGCGACAAATAACTGTGGACGCCTGGTGAAATTTAATGACAAAGGACAATTGGTAGAACTTCGACCCAACAATCGTGATATACGCATAATGGTTATATATGTTTACCGAGACTTTGATATCACTCCCTAGTGATTTTGGGAAAACAAGGGAAGATGACCAGTAATAGTAGCAGATAAGAAGAGTATGGTGACTAACGTTTTTGAATCATTTTTATTCCGATTACTCTTGCATTGTGCAAGTTGAAATGCATACATAGAGTGCATTATGCATGAAGTTGGAACTACCAAATAAAAAGAAAGATAAGTTTTGGTAATTAAAATAGCTTGAGTTTACCAATATGCATAGAGAAAATAATCAGTATCTTGCTTATTTATAATAATTTAACTCAGTATGAATCCTTAATCATAGTAGAGATTTTTAAGTTAGACTTATGTTTCATTTCAAAGCTACATTAATTTCAAATGATTAACAGTGACTTTTAGAATAAGCTCATCTTTGTTGCTTGCCACATGCATGTTGATAATGAATTGAGAAACTACGTTGATGTCTTAGGTTTGCTTGTAATGATGTTACCACTAGCAAAAAAAAAAAAAATACACGTATATTTAGAAGAGAATGTCATATATGACCTTTAACAATTTCCTGTTTCAGTGTAGAGTTATTGTCTTTTAGGGCGGTGATTTTTAGTATGTTGGACTAAGGCATATTTCAAAATTTAATTATGTTTGAAACCATGGATTAGTCATTCTTAGTTGCAGGTATATGATTTATTCATCTCTCTATCTCATTTCTTCTTGTCATTACTTGTTTACCAAATTATATTGTTTCCCCACTTTATAACATCACTTCCATGTTCAAGAACTGGTCGATGTATTTACATGCCATTTTTGTAAAAAAATTCCTAATTTTCATTATGCTCACGTGCTCTCTTGTTTTAATGGAAGGAGATATCATTGATATATCAATTATCTAGCCAATTATGGAAGTGATGTAGCTAATATTGAAATCATTTATGAGTGCTAAGACTAAACATACACATCCTTTGTTTAACTTGTTTATCTTACTGATCTAATATTTACAAGTCTTATAAGATTTAGACATGATATATGTCTTAGTTTAATACAATTCAACTCATTTCGTAGTATGTATTTATAAACCAAAATTATTTCCTTATTAGTTTCTACCGTAACAAAATAACAAGCTCATTTAGTTACTAAAACTCATCAAGTTATTGAAATTCAAATATTGAAATATATGTTATGATGAGTTTGTTACGGTAGAGACTATAATTTTGGTTTTAAAAATACACAAAGAAATGAGTTGAGTTATATTAAACTGAAAATGCTTTAGTAATTGTATCATGCCTAAGTCACATAAGAATTGTAAATTTTACATTAGTAAGATAAACATGTTAAACGAAGAATATGTATGATCAGTTCATAGCAAATCATAAATACTTTCGATATCTTGTCACATCACTTCCATAATCGACTAGACAATTAATATCAATAATACCTTATTCAATCAAAACAAGAGAGCACGTGAACATAGTAAAACTTATGAATTTATTTTGCAAAAATAAAAAAAATGTAAATACACTAACTAATTCTTGAACATGAAAGTCACATAATAGTAGGGAAACAAACCAATTGGAAAACAAGTAATTACACATCAAAAGGAAATAAGATAAAGATGAATAAATCATGTACTAACTGCAATTAACATTTACTAATCTATAGTTCAAAACATATTTAAATTTTGAAGTGTACTCAGTTCACCCATGCTGAAAATTGCCACCCAAACAAACATTAGCTCTCCGCTAAAACAAGATCTTGTTAAAGATCTATCTTAATTATATGACATTCACTTCTAAACAGTACTTTTTCTGTTAGCAGTACTCTTATTACAAACAAAGCAAGGACATCAACATAACTTCTCAATTCATTATCAACATGGTAAGCAACAAAGATGAGCTTATTCCAAAAGTCACAATATTAATCATTCTGAATGAATGTAGCTTTTGAAATAACACAAAAATTTCACAAAAAAAACTAGTTTTTTCATTACATCCAAATTTATCCATGTTTCTACTATGATTAAGGATCTAAATTGAGTTAAATTATTATAAGTAAACAAGACATTGATTATTTTCTCTATACATTT
Source organism: Dalbergia oliveri (assembly GCA_030441495.1). Lineage (NCBI taxonomy): Eukaryota > Viridiplantae > Streptophyta > Magnoliopsida > Fabales > Fabaceae > Dalbergia > Dalbergia oliveri. The sequence goes on from JAMLFY010000008.1 coordinate 18,223,961, forward strand.
GTAAACTCAACTTATTTTAATTACTAAACCCCATCTTTTCTTGCAACTTCCAACTTCATGCATAATGCACTCTATGTATTACTTTTCAACCTGCACATTACATGATTAATCGAAATAAAAAGGATTCAAACTAAGAGCATGACTTACCCTACTCTTCTTATGTATTACCACTGGTTATCTTCCCGTATTTTCCTAAAATCATAAGGGAGTGATAATAAAGGCTCCATAAACATAACCAATGACCATATATAATGATTATTGAGTTTAAGTTCTACCAATGGTCCTTTTTTCATTAAATTTCACCAAGTGCCCACGGTCATTTGTCACAAGAAGTTCACCACCTTTAGTGAAACATAGAGGGGTGCTTGTACTAACACTAAAAGGAAGCATACCATTGAGCTTAGTCCATAACAATGGCGCATTATATTATTCCATCACCCATATCTCAGCGTTATTATCTTTTATGTAACACACACCAAGGCAGCATTCTCCCAAATTCTTCAAATATAATGATAAAGTTGCCTCCGACTTTATCGGGCAATGGTATCTATAATGAATTCTTTCCCACAAAATCAAAGGCAATAATCACTTCAACTACAAGACTACATATACTCGAGCATGACATTGTTTAGTAGTCAACCAATGAATAGCCATCAAGAACACCCCGGTCTCATTCAACAAACGAAACCCAATAGGGAAAATGGACACCTGTAATTTCTTTCCATGAATTGGCTCTAATAGAGAAAACCTCCAATTGGGTTTTCAACTCAGCAATTTCACTGCCATCCTATAACTATCAAGTAGTCATCAAAACCCCTCAAATAGTAACTAATTTTGTAAAAGCTACTCCTAAGAACATTGGAGGCAATAGGGGAGTATTGAAAGTGCTTTTTGAACACCAGTTGATGGGTTCCAATGAATGAGATGCAGGTGATTCACTAAAAGTATATATAAAGCCATTACATGAACTGTTAATCGCAAGGTTAAAATTATAAGGCATTGGAAGCTGACTCACAACGCTACCATGACCAATTGATCTCTCTACATCTGCCCATCTAGGTATAGAACCAGATAGTTTTGTGCAGAGAAGTTTATTGGTCGGTGCAACAGTAAGATCAAAATGTTTATAAAGTGAGTATCGTAAATAAGAGAGCACCATGGCTTCTAGACATATTTGAATCGAATAAGGGATTTGATCGGCAACCTCGGCAAGATTTCTAATATAAAGTCAAGAGGGAGAGTGGCTTTCTTCTTCTCAATGTTCATGCTATATAGGAAATCACCATACTTACATAAATTCAACAACCAATTAAAGAAGCTGATGTGAGGTCGAGAGGCATGGCAATCAAAGGGTGGAGGCTGATGTGGAGGTTCGCATGATGAGTCACGACTACAGTCAAGCAAAATCATAGAGACTAATGCGTCGTTTATTGGCAAAGATTTTTGTAGTAGTCGATAACTGAGGCTAGAGGCTATGCGATGTTTGGGAATGGAATGGTAAAAGGGAATAGGGAATGAAATGACTATATATATATATAGGTGGCGATTTTTTACTTTAATGTTTGTTTGGTTAAGGGTAAAAATAAGGTGTGAATTTTCATGGATAAATTTAATGTGTAAAATTACACATCAAACTTATTTATAGAAAATTTAATTATCTTCATTTTTACTTTCCAACCAAACATATCCTAAGAATAAGTTATGATTTATTTATTTTCTTTAATAATTTTTTATGGATATAAAATTTTATCAATTTAATAGTTAAATTGAAAGTTTCCATCAACTAGATCAACCCTCTAAAATTTCATACAATTAAGAAACAACTTGGTACTTCATACTTTCACTTTATTTTTGTCATATAATATATTTTTTAAAAAATAAGTAAATATTGACTACTAGGTCACATAATATTGTGTCTAATTTTTCTTAAATTTAACATATTTGATCATTAATATAATATTATATAATTTAATAATAAGATTAATTAAATTTAATTTTTATAAAAAATTATTGAATGAAGAGGGGGCGTACAAGACTCACTTTAAGATAAGTTTATAAGTTTAGATTTTTGAGGAGAAATAAGAGGAGAGGAGCTTTTAGTGTAAAATTTTAAATTTTTATCACAAACTCTTCATTCCCCTTTAAAATCCAAAGTTACAAGCATATCTTTAAAGTAAATGGATCCTTACTTATTTAGGGTGGAGATCTATTATTTACTCAAAAAATAAGTTATGCAATCTCACTCCATTAAATAATTTTTCATATACAAAGAATTTCATCAATCTAATATTTGGATATGTGATATTATCTTAATAATCAATTATATTAAATTTAAGAAAAAATGGATATTAATAGGCATGCAATCTAATAATTAACATTTATTCATATTTTTTAAAATGTATTATACGTTAAAATAAATTAAATTGGCAAAGAATCAAATTATTTTTAAAACCGTCTGAAATTTCATACATTGGATTTACTTATTGGAAACTTTAAATTCAATAATTAGATTAATAAAATTTAATATTTAATGAAGTAAACATAGCAAGCACAATCTACACTCATAATTTAAGCATTTTGTCCAAAAATAAAAAATAAAAAATTGACAAATTTTAATACTAGTGTCCAACTTTAGCCAAGTGCTTTTGCACAAATAAAACAAAAGAAATGAAAGAAAAAAAAAGAAACAGAGAAAAAAATGGCTGAAACGTCGTAGTTATTATAATACTTACTAGTGAATTAATAGATAATTTTCTACCTATCAATTTATTTTTTTATATTTAGTATTTTTTTAAAAAATTTAATATATTTTAATTTGTTTCATTCTTTTATATTTTTTTTCAAATTTCTTTATATATCATGAGTATTTGTTTTTTTTTTAAAAAGAAAATTTGAAAATGATAATTAAAGGGGACAATTCCCTTTAAATGTAATATAGATGTAATATATAAAGTACCAAAAAAAACCATAGATTTAGCTGCGGAAGAGTGGACCCCATCATACATAAGCCACCGATACGCCGACATATCTGTAGTTCTTTAATACATAAAAAAAAGTTTAAAAAACAAAGAGTAAGAGGAAGCTCCTGAAACCCAACGAAACGGGCCACAACCCATTGCACAAATGGGCCCCAAGCCCCCACCCGCCCCAGGTCACATCGTGCGAATTTACGGGAGTACCCCCATGAAGGGCACTGGAAATCCCTCATTGGCCCCCCGCGTGTCCCTTTCCCACTGCAATTCAGTGGCAGCAGCTTTTTTGGGGCTCCCTCCCTGCACAAGCAACACAAACCCACCCGCACACAATAAAAATCTCTCTCTCTCTCTCTCTCTCTCTCTCTCTTGGCTCCTCCGTGCTTCCTTCCTTCTTCTTAGTTAGGCTCTGAATCCCGAGAACCCTAAGCACTCACTCTGCCACTCACATTCCCACCCCTCTCAGGTAAGCTAAGCTAGAGTGCTGCTACAATGTGCTCACTTTACATTCCTACTGCTACTTTATTTATTTATTTAATAAAAAAAATGGGTTTATGGTGTAGCTGGTTTTTTTTTTTTAATAATAATAATAATATTATTATTGCTGTTGTTGTATGGTGTATTTGGGGTGTGTGACGGGAGCGAAGGAGGAGGAGGTGAAGAAGAAGAAGTAGTAGTAGGGATGCATTTATTATTGGGCCTGTTTTAAAGGGGTTGCGGTTGACATGATATCTGATGTGACCATCATTCTTAATGCTTCATTAATTAGTGGTCACCACACACTGAGTTGGTGCGCACTAATTCTTCCTTCTTTCTTCTTCTGATTCTGAAGATTCTCAATTTATTTATGGATTTATTTATTGAATGAGATTGAGGAGAAATAAAAAAAAAGAACGAAAAGTTAAGTTCCCTTTGTTGTTGCAGTGGTTTCATTGTAACGTGTTGGGTTTTCTTCATGCTTCCTCTTCGTGATCTCCTCTTCTTTATTCACCTGTACTTTCTCCCAAAATTCAATGCATTTACAAATTTTGCACATTTTCTTCTGTCTCTGTCAGCATTTATCTTCCTTTCAATGCTTTCCTGTTTATGTATATAGTGTGCTACCCCACATTTTGTCATTTGTTTTAGCTTTGAGCTTTTTCAAACACATTGCATTGTTGCTGAATGTGCATTTCTTTTCTTTTTGTTGGTTTCAGGGTGTAGTTACAATTCATGGCTTGGGATCTATGGGGTTCTTCATATGATCAAGGTTTCTCATTTTTTCTCTCCTCTGTCATCTCTCTCTGATTAATTTGGCATTGTGTGAAGCTGTAATTAACTGGGTTGCATCAAGGTTTTCATTTTTTTTAATAATGTGTTTTTTATGCTTTTGTTTTTGCTTGAATTTTACTTGTCTCAGTTGCCTGTGATGTTAATTACTCAGAGCACCCTGAGTGGCAATGTGACTTCTACTTTGGTTGTGACCATGGTATTCTTTTAATCTCTTACCCTGAACGAAATTATATGTGTGTCTCTGTTTGAGAAACTGCCCTATATTTATTTACTCTAGCTTTCTTTTGAATTTTGTAGATGTGATAGAAGAAGATGCCTTGAATGAGGGATACTGTGTTCAGGTTCTAAGGATTTTGATCACTAAGGCTGATACTGAAATTGAGGAGCTTGAAAAGGATCTCTTGTCCCTTCAGAATGAACTGGCCTGGACTGAGCATAAAAAATGGAGTGAAATATGCTGTAGTGCTTTGACTGAAAGAATCAAGTGGCTTGATGTCGCAATCAGCAATTTGAAGAAAGATCATGCTGGTGATGAAGTGGAGACACGGTTACCGTTACACAGTAAACCTGCTGAGACACTTAATGAAATAGTGAAGGCTTTACAAAGGGATCACTGTCAAGATACAAATGGCCAGGTTTGACTTCTTTTAAATCCCTTATCTCCTCCAAGTTAAGGGAAAATGTAATTTTCATGTTTCCTTTTGAAGGTTGATAAGATACTGTTACTTTTATCCTTTTTACCACACAAACTTTGTTACTCTGAATTTGCAAAACCGTTTTATGTGTTGGGACATTCTGTCTCTGATTCACTCCAATTCCTCACCCAATCCTCCAAAGAGGATAATTTTATCTGCTTCATGATTTTGTGTAGCTTTGGATGGTGAAAAGAGCAAGAGATCAATTGGACTGTAGTCCCTCTAGATAGCTTATCATCAGAGAAATTTAGTCCCTATTGTTTTTCCAATCATAAGAGAATTCAGTCCTTATAGATAAGATAATATTTGGTGTTTTCTCTGCTACATGAATAAGCTTCTGGATGTTTTTGTATCAGACTTTGACCAAGATAATGCAGAAAATCTCATTGGTCTATTAAGGTCTAATCAAAGATAGAAGCTTCAAAATGATAATTGAAATGGAGGAAATTGGAATCCATTAATCCAGAATCGCCTCCTAAGGAAAATGCACTTCTTAGCATCACTTTGGAGCTGAAAGATAAGGTAGAAGAACAACTGGAAATAATCTGCTCTCACGAAGCATGAAGCACTGGGACATATGCCTTAATTCGAATTACTATATACTTGTACATCACTGCTGGGCATGATGATGATGGCATGCTTTTCAAAAAGTCAATATTGCATTTTGGTTTGTGTATAAATGATTGCTATAGTGGTTAATGTGTGTTTAAATGTAGCTTATTGAATTATTTATGCAAGGGTCAATAGCAATTATGAATTATGAATTTATGATGCTACATATGTATGAGTTATAACTTATAACCCTACTGTACTTTTTATTTATTTATTTTATTTAAGGGTATATGCATGATTCTTTTCTGGCTTGCAAGTGCTCGTGATTATGGCTGAAATTAAAATATCTCTAGTATGCTTAGCCCTTTTTAACCATTCAACACATAGATTTCCTCCTATGTCTCCTTGTTCACTCTCAAGTGTCTTATGGGTAGTATTGATTCAACACAGACACCCAATATTGAACTGTTAACTTGAAAATTGAAATCACACATGACTGACATGTTTTATATCGCTTCAAGTTGCAGCAGCTACAAGATGCAAACATCTTGATACCAATCATGAATGTTACTGAATATGCACCTGACAAAGAGTCTAGCAACATTGATTCAAATATGACTATAAAGGAGGAAGGGAAAGAACTCTGTGAAGCTTCAGAAAACTATAAAAGCTCAGACCTCCAATTGGAGCTTCAAGAAAAGAGACCAGATGATGCTGAAAAGGTTGAGGTTGAGAAACTTCTGTTGCTATGTGATTTTAGTTTAAATAAGCACTTGCTCTCTTTCACATTTGGTTTAGCTCAAATAAGCACGTACTCTTTTTCGCATCTAGCTTGCAAAGCCAATCTGTATTGTTTTTGTTTTTACCTTGCCTTTGTTATGAAAGTCAAAGCTAGCCAACCATTTTTATGCATGATAAATTTGAGGCAAAACCCATGGGCCATACCAATTTTAGAGAGGATAACTTACATCTGCTTAGATTACTATTATGCTTAAATGATGCTAGTAATGTTATGAATCCCTGGGATTTCCCTTGTCAAACTTGTCCTAGCCAGTGGACCAGCTATGCATCCTGATTCCTGATTTGATTGGTTATTTTTTCAAGGAATTGCTTCCAAACTCTCTTGTGAGAAGTCCTGATTTGGGGAATATCAGCTGTTCACCTGGTCATTCTGATGGAATGAAATTATCAGGAACATCTGATGATGGAGTTACTGGAAATGAGGAAGTCAGAAGAAGCCAACTCATTGCCACCGATACAGGCCAAATCTTGAATTTGCTCTCTGCCAAGGAAAATGGAAATATCCCCAGAGAAGCCAAGGTGCAGGAGGCCCTTTTAGCCCTCTTTCAATCAACTTAACATTTTGGATTGGCAGCAGTTACATTTTTAGTTTATATTTCACAACGTATTTAGTCCAGTGCATTTTTTTTTCTCTTAATTGTGCAGAGTGAGATTGCAACTGTCAAGGAAAATCATGTCAGGTCAGATGCTCTTAGACTTGTTACTGGCATCAAGGGGAGGAAAAGTGTATTGATTCCAGCTTTCGTGCTTCACATCAACGTAAAGGCAGAAATTCTGATTTTGATAGAAAACTAAGTGATTTTGCTCTAAAAGCTGCACAAAGAGGCTGCAAGAAAGAATCCAAGGTTGCTCCAGCTGAAGATTTGGACTCTATGAATTGTCCTCTGCAAGTTGTTTATCCTCAAGACTTGTGTCCTGCTGACACTGAATTATGCTCCTTTAAAGGTAGTAATGGTAAAAATTCCCCACAAGCAATGAACATTCAAAACACCAGTCTTGTGCATGGTGAAAATTCTGCATTGATTTCACTGTTAGAGATGCAAGCCAAAAGTGCCCTGTATACTGGGTTACAGCTGACAGATGAAAAGAAACCACTAGCACAAGGCCTTAAATCTAAAATTGCCGCCAATCTCACAAAGTCCAATACGAGTTTCCCTTCAAAGCGTAAAACTCAGGGACAGAGGAAATCTGAATTAGAGATTCTTTCAGGCGGAGAACCACATGACAGCCCTAACGAAGTTATTACAAGTACATCCTTAATTGTGCCAACCAAGAGGCAGCGGAAGTCTACAACCATCACTGATGATGCCGGTCCAAATGAGTCCATGAACAGCAAGATGACTAAAAGAGCAGTAAAGCGTGGCCAGCATAAAACTGAAGTTAGCGCAATTGTTCCTTATGACACAGAATTTTCTGAGTTACAAAAGAAAAGAAGAGTTTCCAGTTTGCCTATCACCATGGAAATAAATTCAAATGTTAAATTGGACATACCAAATCCAAATAGAATTTCAAAAGACGATGGAAGCTTGGTAGGTTCCCATGCTGACACCTCAGGTTCGCTACTTGAAACCTTGATGAATTGCAAAATGGACAATTTGAGGGCTATTGCAAAGGAACGCAATGTGAAAAATTACCATAAGCTTAAAAAAGTAGCTTTGGTTGAACTATTAGTTAAGCAACTCAGTAACTGCTGAACATGCTATTGGACTCAATGGTGGTAACCCTTTTCTGCCATGCTTTTTTAGGGGTATCTTTTTTGGTTTCTGTCCATTTCCTCCTGAGAATTGGATATAAGGTTCTGACATAGTCATGAACAATACATAGGCAAACCAGAATGGATTTTCTGACAGGATATTGTACAGCCCATAGATAGAACACTAGCAGTATTTTGTAAATGAAAGGAAGTATAGGTTTTCTTCCTTGCAGCTGTTTAGTAGTCTTTGTGGCCTCATAGGAGACTTTTAAGACTTTGGTGGCGTCACATTCATCATATGCTGCTAAGATCCATTATGATGATATAATTTTGATTTCGGGAAACAACTAAGCTTTTGCTTCATAAAAGAAGCTATCAGACATAACCTGGGTAGTTTTTGTGTTGGGGATGACTGCTATGAATTTGGAGATGCCTTTTGCCCGAGGTCAACGTTGTATTCCTAGAAGGTAAGCCTTCAACTGCTGAAGGAAATGTAGCTTAGATAACTGAATTCTAAGGAGCTAAAGAGAAATCTTAGCTCTAGCACAAGGCCAAACCAAATGTCTAGTTGATAATCTTTGACATAACTGTACACAAGTTACTTGATCTGTGCCATTATTAACCATGGAGTAAGATTTCTATTACAAGTAAATCCACGTAGCAAATGTGCACTGCACAATTAGTCACATGCTAAATAAACAATTCCTTAATAAGATAGGGGGTTTCCATTCCACACAACACAAGATGTCCCGTTGCATCAATTATCGTTATGGGCAGTTTTAAAGACATTGGTTTGGGAATAGAACAAACAAATCTCAACTGAAAATTAGGTCCTTTAAATTTTTCAATGCGTTGATTATTCAATGAACTGTATAAAGAACTTGATTGTAATGCTACAAAGTGGGATTAACCATCCTACTGGTACTGGGACACCTATCTTTAATTGTAACTAGAAGGAATCTTTAAGCTGGATGGTAAAAGCGACCTATAACAAAAAGAAGTTATTCAGCTTGGTAAAGTAGTTATTTCTTTATTATAAGATGTCGTATTCATAAGGAAGTCTAATGAACTATTTGATTCCACATTTGTAGGGCTAACTTACCCTCTTTTTTTAGGTCAATGCCAGCTAACCCTCGAAAAGTCAATTTCAAATGCATGGAACTGTTTCTTTGTTGCATGATGCCATCAACCCAGCCCAACCCACCAGACAACCCATCAAATGACCTCTGGTCATGTACGCAATTGGTTGGTATCTACTTAGGTAGTGTTCGTTTACTGTCTCCTACAGAGAAACACTTAAACACAAATCTTTCCTTTAGAAAGAGGAACATGTGACAGAAAAACAAACTTTCTGGACCTCCAAAATGTAGGGATAGGTAGAAATTTAATATTTTTTCTTTCAATAATACCTCTATATATATTTATTATTTATATTTCTGTCTTACAATTTCCATTGTCTTTGTATATCCGACCCTCTCCCCTATCAAACACTACCTTACGGGTTAACACTAGTGGTTCTTATAAAGGACAGAGGCCAACTCGGGTGATTGTGCATATCTTGACCATAGACAAGTCTTTAGTTTAGAGGATTGACGTGCTACCTTGGCAAGTCCTAACCATATTATGGGAGTTTAAAAATGGTGACTTTATTATAAATGACAAGGGTTAAGGCTCAGTAAATTCAGCTTCATGTGGGCTAATTTTACCTTTATCACAGAAGTTTGACCCTTGTCCAATTTCTTGGGGTGGAGTCTATCTCGGTTGGTTACAATTAGATTGAGAAATAGAAGTTGAATAGACTCATCAGTTAGTTAATGACAAAGGATTGGTGTTGGGATCCAGTTGCAAGGTATGGAACTTGAATCCCACAATGGAAGTACAAGATTTCAGTGGGAGATTTAGAAAGTTTTGGGCTCTCCAATTAAAATAGTTAACCTTTTGTGGTGTGGTTCCTCCACTATTCTTATCAATCAAGCTTAGGTATTTTTACCCTCCTATTTTCAACAATAAAGCCAAAGGTATCAATTTCATTTTCCTTTTTACTAGTGCCTGTGAGTCTGTGACTCACTCTGCATGAGGATAGAATGCCCTACAGGGCAAGTCTAGTGCAGTGTTTTCGAGCTATCATCGATACAACTGCTTAGTGGCTTATATGTTGACATATATATATATATATATATATATATATACACAATAATGTAATACAAAACCCGTCACAAGATAATACATTTATGCTCATCAAAATGTTCCCTTTGACAAGTGATTCCTATATATGTTTGCATCCACATTTGCTTTTGCCAAGAGAACATAATCATGGTTGTCCAAGAAGTGATGGCCTGTAGAAAACATGGCTTTGAGCAATCTTAATGCGTTCACGGGGATCATTCAGATTTTCATCCCTCAGAGCTTTTAGAATAGCTTGTGTTGACAGTTCCCTGAGAAATTCAGCATGCACAAGAAACATGGATAAGTGCATTGGCAAGATGCATAGAGATTTCCAAATGTACTACCTGGAAGTGTTCATGTTCAAAGATAATAAACTTAAGGGTAAAGTAAATATGCAAGATTCGAATTAATCATCGCAAGAGATTATAGCAAGGCTAAGTTTTGCCCCGCTAGATAGAGTCAGCTATATGAATTAGATAGCGACATAGTGTCCTATCATAAATTGTATTTACATTGCAGGAGATTACCTGGATATCAATATCTTGTACAGTGTCTTCAAGATAGGGCAGAGCTCCACAGGAGCAACAGGCTTGTTTTCTTCAGGATGCAACACATTCAGGCTAGATTGGCTCAAAAGTTCAAAGAATGCCTCCACTGCAGAGACGCCCTATAAATAAATAGGATGGATATCATTCTTTAGTCTAGTTATTGGAATTTGAATAATGTTTAACAGACCGAGTCAGAGGAGAAATTGGCAAAGGAAAATCCTGTCTTATGTGAATGATACTAATTCCACCACTGATGTGGCAAGGGCATGTATGATAGCCAAATATCCACTATATTTTGTTGTTGCAGAATATTAAAATGGTCAAAACTTAAAAGCATATTGTGTGTGTTATTTAAAGGCACGAGTCATTCACATTTTACAGAATATGCAATTGGAGGATACATGTGGTGCACTACAGTTCCAGGAATTCACTTTTCATTTAAATTGTTTAAAGCATGGAATATTTGATAGATTGTCCTTATTTACTAATCCAGTTATTTTCTTCGTGCTTTGACCTGAAATGAAGTGTAAGAAGTATTAAAGGGACAAAGGCATTCTTTTCATTTAAGTTGTTTAGAGCATGAAATATTGCTTTCTTTTATTGGCAACGAGAGAAGTGAGTGTTGAAGGAAAAGCGTGGCTTAGAAGACCATGGACCACTCAAAGCTTCTAAAGATAAGTAAAATTTAGATTGCAACCGCAAGGGTGGTTCTTACCATCATTATCATATATTCTTCATACAAGTGAAAAACAGAAAAGTCCTGCTAAATTATTAATACAAGTACAAATGACAAAAAACAGCAGTTTGATGCTGCCAAATTATCTGAGAATAACTATCACATTTTGCATGCATATAATCCAATTTGGACATTCTTAGAAATCAATGGATTTTGCTGCTATCTGCTTGAGCATTAACTGTGTATATATGACAAAAAACATCATATATGCATTTTGCTTGTAGGGGTGTATTTGGTTGGAGGGTGAAAACAAACCCTTACATGAAAATTTATTCATCATTTTTACCCTCTAACAAACACACCCTTAATGTCAATCATCATCTTAGTTTAAAACAAGACATCTAATGGCCAGGAAGCTGGATCCCAAAAGCAATTGGCACAATTCAGGAACACAGCATATGGGCTTAGGAAAGAAACCAAAGGAAAATTACAAAATGAAATATACCTGAATCATTCCTTTGCCACTAATGCTGTCACCCATGTCAGGGCTTAGTTGACCCTTAGCTAACATCTGGCCATACCATGCATTACGTCCTTTTAACAAAGTCACATAAGTATCAGCCAGTAATGGCCCTGCAAGTTTCTCTGGTTCTTCAGCCAACAAGTGAGTGATAAATATCATCTCTGAGGTACAGTGTGCAAAGTATACAGATTTGCTTGTAGCACTCTCGTTGGTAAGGGCAGCTACCATACCTGCCAGCATCAAAAGAAATAAGGGTGTATTTGTTTCAGACTTGAAAAAAAATTATTATGAAACTTAAATTTTAAATATAATTGAAAAAACCAAAAACTGATTTTTTTGCAAAAGTTACTCTTTTTAGCTTCTACAAAAAAAATTGAAAACTGATTTTTTTTTTTAAGATTCTGATTATGTTTAGAAAAAAGCTATCCAAATATATGAAAAGTGATTTTCATCCTCCAGAATCCTATCCAAACGCCCCCTAAATCAGAAAATTGTTATCCATGGGGATGCCTTTTGTAAACACATAGTGGTCTTTGGAACCCCTGTCTCTTCCAAGTTCCGAGTTAATGGCTGTCTTGTGTCTAGCATGTGAAGGACACGTAAAGGACCTCATTCAATTTACAATAAGATGCATCAATGCATCATCAATCATGAAGTCTGTTCTATATACCTTAATGTGTAACATGACTGGAAAAATAGTATCATTATCAGTTACTGATGCTTCCTTTGTATTTTCTTTAAATTGTGGATTTTTTTTTTTGAAAGATATGCATAACTACATAAGCATGCTTTCCTAGCACGTGCAAAATTATCTAGAATAGGAAGTGAATGAACAAGTGAAATAGACAACATACCACAACATGATGACATGGATTACTACAAGTTCAACATTATATGTAAAGCTATGATAACTAATTTAAAGCTTACCAGCTCCAATTGCGTACACATTTTTCAAGCCACCCATGACCTCATGGGTGACTAGATCACTGTTGTCCCAGACAATAAAATGTGGTTGTCTCAGAAACTTGGCGAGAGGTTTCCTCCATTTCTCAGCACCACATATTCTAGCATTGGCATACTCCTTGTTGTAGATTTCTGAAGCAATATTTGGACCACCAAGATAGAGTATGTTCTCCATTGGCACTCCAGCTGCCAAATTTAACATTGCAAAGAATAGAGAATGAGCAAAGGACCAAATTTGTTGCAAAGAAAGAAACCTATATGATAACACAAAATCTAACGAAATAAAGCAAAAGAGAGATCAAAATTGATCTGTCATATACCTCAGCATAAATATGAATAGCATATATTTTAGAAAGTTGAATTCACCATGATTGGACAGGAGGAAGTTTGAGTCAAGAACAACCTCAAGATTATTCATCAATTTCAAATGCATTTAGGTAAACAAGTCCAACCAAACTAACTACAGAAATCAGGCCAGCACAACATCAACTAATTTTACTAGACATAGAAAGATTCTCAGCATCTATCAGTTAACTGTAGGCTTAACAGGAAAAGAAAATAATGGTTATTTCCTTCCTTATCAAGATTTCAAGAGATCATTCATTCTCATAATTTGCATCAGAGTTCACAAAAGCATTTAAAAGGGAAAAAAGCAAAAGAAACAAAAGTATGATTATCAGGCTTTTTTACTTTCATCAAATAGACAGAAGCCAAAAATGTATGGAGAAAAGATAACTCATACTTGCTTGGTTAATCATTTTTGTTGGGGTTATAATATGTGGAACAGGCTCCAATGCAGCCTCTATACCCTTTGCCAACGAGATAATTATAGGCACTGTGATCCTCTCCTTCCAATACTTACTAATCTCTTCAAAAATCTCACGTGTCTCAGTTGAAGGCAAGCCATTAACAACAATATCAGCATCCCAAACAGCTTCCTGCAAGTTAGTCACCACCTTCAAAGGACAAAGTGGCGTCTCAATCATGTTCAAGCAAAAACCATCTTTGAGAATCTCATCAGCCAAGAGGGTCCTATCACCAAGCCTTGCCTCAACATATTTGAGGTAAGCGCAGCGCCTGATCAGCCTCCTCAACACATCCTCCCTTGAGTTGATGACCTCAAAGAGGTGCTCAGCAGTGGCTCTATCAACTGCTCTACCTGGCCTCCTCCATATCCTGATTTGTATCTTGTCCCTGAATTGGCCATAAGTGTCTTGCAACAAAGCTGCAAAGACACTGCCCCAAGCACCAGCTCCAACACTCACAATCCTCAAAGGGTCACCTTCAGCCTTTCCAACAAGGCCTCTTAGATCATCAAGCTTCTCTTCTAACCCATTATAACTCTGAACAGATCCATTTGTATATGTATTTCTAACCACCCCCATTATGCTTCCCACCATTGCTCTAAAAGGCCAAAGAAAAAATGGATAAAACCCACAAGAGGTACAAAGTCTAAAACCCAACAAGGGCTATAACAATCTTGAATGAGCAACGATTATGGCTTCTATGAACATCAATAGGTGTTTGTGTGTGTGAGTCCAGGTTTTATATGTGTCTATAAAATACTAAACTTTGCTGAAAGACTTTGTATATAAATAACCTTGGCTCAATCTTATGCCTCTTACTTTCCCCTCACCCAAGTACCGAATTTTATTCTTTTTACCATAAGATTGATTACGCTAACAAAATATGCATTGGAAAAATCAACCTTATTGGTAGCTAGATATTGCTTGACCAAAGCTGAAGACATTAATTCGGGTCTTTCCAGAATTTCTGACCAAGAAATGATGCCTATCCCACTCAAGAATTTAATTGAAACATGCAATGCATGAAATCATGATATGTATGTGTCAGAGCGTACACATATATATAAATAATTATGTATACCATAAGAGTCCTTTTACTTCTTTTTTATTTTTTTCTTCTTTTAGTTCCTACGCAGTGCACATGTGAAAAAGGAAGAGATAAGGGGGAGAACAATAAACAAACACAAAATAAAACTTTGTTTTCTCCGTCTAGAGTTTGTTGATCCACCCAACGACAAGACGCGGCTAGTTACCAATAAGAAAACCAAACTTTCGTGCAGGGAACTGCAAAGTTGTGGCCCTTCAGTGAATGGGTTGATCCATATCCTTCTGCTCATTAACTTGTTTTTGAGGGATATAGTTTGGTTTCACATGTTTCATCCTTATTATCTCCATTATAAGAAAAATATTCCACTTTTCAAGTTAAAAATAGGTATTCGCGTGAATAGAGAATTTGAATATAAAATTATTCATATATCTCTTTTCATTAACTTAAACTTTTAGAAGATATGATTTAATGACAATTGAGTTCAATTCTTCAAGTCATGACCCAAATGTGGAATTCCTAGCATTTTAATTGTAAGAGCGGACTTTGTTTGTTGGGAGGCAAAGGCGCAAAGATAGAAACTTGAAACCAAATAATAATAGTAAGAAGTTAATGTTGATGCAATGACATGATAATCATTCACTATCAAATCAATAAATGTAATTAATTTTTGTATGAATGCCACTATGAAAATTGAATTATAGTAAAAATCGAATAGGAGCTTTTGCAGCTAGCCCTCTAATAAGATGTTATGAGGATGGTTAAAGAATTAATTACTAGTATAAAAATAATAATAATACAATATAGCACTAAGAGGAACATAAAGTTGAGGATACAAAATAAAATTTTACAGGACTGATACCCCTTTCTGGTCTAAACTACAATAAAATACAATTTTTGGAGTCTACTTCTAAATAATTTGGTTCAAGTTGGATTGTCCTATTATGATTTTAAAGTTTTTCAAATATTAGCTTTATATCTATAAAACCTGAACACGAGGCATTATTTAAGAAAATAAGAGTTGAATTATTCGGACTTTGTCTTGATATCCAAACGATTATGGTGATGTTTATTTATTTTAGTTGATATATTTTCAATTTTATTGTTAAAATAAAATTTGATTTTGTTTATTATTGTAAATATTTTATAAAGAAAATGGTAAAAATATTAAAAAAATATTTTAATACTTTCCTTCACAAAAGTTAATTACAAAGTAAAAAACAAAATAATGTGATGTTTTTATAATTATTAACAAAAGAATATAATCTGAAAACAAAATAAAAACAAACCAAATGTGGGTTTGAAAGCAAATAGCACGGGCAAAATTGTTATTGAGTTAATAATTGAACTTATAAAAATTATATGACTTTTCATAAAATAAAAATAATCTTTTAAATTTAAATGACTAGTGAATATCAAAAGGTGGACCGTTTACAATAAAACGTTACACACGTGTCTTTCTCAGCTTAAAGAAAAATATTTCAAAGTTGTACGTGAATTTTTTTGGTGGCAGAGTTATGTGTGATTAATACGAGGGGTGTTGATAACCGTCCTACCCGAGAACCCATAATCAAATAATTTTTTAAAAAATAATTTTTAAAAATAATTGGTGATAAAGTTTAAGATTTTATACTTCAGTATATATACTCTTCATAAGATGATAATACTTTTATGTTGACATGATTTATTTTGAAAAAAAATTTAATTTTTATACACTGATAATATAAAAAAAATTTATATTATCATCCAATCAACCATTATCACATTAGTAAAAGTGATTGAGTCTCACACCCACTATTTAAAATGTCATGTAAATTAAATGATTTAATTGAATGATACAAAACAAGAAATTTATACTATCAATTCATCGAAATTAAACTATTTGAAAAATATGTTATAAAATATTTCTTTAATTTTCAAATCTTTACATGAGGTATGAAGATCAAGTTAACCCAATTTAATCCATCACTAATCAAATCATTATTGGGTCAAATTTGAGCTTAAAAAATAACCCAATCAAAAAATCAATCTGAATTTAAGTTTGCTCCAACCCAACCCATTGTACCTCTAATTGATATGTGTATGGTTTAAACGATTCCATGTGTTTTAAATTATCCGTCCAAAAATTAAACAAAAAAACACAGATTAAAAAAATAAGAAATTAATGGGCATTGATAATGTTACGGAATCGTATAAATAGATGAAATTATCTCTGTTAACTTCTAGAAATGAAACTAATTTATTATTTCATTAATATATTACTTCTATTAATACAATTAATCAGATTAAGGATATAACTTAAAAAATTTAATAATACCTTGATATTAAAAATTGACAGGCATTATGAAGAAAATAAAAAATTTGACCGATAAATTTAAACAGGTAGCATATTTTTTAAAAAATGTATGGTTAAAATGCTGGTCGATTTGTTACATTACATTATAAATTATAAACATAGGATGTGAAAAACACATATCAAACAAAAAAGGTAATAGTAAATTTATTCATTGAGTTTATATCATGAGAAATAATGACATTGTAATTAATAATACAAGACTCGGAGTATTACGAACATAACAAGAAGTAATAGCTACAAGAAACATTATGTATAGCTTTCAAAAATTAAAAAAAAATCATAATATTCATGTTTAATAATACCAGCTATAAAAGAAAGAAAGGGGAGAGAATTAATAATAGACTTTACATATTTCAATGAGTTCATGAGAAATCATTAGTTCTATTCACATCTTCATCTCCTATCATCTAATATTTTAGGAAAAAAACAAAGGAGATCTTAATCTTATGACCATATTAAGGTACTCAAACCAAACACCATGCCCGATCAATTTTGAGAAATTATTAAATATTTATAAAGTATTAATTAAGTTGTACTTACATTTGATAATAAAATAATATTTTAAAACGGTATCCATCATTAATGAAATCCAATAATTGAGCAAACTATTACGGATTTTATTTAGCTTTTACCCGATATGACTAATAACGAAACAAATTCAAAAGCAATTTAATTGACTCGATTCGGGTAAGCCAAATTTGATTCGAGTTGGTCGAATTCGTCAGGCCGACGAAGTCAGCTCACACCATTTACTCCTCCAGTGTATTGAGGAAATAATGTATGGTGGGTCGTGGCATATCGGCATTGGTGGCAGCAATCAATTTTGTTGGCATTAAAGGATTTTAGGGTGTCCCCAACTTCCCCTTCGGTCATTAATATGGTATGACCTTGCCTATCCATTCATGTGATGTACACTTCCCATCCTTAGTTGGTATCACTCCATTTGCATCTTAAATAATTGTCCTTCTTCTGCAGTTGAAGGGCACCTCTGAAAGATAAATTATTTTTACTTCTGCTGCTTGTCTATTTATAAATGTCTTTTAAATTTTTTTAAGGATATAGTATTAAATAAGTTTAAATATAAAAAAATAATGACATGATTTTATTAAATTATTTTTATTTTTTTCCTACTACCTATAGAGATTGTGCTTAGCTGGAAAATGAAAAATAAAAGTGAAGTTAGAAAACAAAATTAATATTTCTGAAAAAAATATCGAATGACAAAATAATTCAAGGCAATTTTTATTTATAAAAAATACTCACAAGTGAATGTACGGAATATGGTTTTAGAACATTAGTTATTGATGTATTTGTTTTACTAACATGATATTTCAATTTTAACTAGTGATCATCTTTGTTACTAATTGAATAGTTTGTTGTTATTTACTTAAAAATATGGTTGAAATAGTAGATATGGCATAAATATTTATTTTAATTCTTGCAATTATAAGTATTAATTATAATAGGGAGAACTACCTTTTTGGCCCTAAAAAATTTATTTAATTAACAAAATAGTCCTGAAATAGAATTATATTTGTCTAGGACCCTTCAAAAATTTATTAATAATATAATTTTTCAAGTGTTAAAGTTGTGATTATACTGTTATAATAAGTCCTTATTTCAAGAAATTAATTTTTTAATTAGTCCATAAAATTGTACTATAAATATCAAATTAGTCTCCACTTTAAAAAGGGCAGCCACTTCAAAATATCTATTGCCACTTTTATTTTAGTGGCTTTTATTTGATATTTCTAAAATGCCCTTCTTTCTTCACTTGTAATTGAAAAATAATTTAACAACAAAATCATTATAAATTACTATTATAATATTATGCTATTAGTTCGATTAATTCTAATATAATTATTTAAAAGTTTTGTTATTTATCTCGGTTTAAATTTTTTATAGGATCATAACATGATATAAGTATTAATAACTATAATTTATTTATTACGATACTTTCAATCTATCTATCAAATTTTTTTAAAAAATTATGGATTAATAATTATCTAAATAATATAACAGTAACCCCTTTTTAAAGAAAATATTAAATAAAAATGAATAACAATAAAGATGTATTAACAAATTATAATATACATCATACACATCTTTTAACCTACAGTGTTTACATAATTAACAAAATTAAATAATTATCCAATAAACATAAGATAACAAAATTTATTACAAGTGACAAATCAAATTTTACTATACAATTTTTATTTATTTTTCTTAAAAACTAAAGTAATTTAAAATATTAAATTATTTATTAGTCAGAAAAGGAGTTTGAACCGTTAAAATTTTTTCTTTTATCAATCGCTATTACCAACATTCACACGTTATAAAGGATGAATTATTAATTTTCTATCAGATAAATTATATTTTAATATTCCTAAATAAATTAATAATCATAAATAAAAATCGAACATGTAACTAAATCAATGCATCAAATTGTTTTATAACGAGTGTAATGGAATTATTGTTATTATTATTCATTTTACTTGTTATTATTATTTTATTTTTAAATATTAGTTCGTTGTTACATATTTAGGTAACTAATGCATTAAAAATATTTCAATAAAATAATTTAATACGAATATATATGTAAGTTAATTTTAAATAATTATGATGTTTAATAATTACTACAATGACTAGAAAATTAACGAGATTAGCAACTAGAATTCCAAAAATTGAATAAATTATTAGTTAATTTATCAATAATAAATTTAGATAAATTTATAATTAAATGATGATACAGCTCATTAACGTTAAACTATTATTTAGTTGATAAAGAAAAGTTAAAAGGGCATTATGGAAAAATCAAATAAAAGCCATTAAAATAGGAATGACAATAAATATTTAAGAATGCCTATTCAAAAGATGTTAATTAAAATTAACATAAATGATTAAACAGCACATTGAATGCCGCATTAGAAGCATACATGACAATCTATCCCTTATATTCCCAACCCATCTCTTTCCCATCATCTAATTGCTTTTAGGATAATGATAAGTTGACAACAAAATATAATAATATTTCTACACTTTTCATTTTGTTATCATTGAATATGATAGTAGTCTTCACTCACCCCACTCACTCATCACATTAAATAATAACAAAGTGAGAATTTTATAAATATTATTATATTTTATTGTCAATCTATCATTTTCCTTCCATAAAACTCCTTTAAACAAGCAAGTGTACAAATCCTTATGAATGTTAACCAAATAAAACCCCTCTAAACAAGTCCTTATAAATGTAAACCAAATAAAACCCCTTTATTACCAATAATAATAATAATAATAAAACCTTTAAACAATTATACAAGTCCATATAAATGTACACCAAATAAAACCCCTTATGCCAAATTAGAAGCATACAGTATCAGTTGAAAAGTGATCTCAACTCCTTATGAATGTACACCAAATAAAACCCTTTTTTGGTACAAAAATAAAACCCCTTTAAACAATCTATCTAAAGTAATCGAAGCATAAAACATTGTCTCTCTATTGAAGAGTGAAAACCAATCAAATTAGAGAAGATATCCTGTTTGGTTATGGTTGAAAATGGAAGGTAAATTGTTATGGATAATTTTTATATATAATTTTATACATGAAATTGATTTATAAAAAAATTTCCCCCAATTTTATGCTTTAACCGAACATGCTCTTGTCAGAATGCTAGGGCCTTATAGTTTGCTAGAATATTATGTATATATGAGGAATTTCTACGCAAAATCCATACGCAGAATGCCGATGGTAGAATTTTACCCCATTATAAATGAGAAAAAATTCAGCCGCTTCACGAGATGTTAATAAGGTTATTATGATTATATTTACATAGGCAAAGATTAAGGTCTAAACTCTGAAATCTAAACTATCATTAAAGGCTTCAAGCGAGCTTTCTACCAAAATTGAATGCATGCCAAGGAGATGCTAAGATCCATGATGAAATCTATCGACAATCTAAGGCCCTCCAAGGTAAACACGGTATTCAGGATAACAAAAATCTTTAGTTTGGATTAATATTTGCAAGTGGATTTATAATATGGACAAAGGGTATAAGCTAACTGCAATAATGTATATGTGCTCACGTTGATGACGTGGACCCCAGAAAGATGAGCTCAAATTCGAATTCGATTAACTGAAGAGATAGAGATTTCGAGAGCAAGGGTTTGAGTTTAGCTTCCAGAAATAGATTTTTTGCTTTTATTTTTTCAATTTATTTTTTAACATTTTATAAATTAAATAGTGAAAATTAGGGGGAAAATCCAATTTTTTAGTTTTAAATTTTTATTATTTCTTCGTAAAATCATAAAAAGAGAAAACATGCTAAAAAATAAAATAAAAATAGAAACCAAAGTCCTGTCACTCTTTATTTACAAACTTGTCACAAGAAATTTATGAGAATTACAAAAATTACACTAACCTCTCATGTAGTTATTGATTTGTTAATTTAAGCGTTAAAAAAGACAAGATGTGATATTATATAATTATTAATGATAAAATTATAATATTTTTTGTGATATTTAACATATAGGTAGATTGACTATAAAATGTCCTTTTTTTTAATCATGTGTGAATATAGATTCTAATCATAACTTATGATGAAATAAGATATTTTAGTGAATCTATATGTGACATATTATAAAATTATTATAATTTTATCATTGACAACTGTGTGTATGTCATGTGTGTTTTCTCTGTCAATTAAATTTGTGAATTACTAACTGCAAAATGAGTATAGTGTAATTCTAGTAAGTCACAGTAATCTTATAGTGGAATTCTTAGACACCATCGGGGCAATTTTATTCATGGCTTCAGTGCGAAGTTGGGACGGTGCACAATCACTCAAGTGGAACTATATATGGGGTCTCTTCTTTGGCCTTCGGCTTTCTCCCAGTTATTGTTGAACTGGGTTCCATGTGCACGGTTTCTCTCTACCAGGACCTTAGGCAGCATCTTCACCCTGCCTTAGTAACGGATGCAGAAAATTAAGATAATGGGGCAAGGAATAAAAATAAACATAAGAATAAATTTTACATGATTGTTATCTTTATATGGGATTAAACATAATTTAATAAATATATATATACCTATATATTTTTAATAAAAATTCTTACATTTTAGTGGGGGCATATGCTCCCAAAACAAAGAACGTGGATTCGTCCCTGCCCTGCCTTTCCTTTGGTAGCTGGCATTGTTTCAAATTGCAGATTGCATCATGTGATGTGGTTGTAATATTGCCGCAATCGACGCAACCGTATCAAACCGCAATTGCGATGTGATACATTTTCACTCAAATTGACGCAAAATAACCATACCATACTAGGTTACAAATGGATCATCAAGGCCATAACAAGTTCCTTTTCAATTTGCAACACGAACAAATTTCACGTGATATCAGTTGCAATATGTGTCGTGATGGCCATATCATCCGCAGCTACAACTGTGATCATATTCATGACCACAATCATAATTTAAAACACTTTGCTGGTTTAAGGTTGCAAGCTTCTCAGTTTGAGCAGGTTGATTTACACCACTTGGTTCGTGAGATTAATAGTGCGGATGCCTTTATTCCTAGCTTTGTTTCCATTCCTTTCCATGCTGACCGTACTGGAGTTTTCTTCCCTAGAATCGTTAGCATCTAGTTTCTTTTGGTCATAAGGCCCTGCAGTTAATAATAAATAACAATTTTATAAATAGGAAAATATCGAGCGTGAGTGTAATTTCTAATGAATTATGGTACATGTTATACACAAAACCTTATATATTTCGTTAAATACAACTAAATTTAGTCGATTTTATCTTAAAAGCATTGATATTCATAACAAAAGTTGTTGATAAGTTTAGGGAAGGATGCAATTGATATAAAAAATTTGTTTAATGAGTGAATGCCGATTTTAGTTTTTGAAACATGTTTGAATCTCAATTAGTTATTCTTTGAAATTGCAAAATATGAGTTGTGAAAGTCTAACTCCATTTTTTATTACTTTGTCATTACGTTTTCACTAATGTGTCATATTAAATGATATACCAATGATAGGCTAAAATCTACTTGGTCTCAAAAGTTATATGATTGGATAATTGGTTCAAATGGGTAGCAAAAATGTATTAAAAATGTCACTTATATATAAAAATTCATATTATATCCTTCAATTATGCCTATCTAAATACAATGTAATTAGTAGAGGTTAAGTGGACCAACAACTTACCATTAATATGTCTAATAAAGTGTTATATCAACAAAAATGTGATGACACAATAACAAAGATAGGATCAACAACTAATATGAGTCGTATTTTTCCAACTTCAAGGATTAAAAAAATAAATTTTTTTGGGGTACATTGCAGCAATGAAATTTGAATCTATAAACTCATGTAAATTACCAAAATCCCTCACCACTAGCATACTTTCCTCATGGCCTAAAAAATTACTCCCTCCTTTTCATTCCATCTGTCCATTTCATTTTTAGTGTTTTTGTTGCAAAACACTTGTCCATTTCTTATATCAAGAAGCATTAAATTTTTGGTTTCTTATACTACCCATAATGTAATTATTTACGTTTGTTTTTTAACAACATTGTAACAATGTAAATTTATATTTTAATAGGAGTAATGTGGTCCACTTAAAAGGAGAGAGTAATTTATAGATATGAACTACCAGCATATTTATCCATGCTATTTTTAGGATCAATTTGAATATTAATTTGAACTATAAGGGAGATATAAAACTTACAAATTACAAAGGGATAAAACTTATGAGTCATACTATGAAATTGTGGGAGAGAGTGATCGAGTTAGAGGTTGAGATGAGAGACCAGGATCACGGAGAACAAGTTTGGTTTTATGCTTGGAAGGTCTACTATGGAAGCGATCCATTTGTTGCGAAGATTGATGTAAAGATATGGGAGAGATAAAAAAGATTTACTTATGACTTTCATTGATTTGGAAATGGTATATGACATAGTGCCAAGAGAAGTTCTATGGAAAGCCTCGAAGAGAAAGGGAGTTCAGATAACCTATATATATCCAACCAATCCAAGATGGGGTAACAACTAGCGTAAGACTGAGGATGGAGTAGCGTCCATATCTTTTCACATTGGTCTTGGATTTGCTTACGGAACATATTCAAGACTCAGTGCCTTAGTGTATGTTGTTTGCAGATAATATAGTCCTGATAGCATAATCAAATGAAGAAATAAATAGAAAGCTAGAGTTCTGGAGGAAAGTTTTAGAGGTATGTGGTTTTCATATACATAAAAGTAAGACATAGTATATGGAGTGCAAGTTTGCTAAGAGACACACATTAAACTTTGAAGTGAAACTTGGGATGATATTCTACCACAAGTCACCAAAATTAAATATTTAGGTTTTATTTTTCAAAGTGATGGAGAGATATAGGAAGATGTTAACCATAGGATCCAACCAGGATGATCAAAGTGGAAAGACATTTTCAGTCTTATATGTGATAAAAAAAATATATCACTAAAACTTAAGGTAAATTCTACCATATAGCGATAAGACATACTTCGTTATATGGGACTGAATGTTGGCAATGAAAACTCAATATAAAAATAAGTTATATGTGGTAAAGATGAGGAAGTTGCAATGGATGAGTAGCCACCACACAAGACATGATAGGGTAAGGGATGAGTGCATTAGAGAGAAATTTGGGATGAGGCCTATCATAGATAATATGGTAGAATCTCTCTTAGGTAATTTGGGATCTAAGGAGATCTTTAGGACAAAAAAAAGTAAGGAGAGAGACCAAATGAAGAATTGCATCATAAAAAGAGAGAAAGATCGAGAAAAACTATATGAAAAATAATCAAAAGAAATTTAAATATTAATAATTTTAAAATAAATATAATATATGATAGCGTTATACATGATCGCTTGATCCACAATTTGACGGGGGTCAACACTTAATTGTTGTTGTTGTAGTACTGCCTCACTTCACTCACTTCAGTGTGCGCAAAAACGACAACGTTTTGCGCCTTTATGTGAGAGAGGAGGATCGAGTGAAATTAACACTGGTGAGCGAGTGAGTGATACACTGATACACGGAACCAAACCTGGTGGTGATCAGAGTGAGAAAGAGAAGAGAAGAAGGTGCTCGGCGGTTACAAGAATGGAGGAGATGAGTAGCTCGAAGATGTTCGGCGGTTACAACAAGCGGTACAAGCACTTCAGCCCAACCCTCGGATGCTCCATGACCTTCCACATCTACTTCCCTCCTTCCTCTCCTTCTCACAAATTCCCTGTAAGTAGCACCATTCCTCTCTCTCTCTCTTCCCTTTATTATTGCTTTCTATTTCAATTTCAATTGCGGCACTCTGATTTGATGCATTGCGATTCCTTCGAGAAGGTTCTGTACTGGCTGTCGGGGCTGACTTGCACTGACGAGAACTTCATCGCCAAATCGGGTGCTCAGCGCGCTGCTTCTGCCCACGGCATCGCTCTCGTTGCCCCCGACACTTCTCCAAGTATAACTCAAATGCCAATGCATACATTATTGTGTTTTTATTTTTTTACTTTTCATTTTTGGAAGGTAGTGTCTGGTTTGATCCATTTCGTGTTCTTCCATCAAATGCATGTTTGGACTAGATCTAGCTGGTTTGTTTCCGCTTATTTTTGTAATTTATATAACAATTAAAAAAAAAAGTTGCTTCTTAAATCTATGTGGATTAGATTGTGTGGATAAGATTTTTTAAACTGTTAAATTGGAAAAAAAAAAATTTAAGAGCATGTAGTAGTTGTTTATTGTACAAGTACTTTAAAAGTTCTTTTCAAAAGCTTGTTCAAACACACCCTCTGATTAGGGTTGTTTCTCTGCGCTTTTTTATTTGCCTTATAAATAATTTGTTATATCTTTGTAAAATTGTTGTTTTTGCAGTTTTTCAGTTTTGTGTGTATCATTATAGTGTAATTATGGGATCTGCTTTCCTTTTCATTCCAATATTGGATATGGTTGTGTTTGTGTGTTCTCAGTTGGTTAAATTGATGGTCATACAGGAGGCCTAAATGTAGAAGGAGAAGCAGATAGCTGGGACTTTGGAGTAGGTATGTTATGTATGCCTCTTCAGACTTTTTTTTTTTTTTTGGTTAATCAGCAGAGACTTGAAGCTGAGCCTATTTGAAAATTGGCATATTCAACCTTAAGCCTGGCCTTTGTAGCTGTGCCCTGCCCGGCTGTTAAAGATTCCTTGTCACATGAGAATGCGATTAATAGTTTCCTTGGAAATTACTTTTATTTCTATCCTCAGCTAATACCCTTGCAGGTATATAGGACCAGTGAATGTTTAATTTCTTGCAAGACTGCTGATTGATTACTGATGTTACTCAGTGGCTGGGCTTTCTACATAACCCATTCTTGTGCTTTACAGTCTACACATAATATTGAATGTATTGTGCTATGTATTTTTTCAAAAGAGATTGAAGAAGGATAACTCATTTTTATTGGTAGACAGTCATGTTGTGTGGAACAATTTTAATAGCTATACGCTATAGACTATAGTGAAGGACTACCTTGAATTGTGCAATATCAATATTTCTTTGCGGAAAGTGTCTTACTTCATATCTGCATTCCGTAACAGGTGCTGGGTTTTATCTCAATGCTACACAAGAGAAGTGGAGGAATTGGCGTATGTATGATTATGTTGTCAAGGAATTGCCCAAGCTTCTGAGTGATAATTTTCCTCAGCTTGAAACATCAAAGGCCTCTATATTTGGTCATTCTATGGGTGGGCATGGTGCTTTAACAATCTACCTGAAGAATCTGGATAAATATAAGGTGCTGTGTCTATGCAACTGGAAATTGGTCACTTTAACGTAGTAGAAGGAGATACTGTGAAATTCTTAGAAATCTTTTTGATAATTGTGGATCATTTTACTGTTTGCAAAATTTATGTGTTCTGCAGATTGTTTGTTATTAATTTTTTTTCAAAAATCAACATACTACAATTATTATACTATATGTTTCAATAATGAGTTTACTGCATTTTATTCTGGTCTGCTTGTATATTCAATTGTAATTTCATTGCTATTTGTTTCAAATGCATCTGGAGGGTAGGCATGTGTTCTCTCATGTATCTTGCAATAATAAAGCTAATAATCTTTTACTTTTAAACGAATTGTTGTAATGTGGATTATATGGAAAGGAACACAAAACACCTTCTCAGTACAACAGTTTATCAGTTTTGTTGAAAATGAATTTCCTCCGAGGCTACTTCACATAAACTTCTGCGCTTTCTAGGTTGGGTATTTCTTTTGTTGGATTTATTTGTATATATACATTTTAGACAACAAATTTTGCTCTCATGCATTTTCACTTGTAGCAGTTGCATCCCCTTTTTCTGCCCCCACCTTTTCGTATTGATATCTCTCACCTTGAAATGGGGTTAGGTTTATAAACTTATGTTGCTCAGCAGGTGTTCTATTGTAATAAATGGATCATCTTTTAACACGCTTTTATGGTGGCACACATACTGTGCAATTTGGTATTCTCTCTTTGTTGCTTTAGGTGATGCCTAGTGTGGGAGTTTGTGCATCATCCTGTGAAGTGGGCTTCTATAGAGAAAGACAAGCATTTTGTGGTTAGGAATATTTTGTGCATTCTGTATGCATTTGTGTTCCCATAACACTTATTTAAATCCTTTTGGCTAGATATAGTCATGTTAGAAATGCATTCTGAATGGCAATTGTTGTTATCTTTATAATCATAATAAACTTTTCACAGCAAATGATGCCATCCTTTTGGTGTAGTATACTTCAATATTGTTTAAAAGTTGATGCAGTAGCATGGAAAATATTCTAATGTAATTCCCCAAAGTTTGGTAGTTTTAAGCTTGTAAAACTCCATATATTCCCTAATGCAAGATAGAACGTACCTTGTCATGTTGGGAACATCATTAATTATTATGATTCTTAATTCCTTCTCTTCTGTTTTCTTTTTTCCTTTTACTTGCTTGTTCCAGTCAGTCTCTGCTTTTGCACCAATTGCAAATCCTATAAATTGTCCTTGGGGACAGAAGGCATTCACAAATTATCTTGGTGGCAGTAAATCTGATTGGGAGGTAAATTTGAGTGGAAACTGACTTGTTCACTTTACAGAATGATCTTGATATTTCATTAGAATAATGTTCAATTGAAAACTGCAGGATTATGATGCCACTTGTCTGATAAAAAAGTTCAATGCTGTCCATGCCCCCATTTTGATTGATCAGGTAAGAGACTGTTTTTTGTAAGGTTTTCTTGAAACATGCAAAGATTTATTTTCAGACATGATATGCACTATCTTGCTGAATTCTTGTTGCTTTTACTCACTTCTACCGGTTGCTGCATATTTCAGGGGGAAGATGACAAATTTTTGCCTGATCAGTTGCTGCCTGGCAAGTTTGAGGAGGCATGCAAGAATGCTAATGTTCCACTCCACTTGCGATTTCAACCTGGTTATGATCACTCTTATTATTTTATTGCCACCTTTATAGATGATCACATCCAACATCATGCCAAAGCTCTTCAACTTAGTTGAGTTGTGTGCACTCTGATGATCTAGAACTACTTCAGCTACTATACTGAATTTACTTTATGTGCTTGTGAATTGCGATACCCTTGTGTTATAGATTGGAACTTATTTCTCTATGCCCCTATGCCAGTTCAAGACTAGGCCTATAGGACTGTAATGTATGCACTATAGAACTATCACTGGTGACCAGGAGGTTGGTTGTGAGTTCTGATAATAAAACAGCTGAATTATAACTTGTTCTGCAAGTCTTGTCAATTTTTTCCATATTTCTTGTACAAGGGATAAGGAAAACCTGACCTTAACTGTGCTAGGTTTGGTTGGAAATAGGGAATGAAACTTGGCAGCTACAAAAACATTTTATTAGGATTACAGTAAGTTGGTAATGACTGGTTATTTGTCATAACAGAACATTACACAAAGGGCAAGGTTTAGCCATATTCGTCTTCAGTTTCATAGTTTCCCTGTGCTCAGGATTTTATAGTAGAAATGGTCTTGTATACTGTCAAATTGAAGGAGGGAGTTGGGGGGACAACTGAGACTAATGAGAAATTTACAGGCATTGTGTTATTCGAAGCTGTTATCACTATTTAACCAGCAAATGATGCCAAATACATGGGAGTATTAATCTTTTTTGTACTACAACTATTCGTTTACCTTTTTCTTGCGTAAAGAACCTACAGTTCTATCATTTTTATTTGTATTTCAAATAATGCTGATATCATATTAAATATATTATTTTTATATTAAATTATAATAAGTTTTTTATTAAAAAAAATCAAATTGAAAAAGATTTTCAGAATCCACATATATAATGAAACGATTGAGAACCTCCAACGACTTTCCTTCCGTCTACCTAATTCCAATATTAAAGCTGAATATAATATTCCCTCTACATGAGATGAATTAACTAACTTGCTCCTAACTTTATCACCCATCACATTAGTGGGTGCAAATTCATGCAATCGAATTCAAAACAACCATATAAAATTATAGTTGCAAATGCAATCATCATCACATTCGCCATATTTTCTCCCTATGCGAGTCCATAACGTGCGTACCGATTATATTAATCCATGTGCACAATATAAGTAGCAACCACCATATACTAATTATCATTGAAATAATAAATAATGCTTGTGGCACAAAAAAATTTAGTTATCGAAGATACCACAATCTGTACAAAGCCCCTTACACGAATGAAGAGGGGCGGATCTGTTACCAACATATATTTAAAACTACAATATACAAAACCTAGGATATACAGCTTAGCCTGTCTAGCCTCAACTTCGTTGCCGCTGCTTGCAGTCAGAAAATATCCAAAAGCAATAGAGAACTAGAAACTGTTGATCAACAAGACGGCCAACATATAAGCAGTTTCCCCAAAAATGTCAATCCACAGGGGTGATAGAACAGTGACTCGCCAGTTTACCGTAAAATACTGCTGTCAGGAACACATCTTCAGGTGTCTAGGCCTGTTTCTGCTCTAGAACCACCAGTACTGAAATCTCGTAGGGTGGATGTTGCGACTGCTCCGAGACTGCATCGGCCATCCCAGTAACCACTTCTTCAAACTTTTCATTTACACTCTTCTTTGTTCTCTTTGGTCGCTTGGGTTTCTGGACATCAGTGTCATCCCATTCATCTTCCATAGGTGTAGTACCGGATTCACTCATCTTCTGAGAATTCTTTGGCTTCGAAGTTAGCTTATCTGAACCAGATTTTCTCTGCACACAGACATTATGTAAACCAAATTACAAAATAACAAATTCACAATAAACTTGCAACATTATGTTAACCAACAATGTATCTCTCTAATAGCACCCTTCTGTTATTCAACAACAGAAGATTATCCGATCCAAATACTACAATTAAGTTTCTTATCAAACAGATCCACGGATTTCCAAATGTGCATTTGTACAATTGATCCAGTAAAAATGCTATCAGCCTACAATATGCAACCATTCAATCCAGACAGGTTACTATGAAGAGCGGTAGAATACAACAAGGACAGGACTAGATATACTCCAAAAACCAAAAATTTCAGACAACAACGACCATGAAAAAAGTGCAGCAAGGTTGTCCTTGTCTAGTTTCTGGGCATGTTAGAAACAGGAACGCATGAAACAGCCATGAACAAATAAAAGAAGTCTTACCAACTTACTGTAATCCTATCCCAAACAGAAGGTTTAAGGGCAAAGACCCTAAAGATACTAACATTTTTATCTAACACAATCCATACCAATCTCCTCCACTGTTATTTTTTCTCAAGAGATAAGGCTAGTCACAAGAACTAAGAAATTTCTTGCTTCGGAAATTTCAGAACTTCTTTCTTTGAATGGAAAGGATCTGTGAGATATTGATTAGTTTTGTTAATTATTTTACTCATTTCTTGGGGGCAAACAGGGAGGAACTCTCTTCAACATGCTATAAATAATTAAATACACTTAAAATAGTGTTTTATTTTAAAAAAAAAGGCTTGTGACATTAGAAACCCTTTATATTCGAAACCCACAATTCCTCAAAACCATAGGTTTATCCTGTTCCCATCCACTAAAATGTAACCCATCTATTTTGATTTATCAGAGAGCTGCTGTACATTATAGAAGCACAAGCTAACTGAACTTCCACAGAACTAATGCAGTGAAACTACCCAAAGAACTCTTATCACAGAGGGGTTTTCAGTATTCTTGTTTGGTAAACAGATTCAACTACATTCACACGGCTTATGCAACAGATTGTTCCTTTACCAACAAGAAACTAGAAAAATAAACTACAAATTAAACACTCTTTTATGATGCAACCAGTTGAAATAGGATTCAAGCACTTTTAGTTAGTTCAGAATCAGAAGTATAATGATACCTTTTTATTACCGGACTTTGATCCCTCTGTGTCCAAGGAATGATCATTATCTACAGTACCCTGGGTTACAGAGTTTGTTAAATCTTGAAGGGATGCATCACCTTCTTCATTTAACCAGATACCCTTCACAGGTTGTTTTTTCTTTTGCTTGTCCTTTACCTGGAAGGATTGATGAGGTCAAAATAATCAGAAAAATTCTCACCGTGCTTTTTAGGCTTTTCTGGAACTAATGCTTTTCCTTATTATTGATTTATTTCAAATGGTTGGTTAGTGGGATATAAAATATACTGTAAAATATATAAATTTTGGTTTTCCAGATTGACAACCAACCTGCAGAGGGATTTCCTTTAATTTCTGCTCCAACTGAGGATCATCTAGAAGCAAAGATACAACATCTTCAGGGGCTAAAAGATCACCACCAACAGAACCCCCAGTCATCACAAGGTTCTGTACAGTACTTTTTTGGCTTGCTCTAAGAAGAATTTTTTCTTCAACTGTCTCTTTACATATAAGTCGGTAAACAGTAACCTACAAGTTTAAAAAGTACATCCAAAGTTAATTTTGAAGTAAAACAATAATATAAGCACTTAGAAAACAGAAGGGACAAGACTCAAATTTATGTTGTGAACGCTAATGGTTTTATATCTTGAACACGCCCCCTCTATCAAACCCCTTTGGGCCTGAGCATAGATATTGCAGAAGACCATCTTTACCGTGAGTTGAAATTTAATTTTGTTATTAGAAGACAGGCACTACAAGAATCAAATTCTTCATGGCGACTCTGATATTATGTCATGACCCATTTTTCCCAAAAACTTAATCTTTTAGGTAAAAGCACATGAATGACTTCTATTATGGTCTTGTTTGGGAATACAGCTTAACTAAGACCCTAAGTGAAAGAAGCCTCTGGCAAAAGGTTTTGATTGAAAAATACTTATGAATAGCATTCTTTGTTTGGAAGCAGTAACTAAGGCATTTGATTTGAATTTGTAGTGCCTATTCCAAGAAAGTTGTGCAGAGACTTTTTTTAGAAGCTTGATATTTCAACTTCTAAAAAGCACTAACAATGAATCTTCAGAAAGTTGTAAGTTGTACAGCCAATTTGATCCAAATAGCTGCAATGTGACATCTAACTAGTGGAAAGTTCAAAAATGTCATAAGGCTATCCAAACGGCACCTATATCGCCCCTTCATGCAAGAGACTCTAATAATATCTCATGAAGCATCTCTTCAAAAAACTTAATTTTGGGTGAAGAAGGATGAATAGTTTTATTATATCTCTAACAGGGGAAGAAAAGCAATGAGGAGGAGCCACAGTTCCAGATATGCAAGGCAGCAAAACTCTGATTTTCTAAGATCCTAAAAATTCATTCAAAAGGCCATTCATAAACGAAATAATAGATGTGCAAATGGGAGGGAGGCATGGGGAGGACAAGAGATGGAACTAACATCTCTTGTTTGACCCAAACGATGAGCTCTGTCCATTGCCTGCAGATCCAGTGTTGGATTCCAATCACTCTCATAAAATATGACTGTGTCAGCAGCTGTCAAGTTGATACCCAGTCCACCAGCTCTTGTACTCAGTAAGAACACAAAAATATCAGCCCTATAAAAAAGTCAATTCAAAATATTTTAAACAGCTTTCAAATGAAGTAAGTAATGTTCAATAGTTAAACCAGAGAAGATCAAGATAAGATGACAAAAAGACATTACCTACTCTGGAAATCTCTGACCATGTCTCTGCGATCCTGAATAGTAGATGATCCATCAAGTCTGAAATACCTATATTTTCTATAGTTCATATAGTCCTGCAAGAAATATTAAATAAAATGTCAACATTAAAGAAGAAGTGCATAAAAGTTCAAGGCCAGGAGCCAAGACAAGTAGAACAATTACATTGCCGGGTAGACAGATCCTCAACATGGTAATATTTCAGCTTCAAATAATTGAACCTACTGTGGTAGCCCCACTTCCCAGTGAAAAAGAATAAATATATCAAAGTCATTTAGTTGCTTTAGCAGCAACTGGGGTAAAAAATTTCCAGGTCATCTCCCAAGCTAACTTCATGTAAAAATTACATTGAAGGCAATCAAACTCACACCAAGTGGCTCTAATAATAACTAATTTTATTTATTTAGTTAAAGATTCACACCTTTTAACACATCATAAACATAAATCAAGGGATATATATATATATATATATATATATAACACAACCAATATCAAAAAGGCTTGACACCATAACAAGTTCCACATACCTCCAAAATATTCAGCATCTTAGTCATCTGAGCAAACAAGAGAACACGATGATTTTCTGCCCGTAAGCGTTTCAATAATATATCAAGTGTTTGAAGCTTCCCAGAGTCCTATATGAAAATCATGTAAATTAGAATTGGAAAGTCTATTCAATATGAAGTTGAGAGCACTGGGGGGCACTTAATGAAAGAAAAAACAGGAATTAAATTCCAGTGTTTTTTTCCCCTCTCTTCTTGTTAATCAAAATTTTCTTCCATCAAAATATAGAAAAAAGTTAACACTTACAGTAAGCAACTTTGCCGGGTCAAAATTCCGCATAGGTGGAGAAGACCCAAAAATACTGTGTGTTAACTGTAGTGCAGGCTGAGAAACAGGTAGTTCAGAATCTATCTCTTCAATTAAATGATGAGGAGAATCTGGCATTCTAGGCCCATTGCATTCAGAAGTACGTGCAAATCCCACAAACAACCTCTTAACCCAAGGATCATGGAATTCTTCAATCATTTTATAATAGAAGTTTCTATCCGAGCAGTGAGCACCAATCTATGAAGACAAAAAGAAGCAACATTTTTTGTAAAAATAAAGGCACTTATTTTGATAAAATAACTTAAGACTAGATGATAAAGAAACACAACATACTGGGGGAGCTCTACTCGGTGGGATATATGTGTAAGCTGAGTGAAGAGGCCTTGCATTTGACAAAAGTCTATCCTGATGTGAGACTACCAAGGCCTCAAAAGGAGCATGGCTGGGCCCGGTTGGCAATCTTCTTTGAAGAAATTTAGTCTCAGATCTCGATGGTATCAATAACATACGTGTAACAGTTCTCACTGTCCCTTTCTCAAGGTTACATTCTGGATCATCATCTATGGTCTCCATAAGAAAGTCTACAGCTTCATCAATGAATTTTTGTTCCAATCTCATCATAGAAAATAATAACCGCTCCATGAAAGAACCAGTAGCCAGAAATGTCACCTCTTGTGGAGACAAACCCATCAAATGCGTAAAACCAAAGCTTCCACTTTTAACATGCATATCTTCTGAGAAAACAGATCGATAAACATTTTCCGGTCTAAAAATATTAAAATGTTTCTGAAAAGATTCTCTGTAGACACCACATCCAACAGCTGAACAGAGAGTTTCAGAACTCTGCATAATTTCTTGATATACAAGTTTTGGTATCTGAAAACAATATGGGAAAAGTAACAAGATAACTAAAGATGGCATCATTAACATATTGAAGTAGAAAAAACTAATCACTAAAGAAAAAGAGGGAACCTAATACAAAAACACACAAAGCAGAACCAGCATCATGTACTGGATCATTTACAAACCATATATTTCAGAGACACTCCATGGATAAACAAGATATTGAAACAAATTTTAATGTATAAACAGAATGCCTAATTCTGATTGGAAATGAAAGACCCACCTATAAAAGAATTGCTAAGAAACATCTTGTGTAATTTATGCAAGTTAGTACCTATAAAATACCTTTGAGTATCTCTAATGTATCTTAGACTACATTAGAAAATCTTTACAATATCATATAAAATCTGTAGAATGTACTGTGGAATCAATTAGTTATCTAATTGAGGAATCAAACTTAGCACTTAGGCATGGTCCCTAATTTTACCATGTTCCCATATTTCCTTCGTTATTTAATTAGGGATACAAGTGACCTTGGGCTTGTGAATACTAGTGACACTACACTAGTACGTGACCTAGTCATTAGTATATATAAATGGGACCATTGGTCAGTATTTTGTATTACTGTTACATCATTGTACGCTGTATCAATTTAAGAGAACATTTTTGA
The DNA here is from genome assembly GCA_030441495.1 of Dalbergia oliveri. Classification (NCBI taxonomy): domain Eukaryota; kingdom Viridiplantae; phylum Streptophyta; class Magnoliopsida; order Fabales; family Fabaceae; genus Dalbergia; species Dalbergia oliveri. Next base: position 18,259,486 of record JAMLFY010000008.1, read on the forward strand.
ACATCTCCTTTCTCTCTTCTCTTTTCATTCTTCACTACCTAAACCCTATAATTTCAACAATACAGAGTACACAAACCCGAACCTCATGACTCCAAATGAACTGTAATAACATTTTATTTTAGTTCTAACTTCAAGAGAATTTAACAAAATGAAAGAGAATAATAATATTGAATGTTTCGATGCAGTACATAAGGCATGTGCAAGTACCTCATATGATATGGCATTGTGACCACCAGAATAATACACATCCTCCAACTCCCCAAATGGAGGAGGTGGAAGGGAGTTTGGAATCGCTCCAAAGTGAAGGTATGTGCTTCCCTCACTCCTTTCAAATAGTTCTGGATGGTTGCAAACCTACCAAATTCAAGGAACAAAATTTATTATGGCCAATCTTGGTGGACAGGAAAAAAACCACACAATTCAAACACAACAATCTGTATTTAAAATGAACAAAATAATTAAAACTTTAAGCTACTAAAATTAAATACAAAAAGAGAAAAAAAGGCTTGAATAATAAGGACTGTCTACCTTCCTTAATTGAATAACAATGTTCATTAAATTCAAAATTCTCTTCTCATTGAGCTGCCCACGATTACTATCAAACAGCTCAGCAAGAGATATCTTGTTTTTGATTGCTTGATAGAAAGCCTGCTGCCGAGAGCTCAGCTTGCAATGCACTGTAACCTCAGTTTTTGTAGTCAGCTCAGAAATTACATCTTTTTTAACACGCCGCAGCATGAAAGGCTTTAGAATGAATGCTGTTGGAAGAAGAATAAACAAAATACAAGTCAACAAGTTTTAGAAGATAAAACTACAAGTTTAACAAAAAAAAGCTCATTGGAACAACAACCAAGTTTATATTTGAATTAGATGAAATATAAATCTTTCTTAATGGTTTGACCTACAGTTTTTCTTGGTATCCCTCTACTTCAGCTATTGGCCCACCCTTCATCTAATTGGAAGCAATAATAAAAATAAGAGCGACAATATAATATATCCTAGTGATTTTAATCATCATATCCCTGTTGTAACACAATTCATAAGTTATGTACACATCATGAATATAACGAAGGCAAGAACACAATGAATGCCAACAACAATTCACCCTAATGTAAACCAAAAGCAATCCATCCTCATTTAACAAGGGCTACTTATAATCTTATATGCTAATTTTCTGATTAAAAAATCCAATATATATAATAATACATCCTAACCATCTCATTACTATGAATTGAACAGGAAAGACAGACTTACCAATCTATTCAATTGGTGCTCATTCAAAGTACCCCATGTTCTGCATGGTTCTCAATTCTGGAATGTGATAGGCCATAATAGACAGTTAGACTGTAGTTAAATTGGCTAAAATGTCCAAGGACTTTAATGAGTAATACATACCCTTTAGAAAACCACTCATTAAACTGCTCATGGCTGTCGAATAAAGTTGGCATAATGAAGTGCAGAAGAGCCCACAACTCTGCCATATTATTCTGAATAGGTGTACCAGTCAGCAGAAGCCGATTCCGACAATTAAAACTGAGGAGTGTCTTCCATCTTATACTGTCAGATAAAAAAAAAATATTGTTTGAAAACAAGCAGAAATCACAGAAACAGATGTCAGTATAACCTGAAATATTTCATTAACACAATAAACAAATATAAACAAAATTAAGCACAATTGAATCCTTAAAAAATGCAAAGACAAAATAATTAATCGAAGTTTAAAAAAATAAAACCACAGGAATAATGAACAATTAACAATAAATGTCATTCACTTATGCACCCCAAGAAACACAAATAATAGCATACCTGGTTGAACTTTTGATTGCCTGGGCTTCATCTAAAACCATATACTGCCATTTCACACGAAAAACTTCTCATCAGTTACTAATAACTGATAGCTTGTGATGAGAACGTGAAATTTAGCTTCCCTGAAAAGACGAGCAAGGAATAGCAACAATATTAATTAGAGGGATGAAAACTGAAGACCAAAAAGATGAAATGCTACAAGAATTAATGAAAAAAATATGGGTCACTTTTCCAGCACAAAAAATCACCCAAATAGAGGTAGAAAAAGAATAATAAATAGCAAAATCCAGTATAGAAAAGATTTTTCTATTGGAAAAAAATCTTCTGCAGAAATTATAAGTCAAAACAGTAAGGCAGTAACTTATCATCAACTTCATCCATTTCCATTTTTTAATATGTTTTAGAAGGATAACAATCTCACGTCAAAAAAAAAAAAAAAAATTGCATCAAATGTAAAGCACCAAGGAAGACTGCATTCCACACATCAAATGTACATCTTTCGAAGTAGCTTTCTAGTATCCATTTTTCTCAATCAAATATGCCAGGTAAAAAGCCATGACTACCACCTGTGCTTTTAAGGTAAAGAAAATGCATAAGAAATTGACAAGAGCTACAATAAAGATCCTATGGGTTAATCTCTTAGGACCCACATGCTTTCTTTTGCATTCTTCTTGTGAGGATACCTTATCCTATCTCTTTGTACTCTTTATTTCTCATTAATAATTTCCTTTTCTATAGAAGAAATTCATAAGAAATTGACATTACCTACGATAAAGATCCTTTGGGTTAATACTTTTCCTAAGCACTGACCGCTCTGCAACCCCACCCCAATATGGAAGTCTTTTCAGTTCAGGGCAAAATCGCTCAAGTTCCTCATTCCAATTGTTCAATACAGAAGCAGGTGCAACAACCAGAAAGGGCCCCCATATGTTTTTCTCCTGCATAGGAGAATTAATGTCACAATAAAGCCACAAAGTTGTACAGAAACAGTAGGATGAATAGCTACCTCAGCTAAATGGGCTAAAAAAGCCATAGCCTGAATGGTCTTTCCAAGTCCCATTTCATCAGCAAGAATTCCATTTAAACCCTGAAAGAGACAAAAGGCCATCAAATTAACAACCAAAACAAAGGAAAACATGGAAACTTCATTTAGGGTTGGTTAGCAACCTGCTCATAACAATTAACTAGCCATTGAAGACCTTTTAGCTGATACTCCTTGAGACAACCTTTAAACAATTCTGGTGTCCGAACTGTGGATGCCACTGGCATGGTTGAGCTGCAATATAACAATATAAAACTCAAGTAGAATCCAAAATGAATTGCTTATCTCATACTACTCAATACTATCCAGATGAAAATTAACACAAATTTGCAAATGCACATTTATACAAGTCAATATAGTGTAGATTTGTGCATTCACATGACATATATATATATATATATATATATATATAGAGAGAGAGAGAGAGAGAGAGAGGGAGGGAGGGAGCTTACGGGGTTTGCAAATCAATATTACTTGCTCCAGCAACTTCTGGGGAGTGAATCAGTATCATCAGCCTGGCGCAGCCTCAAGCATTCAGTGTCAAAAGCACTAGTCAACATTTTCTGTTTAGAAACAGCTTCTTGAGCAGCCTTCAGTGCTTCCTTCTTCAATTCAGCCTCTTCTGGGTCTTCCGCCTCGTTAGGCCCAGCATCTGAAAAGTCGATCTGTGCATCTTGGTCATTAGTACTTTCATCAACCTTCGGCAGAGCTTCCGATAATAAGTTTGACTTGTTCTGCATAAAGTGACTGTACAGCTCAGTTTGTTGTATGAGAAAATTAAGCCTTTGCTGCTGTCTCTTTGCTTCACGAAGTTCCTGTTCACGCCTCAAAGCTTCAGCAGCTTCTTTCTCCTCTCTTTTCCTCACTTCAGCCTACATGGAATGAAATTGAAAGATTACAGCATATTCAAGTCAAATGTACAAGTGAGGTTTAAATCTACAACACAATATTCACATCCAATTCCAAGTAAGATTATCAGATCTGCATGTCTAGTGAATGACCACCGCTTTTCTGACCATAACCAACAAAGTGGCATGATATCTAATGAACAGATACCAATTCTTCTCATATGAATCTCAAACACCACCTAAATTGAACAGCTCAGACTCCATAATTCAAAAAGTACACAATACCACCCAAATCAATCATTATAAACTACATGTAAAGGCCTGTGAGTCTGTGACACAAGGCTAATATGCATTGGACAAACACAAAATGTGCACACATAAAAAAGTTGGTGTTCAAAAGTAAATAAAGGACCCCAAAGAAGAGTTTGTAGCCATCATATTATTATAAACTTCAATAGTCAGCACCATAACATGGATAAAAATTGGCAAGGAATTAAAATGTACCATCTCCTTATCTATTCGCTTCCAGAATAGCAACATATCTCTAGCTAGTTTCCGGGTGCGTATACTAGCAGTCCTCGTCCATTTAAGTGATCTACTAACTTTCAGTCTAACCTGAAAGAAAAATAGAACCATATAAGATATTAAAGAGCAAATTCAAAAAAGACAACCAACCATCGAAAGTATTAGATTGGACAGCTAGATTAGATACCAGAAACACAAACCAATGACAAATATAACAGATACAAAATCTATTAAAGGGGAAAACAGTGCATGCCTCTCTTTGACAGTTCTCTGCAACTCTCTTGGCATCAACAAGCTGCTTTCGATGAAAACCAGTGAAGTTCCTGTGATGCTTTGGTATATCTCTTCTTACAATGTTCACCCAAATCTTTCCAATTCTTTCCATTTCTTCCTTCTCTATCAAAGCAGGGTCTTTCTTCACCTTTTGCTTTTTAGGTAGGCTTCGTTCAATGATCTAAAGCAGTTAAAAAACAAGCTAAATTAAAAAATAGATATGAAAAGTGTAACGACAAAAGAGAAAAGTCACTTCTCATATCATCTGATGGATACCTCATAGGTGTCGCCTTTCTCCAAAACCTTCACATAATAAACCTGCAACACACCACCCTCAGACAAAATAGATCGCTTTATGCTTCCAGCTGCCCCCTCTGGTATGGAGGAATTCAAACCAGCATCGGATACTTTCAGGCTGAATTTATGAGCTGAATTAGAAGCTGACATGACCTTTAATCGTGCCTGAAGTGATTCATACTGGGGTATGGTTTCCCCCATGCCAATTCGGTTTCTATTACCAAATTTTTTATCAGCAGCCATCATTTCAGCCAAAGAGCCCAAATCCAAGGTACCCTTTAAGTAGAAATCCTTAACATGGATATCTGAGAAGCTTGGAAGGTTTAGCATTGCAGCCAACTTTTCATAAATTGGAGGAATCTTGTAAGTGACACTGTCCCCAATATCCAAAGAAGCAGGTTCATATATAGTCCTGAAGGAATTTACAAAAAGGTAAAGTGATTGGTAACATAAAATATAATTCATCATTCAAACTTTCAACTACTCCAGAATCACAAAAGCAGAAAAGGCAAAACCTATTAGTGCCATATTGCTGCATGAGGTCCGAATCATGGTAGTTTCCCAGTTTCTGAGAATTGGAACCATTCATCCATTCGGACGCAGCCTCTGCAGCATGTAATCCTCCCCTGTGCTCAGTCCCTGACTTGCGAGCTTTTAAGCCCGCACTACTTTTGATAGGTGGAGTGGCGACATGATTTTGGGCAGGACAAGACGAGGTATCCTTAAACCTCCTCTTGTATTTCTGAATATGTTCTCCAAGCATCGATCGATACCGCTCCTCGGTCATGTGTGTTGTAAAAACTGCTCCTTTCCTCGTTGTCACTGTTTTGAGACCGCCTCCTCTTCTTCAAAGAATTCCGCGCATATTCCCATTACTGTGATTTGCAATTGCCCGCCCTACTAACAGAAGCATCCCAAAGACACAAATTACACTTGTATAACTCAAAGTTCTTAAATTAACAAATCACCCTCCAACCAAACAGTAATCTTTACAGTATAACCATCACTCACAATCACATAAATCCAAGTAGATATGATTCCCTCAAGCTAAAAAATAAGCATAAACAACAACAACCAGATAAATTAAAATTACAAAAAAAAAAAAAAAATTGAGTAATGCCTACCTTGGCTATCTCTGCTCTCATCCTGACTACTATTCCCATAATAATCAAAATCATCATCTTGTTCTGGAAGTTGAAAGTTCATCAAAGACTACAAAAAAAAAAATGCAATAAGAAACAGAATAAAAAACTATTAAACAAAGTTAAAATAAACAACCATATCAAATTCCTTGAAAATGAACTTTTTTCCTAAACAAAACGTAATTAGTAGCTAAACAATAATTCAAGCCTAAAAAAACCGAATTGAACAGAAAATGAAGGCATGCAGGATACCAATTGTGCGAAGAAACACATTGATTTCTCAGAACATACAGAATCACAAAAATAAATAAATAAATAAAAGCGAAAAAAATCAGGGGAAAGAAACAAGACAAACCTCGAGATTGAAGAGAGTGGTATAGGAGAGCGAGTCCTTCGATTTTGTTCTATGATGATCCATGTGCCGTGAAAGTGGCTAGGAAGCGTGGAGAGAGAAAACCCTAATTCTCGGACGAAGCATGAAGTAAGAGAAAGAGAAGAAGGAAGAAGGAAGAAGAAGAAGAACCCTAAGAAAGGGTGCGTAGGATAAGGTGGGGGAGCGAGGAGAAAGAGTAAGGAAGGTAGACGGAGGGCGGTGTAGGAAAGCGTTGGTGTGCGCTAACGCGCGCCGGGTGGGTGACAATTGCGCTAACGTGCGCTACATGGTGTATGTTTTTTCCTTCTTTGGGTTTTGATGGTCAATAGTGAGTGAGGGGACTTGGAAGGAATTTGCGTTGGCTGGCACTGGGAGAGCAGTTGAGCGGGAAAGAGATGGAGAAAGAATGGGATGTTAGTTAGTGGGAAAAAAAATAGATTAAATATCTTTTGAATTTAACTTTAACAAAAGAAAAATCATAATATTATCTAATTATATATTACCACTTAGTTAAATATAACATAATTGAATCCCATAATAAAAAATAATAATTGAAGAGTTTAATTTACATATATTTACAATGTAAAATTATTTTATAAAATTTCTCCAAAATAACAAATTATAATAGGTGGTTGTGATATAGTGGATAGTTAATTTCTATAATATGTTACTATTGGGTGTCAAAATAAATTTTAAGACACATGTCTTCTAACAATTAAGAGACAAAGGTATGTAGAAGAAGTATAGTGTCTAAGGATGAGTGGGAGCTGAATAAAAAAGGATCTACACGTAAGATGATAACATATGTTGAAATAAGGCTTGAAATGTTGAGTATAATGAAATATTGGAGCTCTAAGAAAGAAGTGAAATATCTCCAAAAAATAGGAAAAGCAGTTAGCAAGATTATGGGTCTTCAAGTCCTGAAGAGCAAGCAAACAAGAGAGAGAAACAAGCACATTGGTTCAATCAGAATAGAGAGCTTGGGGTTGTCAAGAAGATTTTATGGTAGAATTTGTCTATAAATAAGAGCTTTGGGCTCAGTTGTAAGGCATGCAATTCAATGCTCACTTACTAAGTTTTAGTCTCTAAGCCACTTAACACATATGGGGCAATAAGCTTTGGTCTATGAGTGAGAATTGTTTCATTTTCATTTTTATGCATTGTGTTATTTCTTGTCAAAATTTATATTAAATTGTCCATTTTCTTTCACGTCTTTGTCTTTACATTTTTACCTTCTTTAAAACCTTAATTGCATGTTTCCATTTCTAGTCTTCTAAACACTTCACACAAACTCATTCTTGATCATTTGAGAGAAAGCAATTCCCTTCCTTGAATTGAGATTTGGAATCAAAATTGTTGCACCCATCACATTCTGATAAAGGTTACTAAAAAATGCAAAAAACAAATTGGTATGCCCAGTGAACTGAGTTGAGTGTTTATGCGTTTAAGAAGTGGTATATGGAAACCTATTCGAATGCCAACTATATCTTCTTCTAGTGATCCAAGTACAGCTTCACAAAAAAGGGTGGAAACAAAATGCTAGTTCCACAAACATAATAGACATGAATAATGATTCTCAAGGAATGACCAACGTGGCCCAATCACAAAACTGCTACATGAGTCTCCACTCGTATGGCTTCTGTGATATATCATTATGGATTGCCACCAGGATACACACTTCCTATAGCTACAAACCCAATTTCAATGGTTCAGGCAAGAATAGTACCTAGTTGGTACTCTAACCCATTATTTGTGAACTCATTTTAGCCGATGTATACAATAGTGCCTCCATTCGGAGCGCCACCAATGCCATATGGGTCAAATTTGCAAGTTGTAGTAAAACCAACGGCATCCATGGGATCAATGGCATCATTTGATAGTGCTAATATACCAATAGTAGTACCTTAACTTGATACTAGTGCTTCTTTTGGTCCCCAAAATTTTAAGTCATCTTCCATGATGGGTGTTAGAGGACCAGCTAATAGTCAAAACACAGGAAGAAACCCTATTTCAACAGGCAGAACAAACCCAACCTTTAGATAGTGAGCTAGTATTTTCCAAATTGACTAAGGAAATGCCATAGGGTTCTATAGGACCTACTCTCAAAACCTACCCACTTTTCGACAATAAGTAAATGAAAGTAATCATGACTTTTGGTTCATATGCTGACGCAACATATGGTTACATTATTGAACCCTATCATGGACTCTACTAATAGGCGCTTTGAAGCCATTAATAGGCAAATGAATAGAATGGCTAAAGCGCTCCATTTGGACGAAGAAGATGATCCAAATGATCCATTAGTAAGGAGAATTAGGAACATACCTCCGATTCCACCACACGAACTTAACCATGGGTATGGTGTGGAAAATGAACCTCACCCACCTTTATGTAAAGGAAATGTAAGGATATTGGGTTGAAATCAGAATCCTAAAGAAGTGGTTCGTCAAGTTAGGAAAGAAAACTTAGGGGTAAATAGAATGTGACTAGAGTTGTTGAGCAAGTCTTAAATAGGTTTGATTTCAATGCGGAATTGTCAATCAGCCTTATTTTGCATCACCCTTCCATGATTATGTTTAGTAAGTAGAATTACCTAGAGGTCTAAAAGCTCATAAGTCCCTTATTAAATTCATCAAAGATAAAGAAGAGTCTATGTAGCACATGTAGCTAGGTACATTATTGAGCTAGGGATTCAGCTACTAGAGAATTCATAAAAATGAAGTTTTTCCCTAGTTCTTTGACTAGAAATACCTTCACGTGGTGTTCTAATCTAAGACCCAACTCCATAACATCCTGGGCCCAATTAGAAACCATGTTTCATGAACATTCTTTAGTGGAAAAATGAGGGTAAGCCTAACTGACATTTTTCGCTATAAGAAAAACCTTAGAGAATTTGTCGAAGACTATATTGCCCATTTTTGACTGATGAAAAGTAGGAGTTACATGCTAGTCCATGAACCTGAATTAATTAAGATTGTGGTCAATGGGATTGAATTTAACATTAAAAAAAAAAGCTAGGTAATCAACAATTCTTGGATTTGGCCCAACTTTCAAAAAAGGTTAGGCAAATAGAAAGCATAAGGCTAGAAAAAGAATATATCAAAAAGGGAATTAAAAAGCAAAGAGTTGCTTTCATAGAATACAATGAATCTATCGAAAGCAACAGAGAGAAAAATGACCTTGAGTCATTTGTAAGAGGAACCGAGCAGGCCAACCATATGTGTGCCCATCTCTAAAACTTGCAAAAGGAAAAGAGAAAATTTTGTCTACTTCAGTTCCTAAAACCAAAATTTATACCTTTGACATCACAAAAGCTAAACAAATCTTCAACATTTTACTAAAAGATAAACTACTTGTGTTGTCAAAAGGTCATAAGATACCTTATATAAGAGAAATTAAAAATTAGAAGTATTATAAATTTCACCACAAGACTAATCATACAACTAACAATTGCATTCATTTCACCACAAGACTTATACCATGTGGTGGAAGGGCAAATGAGAAAAGTTTGAAGAAGCTGAGCCTGTCGAATTTGTTGTTCTTGAACCTCGTTTGGTAATGAAGGCTCTGGACCTACTAAGAACTCGAGAGAACCGCTTCATGTGAGAGCATTTGTTGAAGGAAAGAAGGTAAGAAGAGTGATGATAGATAGTGGTGCAACAATAAATCTATTGCCATTAAAGGTTATGGAGAAATTTGGAAAAAACCAAGTTGATCTTAGAAGTACTAACATAGTGGTAACCAATTCGTTGAAAACCAACTTCTTCCAAGGGAGTTATTCTCCTTCAAATTAAGGTTGGGTCTGTTGAAGGACAAACTCTTTTTGTGGTCATTCCATCTAAATATAATTACAATCTTTTATTGGGAAGGGATTGGATCCATGGGGTAAGGGCAATTCCCTCAACTATTCATCAAAAACTCCTCATTTGGAATGAAAAAGGAGAAATTGAAGTGGTGGAAGCTAACAACGGTTCTTGCTACCACCAACAATTCCAAATGGACTTCAAGGTGTATCACCCTAAAGTGAAGCCTATGGAAGTAGATCTAGACACCCTTGACCTAGAAGATATCAAGTTATGTCACTTGGGACCAAGGGGATATCAATTGCTCCTAGAAGCTTAGCTTAGCTAAGCGAAAGAATAAATGAATCTAGAGAGCCAATTGGCTTGAATGTTAGCCTATGTGGCTGATAAAAGCTTAGGCACTAGCAAGGATGCCATAAAATTAGGAGATTTTATTTTTAGCTCTAATCCTATTGGATTATAATCTTTTGTGGCTAGCATTAATCAAAAATTAAAGTTTAAGCACATGATCCACTTGAGGAAGTAAATCTTGGAGACATAGGAGAAAAACATATTACTTATATTTGCCAAATGCTAGCAAAAGAAAGCAAGCAAAGGTTGATAGAAATTTTGAGATAATATAGAGACTACACCTAGGCTCAATGAGATTTGGTAAAACATAGACTTCCCTTAAAGATAGGAATAAAGTCAATCAAACAAGCTCCGAAAGAAGGTTTGCTTCAAAAGTAATGTTGAAGATTAAAGAAGAAGTCAAAGGATTACTGTTACGAATAGTAATAAGATGAATCCAGACTCATTAATAAGCCCAATCTGGTTGGCCCAACATAGAGGCCCAGGACCTCGAAAGCTTTGAGTTGATCCCGTCACTTACCCAATGCACAAAAAGTTTACACATGGCAATGGTTACCTAGCACACACGCCCCACCTCCTTACTTCCTCCATTATCACGAACGTGAAGACATGGGTATGAGGGCGTGAAGGGGCTCCTAACCCGATAACCACTCCAAAGCTACTATAAATACCTCTATGGGCTTCATGTATTGTTCTATGTTCTGATATTGTACCTTTACTCTACCAAAATTATTACTTATTGCTTGGTGAAGTCCTATAGGTACATCCACATTTCACTTCACTCAATCCAACAAGAATAAGGAATGAGCGGTCATCTTGTATCTTTGGTTCATCACCTTTAATGAGGTACGTTTGTCTCACCTCCTTGTTACAATTACTCAAAGCTAAATTTATCATCCAGGTACACTGATTGGATTTCTAACATATAATTCCATTAATTGAGAAAAATGGAAAGCTTAGAATATACATTGATTTTAGATATTTGAATGATGTCATGCCAAAAGATGAATACCCCATGCCTATGGAGATATGTTAGTAGATGCAACTTTTGGGTTTGAAATATTAAGTTTTATGGATGACCACTTCAGTTATAATCAAATTTTTATATCTAAGGAAGATGTGTCGAAAACAACATTTAGGTGCCCAGGTTCCATTGGGACTTACTTATGAGTGGGTAGTTATGCCTTTTGGATTAGATGTTGGGGCTACTTATCAAAGGGCTATGAATACTATTTTCCATTTCTTAATAGGTAAAATAATAGAGGTTTACATTGATGATACGTAGTCAAATCTATATCGTTTGAAATTCATCTTGAAAATAAATGTGAAGACACGTGTCTTTTAGTAATTAAGAAACAAGGGTATGTAACAGAAGTATAGTGTCAAAAGATGCATGGGAGCTAAATGAGAAAGGGATCTATGTGTAAGATGATAACCTATGTCAAAACAAGGCTTGGAACTTTGAGTATAACAAAGAATTAGAGCTCTAAGAAAGAGGTGAAATATCTCCAAAAAATAGGAAAGGTAGTTAGTAGGATCGTGGGTCCTCTAGTCCTTGAAGAGCAAGCAAATAAGAGAGAGAAACAAGCATGTTGGACCAATTAGAATGGAGATCACATGGATTGTTAGGCAAGATTTTATAATAGAATTTATCTATAAATAAGAGCTTTGAGCTCAATTGTAAGCATGCATGCAATTTGATACTCACTTGCTAAGTTTTAGTTGCTAAGTCACTTAATTAGCACATATCAAGAAACAAAATTTGGTCTATGAGTGAAAATTGTTTCATTTTCATTTTTATGCATTGTGTTCTTTCTTTTGAAAATTTACATTAAGTTATCCCTATTCTTTCACATATTTGTCTTTACATTTTTACATTCTTTAAAATTTTAATTGCATGTTTCTAGTTGATTTCTAGCCTTCTAAACACTTCACACAAACTCAATATTAATTCTTTGAAAGAAAGTGATTCCCTTTTCCAAATTGAGAATTGAAATCAAAATTGTTGCACCTGTCATATTGTGATAAAGAATACTAAAAAATGCAACAAACAATTACTTTGATAAAATTTGACTAATTACAATGTAAAACTTTTTTATACTATTAATGTATAGAAGTTAAAGCCATAATTGAACCTCATATCTTTTACTTAAAAGATCATACATGCATGGACACCAACACACAAAATTTAAACTCTCATCTTTTTCAAAAAAATTATCAGTGTCTTTCAATGAGCTTTATTAGAAAAAGTTTCAATAATAAAATTTCAGTTTAATTTCTATGTATTAATATTGTAAAACTTTTTTACATTGTTATCCAATCAAATCACCCATTTTATATAACTTTTCAAGTAGTGGGTGTAAGATTAATCTTTTTTGTTGATATAGCAATATATGATTGGATGACAATATAAAAAAGTTTTGCATTGTCAATGCATATAAATTAAACTCATAAAATTTTAGGTTATTTTAGTTAATATTTTGAAAACAATAATTAATTCACACCCTAACTTATTTTCTATTTTTAAATTTGCACTCTAACATAAATAGAATTTTTCACAAATTTAAAATAAAAATATTTATTTACCAATTCCCCCTTTTTAAAACTTTATTTTTACCAAAATGTCATGTTTTTCATTTGTTAGGATAGATTGTATCAACCAGACATAATTTCAATTTGATTTAAAACAAAGTATATTTTTTAAGTCTATTTTCTTGTTATAACCAAGGAATTGAAGACTCCACAAGTTGGATGAAGTTTGTAAACTTCAACTTTGCAAGTTGCATTCAACAACCAGTTGTTTGGTTGTTGTCATCTTCATCTTTGTTATGGAGATTTTGGGTCCTAAAGATGCCAATTTCAAAACTTGGAGAAATGATGAGATTATGGAAGTTTGTTGCCTCTCATCATATGACTCAATGATGATATTCTCAAACGAAATTGACGAAATCTATCCATTTTTAGATTACATACTTCTCACATATTTTTCTATCCAAAATTTGATATTTGTTAATTCTTGATGTTAAGTTGCAAGATTTTGAGAGTTGCTTGCGAGTGCCTTTTGGACATTTTAAAAATTAAAAGACAAAATTATATATGAAGAAAAATTTTCGACACACAGATGGCACTGGGATTTAAATTTATGACCTTATGTATATTTCCCTATAATTTTCACCATTATTTCACTTCAGTAGTAGCTTTGAAGCAAAGTTATGGTATTATTAAAATATTATTATATAATTATATATATTTCAAATGCTTTCAATTTATTTTTTTTAGGAGGATATCCTGCTTATACCTGAGTAGGCTCACTAACGAAATAAAACTCTCCCTCCTAAGTTTATAATGCAATTATATATAGGCTCAAAGCCATGACCTTGGGTGATAGAATAATCCCTACCAGTTATGTACGTTGTTTTTTACTTTTATTTTGTTTAATTATTGATTAGTATTTACAAAATTAAAATGCAAAAATTAAATTATTGGGTTGTAATATGGCTATATATATATATATAAAATTTAAGCCATTACTTCGACCCAACAGGAATTAACTTTGCCTTTTTAAGAGGGACTAGACATATCAAATTACATTTAAAATCTTACAATGATATTGAGAGAAAGTAAAGAAACATTTTGAGGGTTGGGGAGACCAATGACAAACTTCATTACATTCAGCTTTGGCATGGATCTATTTTATGCAATATTTTACATATGATTCTCTCATACTTTTTTTTTTTTCTTTAGATTTCAAAAATTACATTGATCGCAATAAAATTTGAGGTTTGAATTAAAAATCTCATGCATATTACCCAAGCCTTTTACACTAAATTAATCCTAAGAGCTTATTATAATCCTCTTACATTAATCAATGAACATGAGGGAATTCCAATCACATCTCATTTAAGTGTTCCACAAATTAGAATATTGTGCACCAATCCTTTAATCCTGCATCATAAATATAGTGAAACTGTAGTTCATGCAAACACATGTTGAAGTGTCAAACTGAAAGATCAGTTCATTCAATCTTATATTATAGTCAACAATTATATATATGGGATAAAGATTGAAACCAAATGAATTTTGAAATGTTTGGAACAAAACCAAACAAAGAAATCACCAGGTTTCAAAATCACAATTGACCCTTTTAAATTAAGTGAAATTGTATAGTTCAAGTAAACCCCATTTTTATATCTCTCTTCTCTTCTTCATTGCCAATTATAGTAGTTTACTTCCCCTCAAATCTTGCAGAGACTTTTTACTCGGCTTCCCAGCATATAACCAAACTTGTCTTCCATCAAGCTTCTGCATTGGCCGTGCATTTACCTGTAAGTCACAATTATTACTTATCTCAACTCTTTATATATGCAACATTTATAACATAAATATATAGAGAGTGTGTTTGATTTTGATGCATTAAATATAACACTTTAACACTATCATTTAATCAAAATCTTTTATTTGCATAGTTTTTCAAGTGATGGGATAAATAGTGTAAACTATGGTAATTAATGAGACAATATATGATTGAATGATTATATAAAATTATATATATGTGTGCTTAATTATTTGCTTACACCAGGAACAGCTGCTTTCAAGGTGATCAACTGCTCAATTGAGACAGTCCTGACCTGTAATAAACAAAATATGAGTTTCACAAATGGTGTCTCGAATTGTACACATTAATCTATATGCTAGTGAATAATTAAAACCATGTGTAAGCATATATACAACCTTCTTCACTACTGTCCAAATAACACCTTCATCACATGGTGGAGTTGTAAGAGAACCAGCATATCTATAATAGTTTCCGCGTCCGAACTTAATGTTTCTTGGGTTAATTGTTCCTACATCTGTATCCTTATCGCTAATTGACTTTATGTTGGGGAGTATCTGCCAGAAAAGAACAAAAGTTTAAACAATGCAAGGAAAAATAGTTGAAATGAATCACCTAGTCACTGATATACAATCATTACCACCACCAAAATTGGATTTTGTTAGATCTATTTAGTGACCTATTAAACGATTGCTTTAGTTTACTAGACATCGACAATTTTTTTTAGCTTAAAAATCTTATTCTTTTCCTAAAGATTCTCTCAAATAGAAATAGAGAATGAAGAAACTAGAAAAAAGGGATAGTAAAAGTACTCCTCTCCTATCTATTATAGGGATCATCTGAAAAATAAAGTCACTAAATTAATAATCCTAATAGTTCATTTTATTTGATTATTTAGTGCAATTCACTTAGGTTTAGCAATGAATAAAATTTCGGTGTAACGTAACATTTTTTATATATACTTTTATCAGCAGGTGTTAATTAAGTTCACATTACATAAGGATATAACCATAGATATAGACTTTATAAATACTTGGATGTTCCTTCACCCTTTCAAGTGGAGTTTGACCCCTAGTCTTGTGATGGTTTGGGCGTGATGAGGAAACTTATGTGTGGTTAAGTTTACTTATTTGCACATATTCAATTATTAATTTGAACTTGATAAGCAGATGTATGAGGACTGTATACAAGTCATGCAAAATTGAATTCCCAAAGGTTATATATGTACCAAACCTTTGAAAGGAAGCGATCTGGCTTGCCAATTTTATACCATACTCCAATAACAGCTCTCTCTCCCTTAGAGCTTTGATGGACTACATGCAACTCCATGTCAAACCTTGAAAACAAAATGAAAGACACCCCATGAATCATATATCAAGCCTGCAAATACTTTCCCTAACATTGCATCATCAAGCAATAAAACAAGCAAAAGGAAAAGGTTAAAAAAAAGGGCATAATCACTTTGATCCATTCAGGGTGTGCTCTGAAGGCGTATGCCAATGACATTGCAGCAGTTTGTATTCAGTTCCATTTATGTTGAACTTCCCTGCATCCCCATTCCACCGGAGCTGCAAAAATATTAAGCACAAATAATAGGTTCGTTAAGCAAAGGTGCCAATGCAAAGTAAAAGCTAAGATAAATATTGGAATGACATTTTTTTTTCTCTAGCTGTTGTATGTAAATTTTTTTTTTTTTTGTATTTTTTTACTGTTGAGTGTAATGCTGAGAAGATGATTAATACTACACATTTAAAATAATATAATTAGAATTTTATACAAAATACATAGTGATAGTTAAATTAAATGTGATGATAGGATCCACATACTCATTTAAAAGTTATCAATTATATCATGTCATTCTAGCATTTAATTTTCTGAAAAAAAAGTTTCTGAATGACCTTAATAAGATATCAACAATGCTACATGACCAGATTTTTCGCTTGAATTATAGTATGTCAGAATAATGTGCCAAGGGTGCCAAAATAACATGGTGGAAACATCAAATTAAACATAGAAATAATGGGTGAAAAAAAAATATGATGTGTCTATATCCCACTAACATGACACCTAATTCTGACAATAGGATTCTGGTATAATCATTATGATTGGAGAGTTATTTTATAATAAGATCTCCAAGATCTTAATGTTTCAATGAGAAACATATGAGGGTATCCATAAAATAAGATGTTCATGAGCCAAAAGCATGGTATCTTAATTAGTGACTTACCATAATGTCATGACCCCTATTCTTTAGGAAAGCTGGAGCTGGTTTGTAGTCTATTTTAAGTTTACCAAGCTGAGGAAACATTTGCACCCTTTTTTGGGGATGTCAATAGGAGATTGAGATTTTCCATCCCCACAAACTTTCCATTTTGGGTTGATATTCCCCCAATTCTCTGGTGCTTTTTCGGTTCCTTCAGCGTAGGTAAATTCATATCCTGTTAACAAAAGAAAGGCAAAGCTCAATAAAGATGGAAGCACTAAGGATTCCATCTTTTTTTATTTTGCTGAATGTGCCTTTAGTGTACTCGTTAAAATAGAAGGTTTTTACTTGAAAATGAAATTTTTTTTTTAATATATTGAATGCTTAAAAGCTTTCAAATTTTTTCACTTTAGTTTTGAAACTAAGTGGCACTAGTTAGCAAAACATTTTTTTTTTAATGATCATGATTTTCGGAATTGGAACTCAAGATATGTCAGTTAGAAGAGCCTTAAATGTTCCACGAATTGTAGGATTTGTGCCCCGTATTTTGCTTTTACCTTGTTTCTTTCTACATGTCATCTCATCAGTGCAGAATTAAATAATTTAAATGATCCTAAAGATTAAGCTTGATCATGCAATAGTGGGTAAAGAAAGAATGCATAATACATGAGCGACCAAAGTAAGAAATGTGTTTGAAAATAACTTTACACATTTAATATCCACTATCAACCTGCTACCTTGTATTCATTAAACAAGTATGAAAATGCTTTCACATAAATCCAGATCAATTACTATAAACTTGAAAATCCAAACTGCACCAATAAAATTTATGTTGATTGCTCCGGGTAATCAATTCATTTCAAGCAACATCATCCAAATCAGTTACCATTAGTTTCGCTCTTGAATTTGTGATATTTTGCACGAACATAATCAACTTTTTTTTTTCAATTTATAAATTTTAAAAGTTTGGTAGCTTTTAATTACCAAGCCACTTTTTGACTTCTTTGCTTGCATTTTTAATGTATTTACTATTTGCACCAATTATTAAACATCTAGCTCACAGCCAAACATTGCACTATTATTGGTTGCTACAAGGAGAAAAACTCTAAAATAATCTAAATTTTTAAATTCTTAATTTAACTTGATGTAACACTCTAATTAAATTTGACCGATTAAAATTATTCCCCCCCTTAAACCCGAAATGAATCAACTTACTTACAATCTTTCATTCCCTCAATGAAAGAATTGAGGAGATAATTGTCTCGATTTAAGACCTTCAATGACGATAAACAATTTCAATTAAAAATTTGATTCATCAAATCAGAAAAGATTATGAAAGTAGGAAAGAATATTGAAGAACAAAATTTATTCTAAAGTAAATTTTATTTTAAAATGCTGTGATGATCATGGTTGTGCATGAAACTGCCCCCAAAATGGGAGGTAAAGTGGAATATAAAAAACAGGTAAAAACTCACAAAACATTAAATGTTCACGAGGAACATCAAGAAATCACACAATATATATACTTAATTCTTATATGAACATGCTATGATTACAACAATCACACCTTTAAGTTCTCATATCTGCTAACAATATTTAATAAAAAAAAATATAGAGAATTGAAAGCGTGCAATATATGGTTCATACCAGCTTTAGAATCAGAAGCTGTTGTGAGATTGGAAGAAGAACAAAAAATGAAGACTATTAAGATTAGAGAGATTAAGAAGGTGGGGTTGGTGGAAAGGGTCATTGTGATTTGACAAACTGGCCTCGAGCCTGAGGCGGTGATGAATTGAAAGTGATCATTAACATTTTCACCCCTATATGTATAGCGGTTATTGTCTGGTTGATGATTGGGAAATTATTGGAAGATGCACCAGAGGACTGCTCAATGCCAACAACCACGCTCTATTTAAAGGCTGTCGTTCATGCCTGCCTTCCAACAAGGGAAATGTTATTTTAACTGGCATATCTTGGATATGATATTGACCAATCTATCACTCTTAAATTTAGTGTAGTCTCTACTTAACAATACAAACTTTAATTTTTCACCTTTAAATTTGATTAGGTGTTTAAACATTAAACTTTTAGGTGTTGAAATGGTCAATCCAATAATATACCTACTTTTTCACATATAAGTTAGGAATGTGGATGGCCAAAAGCCCATTATTGTTCGGTCGTATTTTTGTTAGAGAAAACTACTTTAGAAGGACCTTAACTGTGAGTTTAATTGTGTAAAATTATTTAAAGGTGTCTTAACTCTAAGTGGTTTATAATAGCATGGAAAAGAACGAGGAATGAAAAAGAAAAAGTATAAAGCTGGTAAAATATCTGGGAAAGTCTTATTTACGGTCATCAGAGAAAATTGATGCATCACGGCACACATTGCTATGGGTGTGTTTAATTCAGAGTTTGCAAAATTATTGATTTTGAATCAACATGGTTTTGTAAACTTGATTTTGATAATAAATGAATAAATAAATGGATCGGATATAATGTGATTTATGTTTGAAAACAAGTTTTAAAAATGAGTTTGATAAAATAAATGTTGTTTGGATTATATAGACCAAAATCACTTTTGTTTGTAAGTTACCTAAAAGAGTATATATTACAATATTAATATCGTCTTATTTTTTATTTCATATCTTTTAATAAATTATATAAATGTTGATATATTTTTAAAAGTTCTTATTTAGTATAAAATTAAAAATAAAAACCAAGCGACGAGAAGAGAGGACCACTCTACCACTACCATGGGGAATATAATGCATCTGAGGGCGATGATAAATTAAGCTGAATCTAGCCTCGGAGAGGGGAAGTGAAAAAATGCAGGAGCATCGCAAAGCAACATCAATGACACGGGACTAGAAAGCATGGGCTATATCACAATCCCGAAGAACTTGGAGAGTAGATTCATAAACTTGCTGGCAAAATCTTCAACAGAGACCTTGATTCTTTCCAGACCTTTCCGCCTGCTAATAATGCATTAAAATCAAATTGATAATTATTATTTAAAAAATTTAGTCATCTATTAGGCGGCATTTGTTTGTATATATCTAGTTATTTTCGAACATAACTACTTAGAAATAGTGTATTTTCATGTTTATTACAATTTTATAAAATTATTCTGAGGTATTTATTTCTTTGAAAAATATTTTTCATTATTTAGTGAAATCTCATTCCCATGATAAAAGGTGGAAATAAAAAATTCTCATGACTTGAAAATGATAATTATTAAGCAAATACAAAAATATTACTCAATTATTTGACTTCCCTCCTCTAGCAATTATTTCATTATTAGATTTGGATGAGATGAATATATTTTAAAAAATTGATTGTTGATTTTATATTGATCGAAAAATATTTCTAAATTTATGATTTATGATTTTTTATTTTTTTGGAAGTGTATTTTTTATTCAATGTAGTTGTTATTTTTTTATAATTTTATTTAATTATTAGATTTGGATGAGATAAAAAAATTTAAAAATTAACTGTTAATTTTATATTGATTGAAAAATATTTCTGAATTTATGATTGTTTATTTTGTCTTTTTGAAGTGTAATTTTCATTTGATGTAGTTATCATTTTTTAGCATTATATTTAATTATTAGATTTGGATGGGATGAACAAGTTTTAAAAATTATTTGTTAATTTTATATTGATCGAGAGATATATCTGATATATTCTTCCCTGAAAATATACTTTTCATTTTGGATGATAATGATAATAAATGTGTTAGGGCTATTTTAAAAATTATGACATATATTTACAAGAATATATATTATAGAACGAATAAATTTTAAATTTATTCCTGAAAATCTCAATAAATAATCAATAATATTTAATACTAAACAAATAATTTATTTAAAATATCCAAAAATAACATAAAATGCAAAAAGCATTTAAAATATTTTAAAAAACTGAAAAAATGCAAAAGGCTGGTAACAATAATTTTCATGGACGGGTAAAATGTTTAAAAAAATGTAACACAGTTTTGGTCTAATTTAAAAGCAACAAGCGCTTGATGTGAACCAAAGTTTGACATGAAACTCAAGTTCAGGTTCATTCAAGTCAAAACATCCAAACATTACAGTGCGTTTTATGTAGCTCGACGTTAAACCAAACTTGCACTACGACACCTTTGCAGCTTTGCTCTCCAAGGATTTATCTACTAAGCAAAATTCTCGCACTGCAAGGCATGACTCTAATCATTCCACTTCTCTAAATCACTTTTCTCACCAAAAAAAGTCACTTTTCATACATTTAAGTAATTTTTTAAAAAAATTATTCTTAAAAAAATCAATTTTCAATATTTTCAATTATATATAAAATCTAAATTTTATAATTACTTTTAAATAACGCCCCATTGTTCCCCAGTTCCCGAAAGTGATTTTCACAAAATTAATCATTCCCGATTGTGTAATTGTTGTCAGCACCCAATTTTATGCTCGTTTTTAGCATCCAAGAGGGAAAATAATGTCGTAGTTAGGTAAATAGTTTTCAACTTTGTCAGGGGCAAAGGATATGTAATTTGGGTAAATAAAAAAAAAAAAAAAATTCTGTATGCATTACATTTTTCTTTCTTTTTCTCCTTTATGGCTTAAACACTTCCTATTAATGTTTCACAATCACAAACCCAATAAAACACTGGTACAAGGTATGTATCTATGACATTCGATAAATGAAGCGAGCACAGCTGCAACGGCTCCATTGCCTGTGTTAGCATGACTTTATGTATGCATGACTCCTTTTCCCTTTCTGGAAAACTCTTGTCCAATAACAAGCATGGGATGAACGGCAGGTAGGTATAGCATCAATGCCATATTTTCTGGTTAGTGAACCACGAATCTAACCTGTTCTTGCCCCCACTATCCCATTCCTTTGGTAGCGGCTTGGGAGGAATATACTCACTATAGCTCAAGCTTGCAATATCTAACTTATTTGAGTCATGGCCTGAATCAGACCTAAAAAAAAATAAAGTAGTGGTGGCCTAAATCAGGCCCAAAAAAGGAAAAAGTAAAATCAGTACTGGCCTGAATAAATAACTTTCAACCGGACCAAGTATAGGAGTAATGATTACCTGCAAAAGCAGTTTTAAGCCGCTTTCATGAAGCTTAGGTCCATCAAGAATGAAAATGGAATGTCAATTTCAACCAGACCAGGCATAGGAACGCCAACACCCTTATTTGAGTATATTATTACCATCGAGAATATGAATGTCCATATGTCTTCCAATGGTCCCGTCCATTTCGTCTGGAAGAAAATCTGTCAGAGGAAGGTTTATATCCATCCGACGTTCTTCCATTCCCACAAGCATCTGAAGATCTCCTGCATGTGCCACCTCTGTTACTTTGCTTATAAGCTTTCCTTAACTCCTCTTCCAAATCATACTCCGAGCGCTATAATCAATGAAAGCAAAAGCTTATCAGTTTTTAATATTAATAACAAATAATAGACCCTTAATGAAAATTAATGGCAGGACTATTGTTGTTGTGGTTGTTAACAACTAAAAAGAATCCAGTAGAAGACATAGTGCAATTGAAGGTTAAGATCATTGTTACTATAAGCTACCCACCCCCATACACAATCATACTTTGACATGATGCGTGTCAAGTTTACTTGTTCTGATTCCCATAGAGGTACGTATAGGGCTTGATCTTAATCATTTACGTCAACTATTTGGTATGGTGCTTTATGACATGGAAGGGAAGCCTTAGCACAACTTTAAGGTTGTTGGCTTATGACCTAGAGGTCATGGATTCAAATCCTAGAAGAGAGGGTAAGGCTGTGTCATTGGAAACCTCGTGCATTGAGCTTCCCTTTTTATTTGATATGGTGCTTTAAGTTGGAGAAAGGTTAGTGTACTGAAAGAGTAAACAAATTTAAGATTAAGCCTATGACTCAAACTATATCAGAAATAACACAGGCTGCTGTCACATTACTTCCCATCCTGACCCGAGTCTTTCACGAGAAGAAAAAAGCACAGCTTTCCACAATTAAACAACAAAAGAATGGATCAGATTAGAGTCTACTGACTACTTGGGTTTGTTTGCAAAAATCTTATTGTGTATGATTTGTTTGCTCCAGCTTGAAATTATGTGTTATAACGAGTGAAGTTGAGCATTTCGGTAGAGCATATTGGTCTATTGGATACAGATACACGTAGGCCTACAGAGATAGTTATGTGAGCCATTCAGTCATTATTGATCCATCCCTCTCTCTTGCTTATCCAGCTCTAAGCTAGAGTTAATGAAGCATGAAAGGGCATTAACTAGCAAAACATCATGCATATAACCTTGTCTGGGTCTGAAAGCACAGAATATGCCTCTCCGATCATTTTAAAAAGCCTATCAGCATCCCTTTGCACCTCCTGTGAAATTTCCTTCCAGACTCGGCCTTCATCTCCAACTTCACTTCTTGCCCACAACTGACCAGCCTACATTCAAACCAAAATCAGATATTTGAAAGCTTCCTAACATAGATTCAAAAACTAAAAAAATAAAATGCTAAGATAACCATAATGATCAATGCAGGTATGGAAAGACTCAAACCTTGTCTGGATGATGTTTGAGGGCTGCCTTGTGGTATGCCTTCTTGATGTCAGTTGCAGTAGCAGCTAGTTTGATTCCCCTGAGGTTGGAATTGTAAAGAACATAATTTAGATTTGAATGCTCTAACTTTATCAATTATCAGTAGAACAAAACTCATGAGACCGATGCATTAATCAACACTGAACATGTACTATTTTGACAGTACAGATGGGTACATCTTTTCATTGGTCAGCTGAAAACACTGAACAGGTTTCTTCCTAGTGAAATTACTTACTTTACATGTATCAGTTTCTAATACACAATTGTTGTTCTATTAATAGAACCAATTAACAGCAGAAAGGCACAAATGGAGTGACAAATGTAAGTAGTTTGCTTTCTAATCATTTATGTTGTAAAGTTCTAATTTTACCCTTGACTGGATGGTGCTTTGTGCTTGAGGTAGCCCTCACTGAAAGGGAAACAGACTTTGGTAATGTTGAGGAGGGAAACTATATAATGGTGTGCTATTTAAGATATTATTATTTGGTGTATTAAGTGTGATCAGAATGCTCATATATTCAAAGTAACTTTTTTGATAATTTAAGGGAAATTTAATAGGGATGTTATTGGCTTGTTTTGGCCTCTCGTCAGAGGCCCTTTAATGGAATACTATGTTACATAAGGTCCCCTCTCTACTGCTTCATACTAGCTTGGTTCAGGCGAGTAAATTCCATTGACTGTCTTTTTTATTTCCTTTCAGAACTGGGCTGTTATTTCAGATACAACAAAGCAATTGACTTGAAATAATACATGTAATCATTTCTTCATTTTCAATTGCCTTAACCTTGAAACAGGCAACCTACCTTTCCCTCTAAACTTGTGTATAACAATATAAAAAAACCCCAGCTTACAGGACAGCTTCAGTTAATATAAACAGTGTCCGAGTTATTTTACATATCCCCATGTAAATTATTAATATGCATATAATTTTGAAGATAACCTTATTTGAGGTTACTGACGCTCAGAAAACTTTCTCATCTTTCTCACTTCAGTCACCAACTTCTGCCATCCACTGAGGAGCTCATGTCCACCATATGGACAGATGACCCCAACCATGGCCCCAATAAAATTCAGGATTGGAAATTCCCTATAGAATAAAGAACTTACAGAATGAGATAAAAGTCTAAGGGGGTTCCCTTTTTGGCTTGATCGTCCACTGAAAGCAGACGTTGATGAGCTTGCCTCGATTCTTTCACACCATATGATCCACTGGGTGAGTCAGACTGTTTGGCCTTTTGATTAGATTGAGTTTCAAGAACGGATACAAGTCTCCTCAGGTCACAAGCTGCTTGCTCATAGTCCCGAACCATCTCATGTATGGTGGCTCTTCTTGAAATTGCCTGCCAAAAAAAAAAAGAAAAGAAAAGAAGGCAATCAGTCCCCCCTCTCTACCTATGTAGATTAGAGTTGAGCAGAAAAAATATCATATTTCATGAAACTAATCAATTTCCAGTACATTTTTTTTTTTTTTTGATAAAAGAAGACTTCTATTGAGAAGATAAATAGAAATTTTATTGAGAGGATAAATAGAAATTTACAAAATACAGGGACAAGAGATCCTCTATACAAGATCAAAACTAGCTAGAGAAGGAAACTATAATGAAGCACAACCTTCCAATCTTTCAACACATCTAGAGAGATATTCCTCTAGAAAGACTGTGTTTTACACCAAATAGAGGCCAAACCCCTAATCTTATCCCATAAAAACTTGTTTGTCTGGAAATCAGTCATCGAAAGTGCGAGAATTGTGTTCCAACCAAATACACCAAATTGTGGCATATATTCCCACAAGGCCACATTCATTTTCCCAAAACCAACTAAACCTGTCAGCAAGAATTGATTCAAGGTTGCAGTGCACACCCAACACACACAAAAATACCAAACAAAGTATCCCATAGAAAGTTAGCCACAGCATAGTGCAAAAATAAGTGAGATACAGACTCAGAATTTACCCCACATATAACACACACATAAGAGGATAACCTTATGAAGCCTTCAAACCAGCAACATGCCATTAACCTTGGAGGGAGAGCTTTAGATTTCCAAATAGGCTTATTACAGAGGAAAGAGGTTGAAATTAAGGGATGAATTAAGAACTGAAAATAAGATTTACAAGTAAACACTCCTGAAGGATCAAGATACCACAACATTTTATCTAGGCTAGAGGACAAGAGAGCAGAATCAAGGAGACCCAAAAAACCAACTAATTCAAGGACCCTCTATCATTTAGATTTTGAAAAAAGTGAAAGTCCCAAGAATAGGTCAAGTCATGCATGTAATATAAGTTCTAGATAGGAGAATTGTGTAATAAAGACAGGAGATAAAGGCAAGGAAAATAAAAGGTGTCTCCTACCCAATTATCTTCCCAAAAGTAGAAACAATAACCATTACCACCGTCAAGAAAATGAGATATCACAATCCCTTCGGATCTTACTTCACACCTTTAATTAACCCACTTGTCACTGCCCTAGAATCAAGCAACTAAGAACATTCACCACTAAAGTGAAAAGAAAGGAGGAAAAATGATCTCCTTGCCTCACTTCCCTCTAACCACAAAACAAAGCTGTTGGATCCTACTTAACAATCATCAAAAAGGTCAGACAACCTGAGATCCATCTTCTCCACCAAGGACAAAACCCTTTACTCTATAACACCTTGTACAAAAAGCTCCAGACCTCAGTTAGCCCTGTCATAGGCTTTTTCATAGTCTAACATGAACATCAGACATTGTTTCGACCTTTTCCTCATATCATCATCTACTACTTTCACAATTTCACTTTACTTCTCATTTATTTTACGAGTAAAGCTAGCATTTTGGAAGAAAATCCACAATTCCAAACACATGTACACGAGTTCACCTTATTATAGGGATTTCAGAAAAGCATACCTTTGCATAATTTCCATCAAGGGCCATAGCCATGCTGCAGTCTGCAATGGCATCAGCAATCTGGCCCAACGCCAGATAAGCAGCAGCACGGTTGCAGAAACATATAGCTGCAAAAGGACGAGATTTGATATTGCTAGATAAAGCAGCAGTGTAATTCTCCACTGCTTCTGTATACTTTCCCAATTTAAAATTTTCATTTCCTGCATTCTGTTGATAAGAATAATAAAGATTAACATACCTTTACTAAGAATAATACCGGTGCTACAAGGAAATTGTACAAAACTACAAATCTTAAAATGGTTCAAGTAAAGAGTGAGATGCTACCCTATCTATTCTCTTGCATGTAACTGACTCAATGAGGAGTTAATGCATGTCATAGATTTCAAAAATAACATTTTAAGAATTATTTCCACTTCTCCAATGGTTCAAATAGTTTTCCGTCAAAGAACTACAAAATGGTACTTTATTAGGATGCCTGGGGATTGTCGTAAATTAATTCATACATGGAATATTTCTTAGTACACGTCATCACTGATCTAGGATCCATAAAAAGGGCATCATACAGTAAGTTTACCCATTCTTGCAGTATGCATGACATGCAATCAGATCCAGGACCATCAAAACATATCAATAATTGCCATTGAAGAATTAATTAGGACGATGAACATCCTGAAATTACCTTGTGGTCTCGAAGTTCTCGTATTGTAGTAGCTAACAACAGCAAATCTTCAATGTTATCAATCACACATCTACATAGTTGAAATGGGCATAAGACATTATCTAGCATTTGAAAAAAAAAAAAATGCATCTCAATTGAAATGGAAATGAAAAATTAGCCTTGTTTGAAAAGATTGAATTACTTGTCATTGAGGGAAACAACTTGCTGTAACTTCTCAAGAACATTAAGTGATGCCTCGAGCTGTCCCAAATGAAAGTAACACTTGGATATCAATGACCACCTCCACAATTTTACAAATGAGAAACTATCATGCGCGGAAATATTGGAATTATTTGCACTGTTTGCCATGGCAAAATTCTTTTCTGCGAGATATTGACTCTGTTCACAAAGTTGAATTGCTGCATCATATTTTTGCAACTGCAAGATGTCAACCATAAAATAAATGGCACTCTTTATCAGCAATAATATAGAAAGCAAATCAATAAAACAAAAAAAGAAGAATAAGATCCATAAAGATGACCAGAACAAAGAATTGGAATAAGGAATACCAAAAATAGAGCCTCTGCCTTCATTTGAAGCAATTTTTCTGAATATAAACTCATTGACAATGCCTTTGTAAGTAGTTCTAAAGCAGTACCAGCTGCATCAGAAGTCCTCTTCTTTAAAAGTTCACCAGAATTGTTTAAACACTCAACCACTTGCTGTTAATACACAATAACACTTGTTAGACATCTTATCAAAGCATTCATACCATGCAAGCAAACGAAAGATAGAATAATCAAATTAAAACTATTTAAAGAGCAGAATTGAAGATTAAAATCCCTGAGAAATACTAATTGAGATCAATTTCCTAATGAGATTAAAAAATGTAAAAATGAAAGAGGTATAGGGGCAATTTGGGAAAATGGTAGGGTTGGGATTGTAGGTGAATCATGTGGGCCACTTGCAAAACTAACTTCCTAAGGTGTGTGTGGGGATATGTGCCATGCTGGTTGTAAGGAGGTCGGGGGAATAATTCTGTTACAGCAGAAGGGTATATTTGTGGGTGTGAGGGAAAGGGGATATTCAGGCATTTGCAAGGCTAGGATTAGGAGAATGCTGAACTGCCAAAGTGCTCAGGTTCTCCTCTGTTTCTGCATATTTCTTCAGTTTACTTTTCCATTAATACATCTGTATATTCCATTTCTGTATCTCTCCTTGTTGTTCCTATCATAATAATGTGTTCTATAAGATAAAGGACAATACTATGAATTTACCCAAAAAGAAACAATCAATAACATTCAAATTGAAATTATTTCAAAAAATTCCTCAAGATAAAATTATCAAAATTTTGCTACTCACATAAAAGAAAATCATTGAAGTACCTGAGCCTTTTGTAAACCTTCAGCTGCTTCTACTACAACCCTCCGATCCAAACAAATAATATTACCTGATTCTAAGCACTTACTAAAACACTGCTGTGCATTTTCTACTTCTCCTAACAAAAGGTGGCAGCTGGAGAAGAAAATCACATTTCATTAATTGGGGGCAAAAATTTTATAAAACTATGATTGTAATAAAAAATAATGCAATTACAAACAAGACCCTTACTTAGCAATCCTCATCTGTACTTTCAGAAAGGTGGGGTCAAGAGCAGAAGCCATCATGCAATCCTCTAGAGCTTCTCTAATCCTTCCAAGACTCATGCGTGTTGCTGCACGGTTGCTATAACACAGTGAAAGAGGTTTAACCCAGCATTCTGATTTTTCACTTGAAGGGACAGAATTTATCCCTAGGGTGTAGAAGTCCTCAGCTTTAGAAAGATCCCCATCTTTATAGGCTTGGTTACCCCTAGATAGAATCATAATTGCACACTATAAATAAAGAATGCCAATTTCAACAAAATCCAACAAAAATAGCATAGTCAAATATCAAAAGACGAATTTTAAAACAATGCTTTTCTTTTCAATTCTATGGTCAGCACCTGAGTCTCCACTTTTCACAGGCTTCACCAAATGCAGATGAGGATGCAACACCCCCTTCCTTGAACTGATCATTGATCTGAGAACTATACATATCATCAGAATTTGAAAACGGTACAGAAGATTCGAACTTTCCATTCAGATTTGGAGACATAACAAATGAATCACGGCATATTTTCCTCCTAAATTTTTTCTTCTGTTTACTCTTTAACAATGATGAAGCACCTGCTACAGTAGATGATGCAGAAAATGCAAAATCTTTCTCCTTTGAATCACCCAGACCGTGAACAAAACAGAATGGACTAGCTTTAAGCCCTTCAGTGTTTGAGCTAAAGTCAAAACCAGAATCAGCAGTACTACTGCTAAATTGCTCGGTTTTCAAATTAGGCCAGACTATTTCAGGACCAGAAAAATGAAAAACATCAGCAGAAGAACTACCATTACGTGAGAATAACCTGTCATTATCAGGATTCCCACATCTTTGATCAGTTGTACACATATTCACTCCTCTCCCATCAGCAGCCAAGTGTTCCTCTTTAGAATCAGCAGGAATTGTTGAGTGATGATCATTTAACTCCGAAACTTTTACATCTCGATCATCTACGGCTGTTTCCTGATAGGGAGAAAAATCCATGGGTGAGTGGCAACCAGAGGAATCAGGGGTTTCAAGCGAACTGTTTTCCTTTGACAAATGATCTAGCCTTGTCTGTTTCTTATTCAAGGATTGAGACTTCAACTTTCTTCTAGTATGCTTCGATCCTTTTTCCTTAGAAGATCTGACCTTTTGTGTGGATTCTAATTTTCTATTTAACTTAGGAAATAAGTTGTCTTTAAAAGAAGAAGGATCCCATGTTGGGGGTTTAAAGTCCATAAAAGACTCCTCCGATGCATCTGGAATACTTGTAAAATAATTATCGCGCTTATCATGATCCGCATTCAAGGAATGACCCGCAGAAGCACAATTATCTGGATGGGAATCAAGACCAACTGATGAGGAGGAAAATGATGCTGTAGCTCCGTTCACTTGTGACCCTCCAAGTACATAAGTTTCTGGGATTTGGCCACACTCGAAATCATTGATGCCTTCCTCACTAGTGGATGGCTTAGGGCAAGGAATTCCTCCAAAATCACAGGCAATATCGCAGCCAGCTTCATTTTGAAGATCATTTGTTTCGCATGCTTTGAAATATTGCCCACTAATATTCTCAAACGCAGCATTACTAGCACTAGTTCCTGAATAACCACTAGAATATCCATAGACCTTCTCACTTCCTGCAAACACAGAACCAGTGCTACTATTTACATGTAAATTCATTGAATCTCCAGAGATATCAGCACCCTCAGAATGATTGATGTTCAGTTTCTTCATCTCATCAGGCAATTCATGTGCAGGAATGGCACTAAATGCAGGAGAAACACCATTAGTACTTCCATTTCCACTCTTGCCCATATCATCACCATTACTACTACCATCTGTTTCAGCCTTGGCACTAAAAGTACCCATTTGAGGATCCAAATTTCCCATGCTGTCAAGAGACTCCTGCTTTTCCACACTAACACTCGACGCTTTACCATTACAGTTACCAAAAACAAAACTATCCTGCCTTCCACACTCAACTCCAGCCCTAAATTTCCCCTCTCCACCATCGTCAAACCCCAAATTGTCGGCGCATTCACTAGATTTCCCCTTTTCTGCATTTGAATTATCAACAAAACCATTCTGATCAGCACGAAAAACAAATCCCTTAACATCAAACCCTCCATCCTTCATTTCAGAATTCAATCCAGGCTTTCTTCCATCACCACAACCCATCCCTGCAACAGTTTTCCTTCCAGAATTCGATTCGACATCACTCCTTCCAGCACTAAACACAAATTCCACACGATCACTCTTCCTAACCTCCGTTTCCCTCTCAGTTGCACCCTCCCATCCGAAGCTTCCAGAACCTTCTGTACACGGAACACTCCCTCCCAGCTCAGAATCTAAATCCCTAGTGGAATCAGAACCAACTTTTCTAGCACCAAACACAAAACCCTCGCTCCCAAGCTTGCGACAACAGTTCGGAGAAGAACCACCGACAAAAGCTCCGGCACCACTCCCTACTCCACCAGAACCTAACGAAAAACCGTTTAACACGCCAATGTTACCAGTTACCTGATCGGAGCGAAATGAATCGGAACCGGGGGCGGCGGTTCTGGTCCTGGACCTCGCGCACTGAGACGCCGACTGTTTCCTTAGCTTGGCGAGCCTGGGCCGCGACCTGCCGCGGGAGACGGAGCCGCCACCGCCAACACCGACGTCGGCGTTGAAGTGGGGGAAAGGCGCGTGATTATGGAGAGGGGAATCGGGGACGGAATCGGCGATTTGGAAGGAGGAGGAGGAGGAGTGGATCGGAGATCGGAGGTGCACCGCCGCCGCCGGCGACATTGAAGGCGGTGGAATAGTGGAGGGGTAGGGTTTTTGAAATTGCGTTGTGTTCGGTTGTGCTGCGGAAATGCTTTGGAAACTTGACCGTTCAAATTCCCATACTGCACCACCAACGCATGATATTTTGCGAGCTGATGTAGTATAAGCTAGGTGGAAACGATATTTATTTATATCATCGTTCAATCGTAAAAAGTTCCGTTACATGGCAATATTGTATAGTTTAAGTCTCTTCAAGTTCAAATAGTTTTTAATTAAGGAAATCATTCAGATTTTAGGATTCGTTTATTTCAGATTTTTTTTTCATGATTGTAAAATTTAAATTTTATATATGAACTGAAAATACTGAATATTAATTTTTAAAATTTTTTTTTTAACTTTTACAAAAAGATTGAAAATTAATTTTTGTGGATGCTGACTACATTTTAAAAATTATTAAAATATATAAAAATAATTTTTTAATTTCAAAATAATTCCATCCAAATGCACTCTTATTTTCTCTACTAAACTAAAAAAAGAATCTAATAAAATAATTAATTTGAAAACAAAGTTTTACACTATATTTCAATAAAATCTCTCCAACTTGTTTTGTTAATGTACTAATAGGTTATTAAGTGACTACGTAAAACACTAAAACAAATTTAAATTTGTCTCTAATTAATATTGTCAAGGACAAATCAATTCCTCAAGATTTAAAAGTCTACTTCCACATCTTTCACAAAAGATGAAATATTGATCTATCTATTAACTCTTTATTTTAATATTTAAGGCCTATTAAATTGATAATGTGGTTTCATTAAATTCTATGATGACATTAAACAACATCGTTTTGACTTTGAATGTGTGAAAATGAGAGAGGAGATAAAGAATACAAGAGATTAAGGTTTGAAAATATGGTGATTAACAAAGAAGAATATCAAAACAGAGAAATGATAAATGATCATCAATAAACTTATACCAAATACTTACACCTCATTAGATGACAAAATTAAAGTATGGAGGTATTATGAATACAGAGGGAGAAAGTGGAAAAAAAGAAGAAAAAGTAACGTCTCTTATCTCTATTTGTATAGTTTTTCTCGCTCACTCACCAAAAGCTTCCATTCTCTCTCTTTATTAGGTTTCTCTTTATAGTTCTTCATCGTTTCGAGGAAGAAGAAGAAGGAGAATCAAGATATGGATAGCGCATCAAACTTATCCTTACGCATAAAGGCTTAGATCATTCCATTTGATTTTTCATATGTTTGTGGTTTATGTCCTAAGATATGGATGATTATTTTTTTCAGTTTTTGAGCAACAAAACAAATTGAGAATGATTCTGTTAGAAGTTGAGATTTGCTGTTATTGTTGAAAGCTGAAATTGAAAAATTGAAAATGCGTGTTACGAAAAGTTGTAAACCATAGCAAAATATTGTAAACCAATTAAGGACACATACTAACAATTAAGGATTAAATATAAAATTATATTACGAAAATGTGTAAACTAGTATGTAAAAAGTTGCAAACTACTATACAAAAAGTTATAAATCAGATGCAAAAAGTTGTAAATCAATAGCAAAATATTGTAAACCAATTAAGGATACATACTAGACAAGTTTAGGATTAAATGTAAAATCATATTAAATGCAAAAAGTTTACAACATTTAACATTTCATGTTCTATGTTCTAACCAATTCTCTTGCAGATTTGGCAATTTAAAGACAAGCACTCAAATAATTACAAATCTATGGTCGAAATAATTTGATGATAATGAAGAAATACCAGCTGATTTTATGTGTGGGATCAAGATTATCAATTTCGATAAGATTCTATTTCGATTATATAGCACTCGGGTTAATGTTAAGTTAAATAATTACATCTCAACTATTAATTATAATTCTTTAATTTGTTCTAATAATTCAATTCATATGTTTTTACTCCAGTCCACAAGCCATGAACTTTCACTAGCCCAATCCACTATCATTATGGATGTCAACAACAATGACAATAATGTGTAAGTTTGGTTAAACCCCCTAATTTAGTGAATTAGTTTTCCTAATATGGCATGAAGTACTTAGTCTAGGATCTCGGTAAAGATTAATTTTGACAATATTCAAATATAGAAACATTACTAGTTACCTGCATGAAATGCAATTATTTGCAATTTGATTATTATTTACTTTGATGTGATA
The DNA here is from genome assembly GCA_030441495.1 of Dalbergia oliveri. NCBI lineage: Eukaryota > Viridiplantae > Streptophyta > Magnoliopsida > Fabales > Fabaceae > Dalbergia > Dalbergia oliveri. The sequence goes on from JAMLFY010000008.1 coordinate 18,293,195, forward strand.
CTCTCATCCCTGTTAATTTTACTTACCTCTTGCAACAACAGGAACATTTTTTACACATGAGCGATCTCCTGATCTCACACCAAAACATGAATATTATTATCACATAACATATATATAATATTCTTCAAATTAAAGGACAAGTAGAACAGAATTCATATCAGTTGTAAAATATTTAGTATGTGTTCTCAATTGGTTTACAACATTTTGTTCCTGGTATATAACTTTTTGTGCATTGGTTTACAATTTTTTGCATGCCTGGTTTACAACTTTTTGCATACTAATTTACACATTTTCATAATATAATTTTATATTTAATCCTAAACCTGTTTAGTATGTGTTCTCAATTAGTTTACAACATTTGCTACCAGTTTACAATTTTTTGTGCAATGGTTTACAACTTTTTACATATTGGTTTACAACTTTTGTAACATGCATTTACAATTTTTCAACTCCAGATTTTCAATAATAACAGCAAATCTGAGCTTTTAGCATAGTCATTCTCAATTCGTTTTGTTGCTCAAAAAAAAAAAAAAATAATAATCATCCATGTCATAAGATATAAACCACAAACACATGAAAAATCAAATGAAATGAACTAAGCCTTTATGCGTGATGATAAATTTTGTGCGCTATCAACGATCTTGATTCTCCTTCTTCTTCTTTCTCCTGTGAACGATGAAGACTAGAGAGAAACGTGATAAAGAGAGAGAGAACATGAAAGCTTTTATGGGTGAGAGAAAGAGAAACAAGAAAGATCAGAGAAAATGAAGACGTTGTTTTTTCTTTCTTTCTTCTCACTTTGTCCCTCCATAGCCATCCAGTTCCCATACACTTATTTTGTCATATAGCATGGTGTAAGTAGCTGGTGTATATATTGTGATGGTCACGTATCATTGCTCTATCAAAACATGGATGTTTTGAATAGAAAGATTAAAAATATGCCACCAAGGAACGTAATGGAATTAAATTAGCAATTCAATAACCCATTTGTTCTTTTGTATGAAGTGTTGGAATGATAAGTTAATAAAGAAGTTAACACATGTACTTTTATAAAAGGTGAGAGATCACTGGGCGACTCTTAGAATACCTCCAACTGCTATTCGAATCTCAATCCCATAAAATGGCATGCCACTTTTATTTTTATTTTTTTCTTCAACATTGGAAATGAAATTGGGACGATTCCAATTTGTGGATGTTATACAAGAGATGTGCATTGTCTTGAATGCATGAAAATAAAACAAATAAGAGAAAGAAATGAAAGTAAATGAAGTCCCATAATATTAGTGTTCTTGAAACTTCTTTCTTTTTGTAGCATATTCCAAAAGCTTCTTCTAACTTATCAAACAACTGAAAACAAACAACTCAATAAAACAATTTTTTTTTAAAATTAAAATGAATGAATTTCATAAAGAATAAAAACTAAAGCTAAGATTAAAAAATTTGGTTGCATCACAAGAAGCATTTTGGTTTAATATTTTTAAGTTGGACATTTCTTGCTTTGATCATGGTGGTTTTTTCATCTCCCACTAACTATGGATTTTCCCCTAAGATTTTCCATCTCATTACCATTAATTATCCTCTTACCTAACTGTGATGAGTTCTTGCATAGGGATGATGAGTTTGTGACCAAATGGTCATTGAATATCATCCATCAAAAATTGAATTTAGCGGTTAAAATTAAATGAAATTAAAACTTATATTTATACTTTGATGTTTATAAAAATAATTTTATAAGTGATTTATCTATTATGCCTTTCTTCCACTTCTTCCACAAGATACCTTTGTTCACTGCCACTTGCTCTTTGTATCCTAGTTACCAGTTGCCACCATAATCACCATCACTATTGATGATCATCACCTCAAATGCTCCTCTTGCAATGCCCACTGTCTCTTTTCACCATTGTTTCTTCTAATTTAGAAGAACAAAATTCACCCATTTGCAAAAAGATTGAATTTTTAGAAACTCCCCATCCATAGAGTTACAACTTGCAATATGCTCTAGTTTTCATTTCCTTTTTTTTTTTAATGACTAAAATAGAGCTCAACACTCAACACGTCATGAATGGAGCACATAGTTTAGATCATCAAATGCGGTAGAACAATAGAAATTAATCAGGATCACATAAAAATCAAATTACAGTAATAGAGCTTTATAGATGATATCATTTAGAAAATATTAGAAACCAAGTAGAGCCATCACAAACAACAAAATTCAGAACATCTAATCTATGCATTTGGACCTTTTTTTTGTTGTTGTTCTCTATACAAAAATAAATTGCTTGAAACCCAAAGACCTATATCATCAATGTCTTTGTCCTTTTCCCATGTTCTACCATCCACCCATTTTGCAACCACAATTGTTTCATTTGGCTCCGACAAGGATAATTGGATGACATAGACAAAAATGGCGAATGTCAGAGGAGGTAGATGTCATCACATTTGAGCTTAGGCACATATGAGCTAGGGTTTGTTGGTGGTGGACAGGAGCGTTACTTATGGTAGTTGTGCTAGGAGCCAGAGAATAGAGGAGGATAGGAATTAAGGGAGAAAGAAGGTTGGAGAAGAAAAGGAGATTACAGGTTACAACTTTCAATGCAATAAGGGAAGTTAGAGAAGATAGGGGCAAAAAAGTCATTTTATCATTCTATACAGTTACAAAACTATTTATTGCCACCATGGTTCCAAACTCAGACCTTCCCACATAAACTGCCACCTAACTGTTCATAGTTTCATATTCTTAAGATTTAATCGATTTGGGATGTTTGTATTTTATATTAAAATGTTTTTTTCCTAGTTGGCTTGATGTGGTTGTCAGTGGCATTTTGTGTTGTTGCTATGACTTACTAGTGGCCTTTTTCGTGTGTGCTTACGGTGAATGATGGGGGTAATGATCTTGGAGCATATGGTTTTGGGAGTTTTTTTTAGAGATTTGGAAAGTATGAGGTTTAGGAGAGAACAATGCAGATATTATAAAGTTAGATGGAGAGAAAGGCTAAATCCTGAATAGCATGAATTAAAAATAAAGCAAATAATTAAGAAAAAATAGTCATTTTATATGTGTTAAATTTTTTAAAAATTAAAATTTAGGCATAAGGGAGGTTGGTGTAATGTCATTAAATAAATTAAGGAACTTAATTATCAACTTAAAAATTAGAGACAATTAGGTTTTATATCAATAAATTTTAAGGGAGGTAAATACAATTTGTCCTTTTCATTAAGAAAAAAATCTTTAAGTGTTTTTACATTTTTTTGGCATGTATGTACAATTTTTTTTAATAACAGCATTTTTTTAAAAAATAAAACAACGCAAGAAATTTTTTTTAGAAGTTTTGATTTTTATCTTTAAAATTTGTTTTATAACATTAAAAAAATGCTTAAAAGTAAACGAAAATATTTTGATATTACATCAAAAAATAATTTAAACATTCAACTATAAAAGTTTTAATAGTAATTTTATTAAAAAAATAACTCACTCTATTTAATTCAGTTTCATTCATCTCCATTTCATTTTATCCAAATTTTTTATATTTAAATAATGAAGCTAATTAAAATTTCACTATTTTCTCTCCCATTTCAACAACTCCACCAATCAAAAGAGTTGAGTTTACATATTTTAATAATGGAATGAATAAAATAATAATAACTTTATGAGTAAAATATAGAATAAACTAGGTGTTCATTTCATCCGCCCTCTTCCTGCCCGAAGCTTATTAGGATGGGTTCGAGTTTTGAAATTTGACCAAACTTTCAAGGTTTTGGGTCATACATTAGGTCAGGCAGGACTTAAATCAAATATCCCTTAAGAAATATATATTTTTATAATAATATATGACAAATTATAAAATTTTAAAGTTTAATTAATATATTTTACATAACTTGATGTTATTTCTACATTGATATGATTTATTTTGAAACCTATATAGTAAAATATTTTAAAATTTTGTTTCTTACTTGTAAAATTTTATAACTTACTATATACAATATTTAAATTTTCATATATTGTTTAAATATCAGTTAACCTGATATACTGAAATATAGTCGAGTTTCAATTTTATCCAATCCAATTCAACTCATCCCAACCCATTCCTTGTACATCGCTAGAATAAACAATGATTTTGTCATATTGCACTCAACTTAAGAAAGGAGGAAAGAGACCAAATTCTATCATCCTCTATTCTATTATATTCTAATCTTTTCCGCCAACGACATCAATCCAAACAGACCCTGATTCCGTGGTTGCCACGTGCCGAAGCAGAGTACAGATGTTGAGATGTACTAGCGATCCAATGAAGTCTCTCCAAGCGTTGCCTAAACGCAGGATCTGGCACACACACGTGTCTTGTCTCATCGTCTCACTCAACCTGCACATAAAACTCACAAGTCGGCCACCAAACGCGGAACACTTGGCTCAGAAACCCGCTTTCACTTCCACTTCCACTTCCAGGTACTCATGTCATGATGATTGAAACAAACCTCTTCAAGCTTCTCAGTCCCCAAAACCCCTTGTCCCTATTGATTCTTCATGCCTTGTTTGTTTGTTTGTTTGTTTGTTTTGGTGTCTGTTTTATGATTTTAATTATTTCATTGCTGTATTGTTTCTTTGTCTTGGATCTATGTTGAAGTTTGCATAACTAAATTATTTTAGTCATCTTATCAAATATATATATATATATATATATATATATATATATATATATATATAGTAGTCATACATTTACGATTATTTGGAATTTTGTTGATATTGGACTGCCTGTATATTTGGACTGGGCAGCTGAATTGTTGAACTTCGAATACCCTATACCTATACCTTATGTCTTTGGTGTTATTTACTCATATGAATGAGGATATGTACACCCTGCATTAGCTGGTACATCTGTGTACACCATCTATATACATCATATGCACTCTATGTCTGCTAGTTTTCCAAAACTAGCAGTGATACACCCTCAATCTTCTCTCAAATGGAATGGACAATCTACTTCTATTTGTTTGGTCCTCTCATGAAAAATTGGTCATAGAGCAATGTGCAAGGTTGCTTAAATGGTTGTCACATATATAAGCTGTTAATATTTTATTCTCCAACTTTCTTATTCTTGAAGCTGCTGCTCCTTCTCCATCCTTGTAGGTTCACATGTTGCCAATACGCATTCCTGCTGGATATTCTAGTTCACATGTTACAATGTCATGGCTTGATATTTGCTCTTAGATCAACTTTGAAACAACATGTTGTTTCTTACTCTTCTAGGACAGCAGGGGTGTGTTTGGTTTTAGAAAACAGGAAATGGAAACTTCATAATAGTTTTCAGTATTTCCTTTACTGAATACAAAAAAAGGAAAATGAGAAATGAAAATCGAAAACTGTTTTCTAAAACCAAACGTACCCTAGGTTTTCATTGATATTCTGAATCTAAATGAGTAGTAGATGTAGTAGATGTATAAACGGCTCAATTTGCATCTGTGTAGCCGAATACTTGGATATTTCTTTTTTATCTTATTCAATAGAAAAGAAATTCTCCGCAACGGTAAAGTTGCTGCCTTGTGATCTGGAGGTCACGGGTTCAAATCTTGAAAACGCCTCTTGTAAAACGAGGGTAAGGCTAGGTACATCTACTCTCCTCAAACCCACCAGGTGAGAACCTTGTGCACTAGGCCACCCTTTTTAATAAAAGGAAATTCTCTACACACCCCCTCCTTATGCACCTTTGATATATATGAGGATGTGAATCACCATCCCAATGACTTTGGTGTAGAGCTTGTGGGAACTAACCAACCCTGCTCACTAGAAATGACAGAGGAGGTATTTGGTAGAGATTATAGTGAAATAATTTAGTTTCTCAATAAGTCTGCAATATTGCCATGGTGGAGACCTCTTCACTAGGAGGCTAGGGTCTTTGGTTTTGGATTTCATTTCTTGTGTTCTTTGTTTTGAAAATCTTGTGAATAAAATAGTAAAAACAGGAAATGAAAATTGAAAATAGGATTTTATTGTTTTCAGTATTTCCTTTATAAAATCCTGAAAATAGAAAATATAGAAAATAGAAACGGGAAATGAAAGTAGTAACCAAGTAGGTCCCTGATGTTCTGATCCATTCAGTTTAATGCATATTTCTGTTGGGAAGTTGCAACATCGGCAGTAGTCCATAGACCGAGCCACTTCAATACTCATATTTAATTTGATCCAAATGATTGGTGTTAATGTATGTGTGTGTGTTACAATATGCCTTTGTGTTATTTATCCATTTGAAAGATGCGAAGTATGGACCGTGGTACAAGAATACAAATAACACTATATAGTAAAGATTAATAAATACAATCAACTTTGATGGCTATTATTTCAACAGGAATGGTCCAATTTTCCAACTTCTGTTAATAGGTGAACACCAGTACTTTATTGTGTGGATCTTGATTGATGTTGCACTTGCAGTGGCATCGTTCTTTTCATGTTCCCTTTTCTCTTTCTTCAAAGATGTTTGCCCAAGTCCTTCTCTATTTTAGAGTAATTATACTAGATAATCCTGCAGCATACACCTGGATAGGATTAGGATATCATAGTGCTACCATCTAAATTTCTTTCTTTCTGCAGGTTAGGATTTTTCAGAAGATTTTGTGGAGGATTCAGCCCTACCAAGGTGGTGAATGAGCCTTATAGGAGTACCCTTAATGCAAGTTTTAATTTATCATGGAGTACAAATCAGATAAAATGATGCATGGTGAGTGCTATCAATAATGACCATCTTTTATCTGAAGCTCAATATAAACACTTCACCATCTGGAATGGTCGATATTACTAAGTAGATCCGGATTCAGGAATGTAAATTATGTCAATCAATTTACTTTTGATGATGAAACTATGAACAATGGCTAGTAGAATTTGATGAACCCATGAAAATTGGTCGACATGATTACAATTGAAGGAGAGGGAATCAAATTTCTGTGTTTATTATGTTTTCGAAGGAAAGGCTAGAATCAACGAGTGAAGCATAAGCATGACAGCTAGAATCAGTGAGTGAAGCATAGCAATGACATACAAACACTTTTTCGATAGAACATGCGAACATGTTTCAGAGCATTCACCCAGAGACTATGCTTTTCATGGAAATCTCTTAGTACTTGATCCAAACTTTTCATCATTGTTTTGAGCTTTTGAAGTCTTAGTTGGAGTTTCTTGATATGTATTTTGCCAAACTTTTGTAAGTTTATTGGTATGACTGTGGAGTTGTGCTAATGTATTTCAGAGCACCGTCTCAACAGGCCTTTTATTTGTTTTAAAGTAAGAAGTAACTGCTTTGAAATGGCTATAAATTTAACTAAGTAGTTGGATAAGTTTGCTATCCTATCAAGTGTATATAAGCCACCTGTTTTAACCTTTGCTTTCTGCGTAGTGTAGTCTTTGCCTAAATTAATCTATAGGTACTAAACCATTTGGGAATTTTCAATTGGGCCTCTATATTTTGAAAATTTATAATTAAGCCCCTCTATAATTTCAAAAATTTCTAACCAAATCCCTGTCATTGTAGCACCATTATAAGTTTCTAGTGGAAGGCTAAGTTCAAAAACCCTATAAACTTTTTTTTTTTTAAAGACTTTAGGGACCCATAACATTTGTAATTGGGTCCCTATAATTTACTTTATTACTTTATATATGTGTGTGTGTGTGTGACTCAATTACATTTAGAGATTTAATTTGAAATACCCAAGTAGTATGGGGACTTGCTGATTAATTTAACCTGTATTTTTCTTGGAGGGAGTGCATGGTCTTGCGCTGCATGATACATTTGTTTGAAGTTCAAACAACTACTTTAGAGCTAATGTGGAGTTGATTTTTAATTAACAGGACCCTCTTTAGTTAGTAATTCTGTACTTTAGATGTTCTTTACCTTATTTACTTTCATTTGATGTACTGGTCATGTTACATGATTTCCTTGTTAAATCAACTTTGTTTTGTGAGTTTAGCAGATAATAACGAGAGCACTCCTGTGGAGGACATATTAGGTAACTGCAGACATTCTGAGATTGTTAACAAAGATGTCTCGAAAAAATTGACAAGAGCCTCTGGAGATGATGATGCGGAGGCAAAGGTAGAAGCTGATTGGAAAGTTGAAGAGAGTTGTCCAAAGGGTACATCTCTTGAGGAAACTGATGCATCTGGGGATGTTAACATGGAGGCATCCATAACAACTGATGATGTTATTCGGGCTGGAGGATTTGGTGCCAGAGATGATATCAGCAGCTTTCTTCCTGTTGCAAGTGATTCTACTGACTTTGAAGCTTCAATTCGTGATGCAAGAGATTATGAAGAACCACAGGGTGAAGTAAGCAGACCAGGCCTTGGCTGGACTGGGGCTACAAAAGGGGAATAAATATATTTGTTGTTACTGTTATATGCTCATCTTTTTGCAGCTTTTTGTTTTTTGTATTTTTTTTTTATATTGCTAGCTAGTGTTTGGCTTGTTGGTAGGATATTACATGCTGAAGTTATTGTTTTTCTTTTTTTTTTCCGATGAATTATAGAACTTATTCAAGGATTTTTGCTTCTGTTCTTCTTGTGGTCAAAGTTAAATTCGGAAAAGAAAGCGCAATGCTTCACCTGTTTGAAAAGAGGGAAAGAAAAGATGGAAAGGGGGGAGCTACTATGCTATTGTTTGAGGGTTATTGCTTCAAAGGGAAGGCTAGTATAAATTGATAATAGTTTATATTCTCTTTCTCCTTGTTTATAAATATGTAATCTTTTGTAGTTTAGAAAATGCAATGGTTGATGGGTGAATAGAGATATTGCATAAACTTTTATCTTGAGCGATGAAGAGAGATTTTGGAATTAGTCTCTTAGGGGTGGAGTATATGAAATATTACTTCAATTAGATGTGAGACAGTGATGGGCAAATACATCGCCAGCTCTATGATTCTGTTATTTTACATTTACAAATTGATGGAGATTAATGGGAGTGGCATAAATAGGTTAGGGATGAAATATCATGGGTATAGTTTGTGGTGGTTTAGTGCTTATTAGGCTCAAAGGAAAGCTGTATTGGACAAGTATAATACCAATAGTAAAGTTACTCTGTGATAGTGAATGTTGAGAAATAAAGTTTTGCAAGAATAAAATATAAGCGGGGAGAGACGAGTTATGGAGATCAATATGAACATGTGAACGGATGAGAAAAAAAGTTGGTATAATATCTATTGAAGGGAAAGTTGAAGCAATATCTATTGAATAATAGATAAAAACTAGCCTAAGATAATTTAGTTGGAGTAATAAGGAGAAATAATGAAATCTAGCTTAAGGTAACTTCACTACGTGAGAAGAAAAATAATAAATCAAATAAGAAAAACTTTACTTATAAGAATGTGTTTGGTTAAGAGATAAAAATAAAGATAAATTTTTATGGATGAATTTTATATGTACAATTTACACATGTAGTTTATTTATAGAAAATTTCCACCCACTCTTACCATTTAGTCAAAGGTAAGGGGTATAACTACAAGTTTATCCATAAAATTTTGAGTAAATATTTCATATAGTCCTCCAAGAAAATTTTACAAGGCAATTGAGTCTCCCAAAATCTAAAACTAAACTCGTAATCTCTCAAAATTTTAATAATAGGACGCATTAGTTTCCTGTATATTTGATCATTTAAATATTAACAGAATTGTGCATGTGACTCGTTAATACGATATTAAGTGACACTTGTGTATCTAAAGTAAAAATGAAGTTTAAAATAACTCATTTTGGTGGCTCAAATTATACAAAATGAGTCATTTAACTCTCCATTGCAAATCATAAAATGACTCATTTGTGCAATTTTAGTTATTAAAATAAGTAAAATATGTTCCAAAACGACATCGTTTTCCATGCATCTAACATTTTAATAGGCGTCATCATTATATCGTGTCACGTGTGTAAGTCCACTAATGATAATTAAAGAAGGACCAAAAAGTGTCCATCATTTTCAATCTGGGACGACGAACCAATTTCTTTTTTTGGAACTAAATAGTCCATGCAAAAATCTTAGAGACTAAGTAGGGTATTCCCTTTAATATTTTTCGCCTTACTATTATCTCCTTACCTAATACAGCATAAGTGACAGCTGAAAATTTGACTTGTGATGAGCAAGTGAAATCTTTGAGTGATGTAGGATACCGCATCCTTGATTGATATTCTAAAAACATGAGAAGTTCTATAAAAGCAAAAGATAATAATGATTCTCTTTACTTTGCCTCTGCATTACTTTTAACAATCCTTTCTTCCTTGATTATTTTCGCTTACAAGGGTGAAATTAAGATTTGAGCTCATAATTTCATGCAAACTACAAAATATTTACACCACTAATTCATTGCTGGTGTGTTCCTTTTACAGTCTTCTAATTATAGCCTAAAAAGCAAACATCCTTTTTCCGAAAAGAAAATGCAACGGCCACGCTTACAATTATTGAGAGCAAGGAAACATATATGATTAATTATCATTATCAATAGCTTACAACCTTACTCTCTAAAACTAACAAGAGGCAGACATTGCCTTTTGAAAGATTCTCTGGCCAGGGGAAAGCAGTGCCAGTGGGTCATAGGCTGTTTTCCTTTCTACAAATGCTTCCCATCTAGACCCAAAGTGAGCTTGCCACTCTTCCTGTGTGGTGTAATGGGGAAGATACTGCTTGACTCCGAGTTTGGCTTGTGTGCAGAAATCTAGGATCCTTTTGTTTTGGGTTAGAATGTGTTCCAAACTGTCTGCACCTGTAGATAATGGGACTGCAGAGGATAGAAATGCCACCAGGTAAAATATATCTTCCTCTGGGGTAACCAAGGATGTTTTACTGTTCCACCTGGCACAACGTAAGGGAAAATAGGACTCAGATCATGAGTATGAGAATAAAGATAAGGGCAAATTACATTAGCTTTGTTGAAATTCACCTCGGTCCCTCTGGGAGACACAAACCTCCCTAGGTGCACTTTGCAATGTGCATTAGAGGGGGTGGTATAATGATTTTATAAATTAAGAGGAGGTTGGAATGACCTCACAAATTCAAAAATTTTGAGTTACAAATAAAGAGGAATTCGAGTGAATTTCATCAGATCTCAAAAAAGATAAGTGTAATTAGCTGTAAAACTAATGGAAGAGTTTTGCCTCCACAATGTGCTGGGCCAGCTTGAGTCAAATTAGTTGGGGTCCAATGGACTCCAGGTTTTAGTGGTTTAGACCAAAAGATCATAAGAATAAAAGTGGAGAACATAATTGGTATATAGACAGATACCTTGTTTGGTTGACAGGGTAAATGAGTATGGGACCGTTGCTTGTGTCCTTAAGGATATTGCCAAATACCTCTTCAGCAAAGTCATGAATCTCACTGCTTGGGATCAGAAGGTTCAGCCAAGGATGGGGAACCTCCCACAACCCTTTTGCTCTTAGCTTTATCTCAGAAACATGCACCCTGTCTAGAAATTCCACGTAGGAAACTTCTGATTGGAAGAGTGTGGATGGAATGTAACTCAGCCCTGACAGCAGGTGATCAACAATCTGCATTTGAATGGCAGAAAATGAGAACTTTTTCTTTCTTTTTTTTTTTTTTTTTTGTGTGTTCAGTGGTGGCCTGTGTTGTTTGGGACACAATTAATGTTCTAATTCTGAACATGCAATCAAGGAAGTTGATTGGTATGACATACCTGACTCATGACTTCAGCTTCATCTGGGTTGAAATATTTTGCCACCTCAAGACAGTAGAAAGTCCTCCCATCTGAGCTGAATTGGCTGGCTTGAAGTGGGGCTTTGGGGTTGAAGGATGATCTCCAGTTATTAAGGATGCCAGTCCTATTTATGATCACCAATCCTTCAATATAATCAAAAGTGTTTTCAAGTGATATCAAATACTCTTGATCCCTGGCAAATTTGGAGAATTCTGAGTACAGCACCCTGATCCATTTCACCTGTCAAGAGTCATGGATAGATTATATCATAAATAAATATTGTTTTGAGATTATTGTCATCATATCTAGAGACATGAACGAATGTAAACTCACCATCTTAGGTGCTGGTTCAAGAGAAATTCTAGCCCTGGTGATGATGCCAAATTGACCAAGCCCTCCAAGAACACCATGATAAAGGTCAGCATTTCTGTTCTCTGAGCAGGTAACTAACTCTCCTTTTCCTTCAATGAAGTAATTTACATACCAGATTATTGTGGTGAGAGTTAAAAAGTGATTGCCACAAGAAGATATATACTTAATTAGTCTATTTAATGCAAGACTCATGCTTCAAAAAAGATGGACTATATTCTCATTCAGCTTAGTTAATTCTGATATTGGTCAAAACCATATCACAAAGTCCAGTTAGGTAAGGAAAGCGATAGATTTTGCTAGAGCATTACCTGTGACCACTTCCAGCTGGAAGATGTTATTGATCTGGGGTCCATGCCTAAAGGCTTGACCACTTATTCCAGCATTTGATAGAGTTCCCCCAACAGTGAGATGAAGGTAATCTGTCCAAGACTTTGGTGCCAACCCATGTTTGAGAGTATCATGCAGAATGTTTATCCACAACTCACCAGCTGAGACATCCACATAAGGAAGCTCCCCAGTGTGGACTATTGTTTCAGGACCCAGCAGTGACTCCATGTTGATGACTAAGCCTCCATGTGCTTGTGATTGGCCTTGGAGGGAATGGCCATGGCCTCTAGCAACAACCTTCAACTCTGAGGCATAGCCTATTTCAAAAATATGCTTTATAGTGCTTGAGATATCAGAAACTGTTTTTGGATGCAGCACTGCTAAGGGAGGGAAATGGTATATGTTGCCAAAGTCCTTGGCAACATCCCCATTGTCCCTTAAGCTCAAGTAGCCATCTAGAGATAGTGTTTGCAGTGATGAGAGGATCTCATAAGGTGGAACTACTAATGAAGTGGCTACAGAGTTGTTGCAACCTGAGTCAGCTTTGTGAAGTATGAAACTAATAAGAAGCAAAAGTATGAAGAATATTTTGATGAATAAAGCACCGCCATGTTCATATAAAACAGCAGGTTTTGAAGACATGGTTTTTGTGATGAAATTTGTTTTGTAAGTTATGGAAAGGGTGATTAGAGGGTTGAGTATTTTTCTGAGGGACAGGGTGCAGAAGAAGAATAAGAAGAAGAAGAAGGAAAGGTTTATAAGATCATGGACAAATGGAAGGATGAGAAGACAATTTTAAGGGGTGACCCCTTTTATAGACAATCTGATACCTTGTCGCGGGCAACCTTTGGTGTTTTATATATTTTTAAATTGTGGAAGTAATGGTGTTTTGAGACTTTTTTTAGTGGATTTAAAGTAGGGGATATAATTGCTCAACCTAAGGTTCTAGAATAGATATTGTACTTGATAAATTTTATGACATTTTTTTTGGTAATGTTGTTTGTACAAATAAAAGTGATATGATATTTATCAATTCTTACAAAAGATTGATTCATTTCTTCCTCAATAATGTAGTCTAAAAAGTTGTTTTAATTATTCTTGACATAAACAATATTGAAAAAAATTAGTGTCTAAGAAATAGAAATCTTCATTATATTCTTTGAAAATTCAAAAAATAGATCAAATTACTCATTTTTAAGGAACTAATTTATCTTATGAAAAATGGTTTTTACAGGTTAATGATTTGATTTTTTTGTCCTCAAGACTTTTTCATCAATGACTAATTCGAGACCTTTTAACATGTTGAACGTTTTCTAGGTAACTTGCATGGTGAGCAATATTAAAGTATATGCAAAATTTAGTGATGGATAATATTGTTAAGTATGAAGGGGTATTAAAGTAAAAACCCATGAAATTTTATATTCAGATCTTCTAGGGGACAAAGTATAAGATATTATTAGCAAAAGTGGGGAAATTTCACATAACATCTGTATAGGTGTCAATTTTTCTTTGCACATGCGAAGGCATTACACTCAAATCAAAATTTCAACACTTATTACACATATGCCAAGTGGTTTTTTTTTATTTGATAAATATATAAAGGCTCAACTCAAAAAGAGGAGCAGCAAGAACAAAAATATAGCAAAGGAAAATCACAACAACATATGAATGCGTTCTGCAGCACCAGGTTGCACACACAGCCTCAGTTCTCATTATTCAAGCATTCAGCAGCATATTAATCTAGTGCATATACAAAAGATATCTTCATCTAAAATTTGTTGCCCCTGATCCGATTAAGTTCAGGATGCAGCCATTTACCAGATACAGGCTTTTTTTCTTATACATATATTATAATATAAGAATATAACATTTTTTTTTTTGTGATAATATAAGAATATATATAACAATGACGTAATGCAAGAGGGCCCCTACACTTTGCTTAAAAAAAAATTATCAGACACAGTTGGTACATATATAACATACTTTAAGTGATTGAACACAAATTATAAGTATATAGGATGTTTTTATCTTATATCTTGATATATAATTCTAACAATTAGTTTTCAGCATTTAGTCCGGCAGTATTTTCTTATAAATATTTATAAGGTTGGATTTTGAAGAAAATAAAGTGATGAGAAAATTTCACTCTATAAATAATTTATTTCTCTTTAAAATCTAAATTCAAGACATATCTTATAAGTAAAATTTTTATATAATCATTGAAATATAAATATAATAATCTGCAATTCGGCAACAATAGGTTTTGTTAAAAAATTCTAATAAAAAAATATTTAATATTGTATAACATATAATAGTATAAATTATTGTGCCTTCATAATTTTGCGAATATATATATATATATATATACACCTGTAGAGTGTAGACGGTAAATATGCACCAATAAAAGCATGCACAAATTGACACACTCTTTAACTCATTAAGTAAAGAATCAGTGGCCTCGTGCACATGGCATGCACTGGCTTGAAGATCGGGGACCATTTGACTCTATATGAGGTCCCATGAAGATGACTGTGTACTTGAGCTGAAGGCACTATTGTCAGGTTTGGAACACACAGAAGAATTGAATTCCTTTTTGGCTTTGGGGAGTGATTGCCGGTCCGGCCCCTACTATACATATACATAAGCCCCTCTTGGTGCTGTATGTGTTAATGACTTGAGTGATTATAGGGTTAGTCAAATTGCTGGGTCCCCCACTCTAGAACATGAATCCACCTAACAAAAGGGTACGTTTAATTATTCTGTGGTTTCAATCCATGGTTTTCATCTCACCAGCTAGCCACTTTGTTTCATTCAAGTCCGTCCCCGCCAAGCCAACGACTAAATACGGAATATATGCTACTTCGCTACAGAAATAATTAGTTCTAAACTAGTAATAATGTATAAGCTAGATAGATACATTGATTTATTTGTAGTTCGTTCCCCAGTTCTGTTGTGTATGTGGTACTTCTGGGACTTTATTGTCGCGTGGCCTCTGGCCCTTGTCCCTCACCCTCCTCTTTTTTGTCCAAAACGGTTGTTCAATTATCTAAAAAAGAAATAAAATAAAATAAATATATTAACTTTTAGATAATTATTTCTGAACGGATGCCGGCCATAATAAGCAGTTTGCTCTTGCATGTGTACAAATAGTATTAATTACTGTTTCAATACCTATGTGTTGTCATTATTGTTATAACTAATCATTATAATATTGAAGCAGGAGTACAGGTGACCTAGCTACTTCATTCGGGGTTATGAGAAGCAATTAAAATTACCCTCTCTCTTGCACGTGGGAATGTGTTTGTGTGTGCCTAGCTAGTTTGCAACATCAATGCATCAAATCCCCTTAAACATATTGTAATCGATCATAGTAAGTTGCACACATTAAAGCTCTTTTTAGTTGTAGATTCGGGTTATATCAAAAGCTCTAATTAAATGACCTTTTATACTCTAACTCAATTTATCAACCCCATGAATGCATTCAAGATTATGTTACCTTTCTTCTTAAGAATCATGTACATGTTAGGAAATTATATGTATGCTGACACAAATTGGGTCGCTGCATTCGTCCTAGAAAACGATATATTTATTTGTGTCTGATGATGTTGTGTTTTCATCTCGATGCTGACATAGATATGATGATTTGGGGAATCACTTTGCCAATTGTTTGACATCGATCTCGTTAAGAGGGAATCATGTAGGGACTAATACACGTGATGTTCATAAGGGGATCAACATGGGCATGCTAGTGGAAGAACTACTAAGCATCTAGAGTCGTACGTATGTTGTCCCCACCCAATCTGTTTTTGGGCATATATATGGTGGTGTTGACCTATGGACGAGTAGGGGTCACTCTTAAATATTTAGGAGTTGTGTTTTTTGGATGTCCGGAAACGGTTGTCCATAAACACTCATTTATATACAAGGATGGAGAATAAGAATGATATGTTAAAATGAAGGTCACAAAATTTAAGGGTGAAAAATTAAATGTCTATACAAAAAACAAGATAATAAGTGTTAAAATAATATTTCAATTCAATTTGATTAAAGATATTTGAATAAAAAATAAGGGACACCCATAAATCTAAAGAGAAAATTAGAGAGAAGGATGTTGAGAGATAGAAAAAAAATAAAATAAAATAGGTGGTGGACCATATGCTTTTATTTCAAGGGTATTGGTAAGTAAGAGAAAAGTGGGGTTCAAATAACATTATTCATTTAGATTTTAGTATCATGTATTAACAAAAGAGGGTTATTGAAACTCTTTTAACACACTATACCATGTTCAACTTTTAGTAACATTTATTAGCAAGAAGTATTGTTAAAACTTTTTACTAATATTTAAAAAGTGTTACTAAAAATATTAAAAAAAGTTGTTAAAATACTTCATTAACATTGTTAGAATGTATTATTTGAACATACTCAATGAGTATGTCAATCACCACTAGAAGTGCATACAGTAACAGCGGGAAATTCATTTTAATAATTAAAAGATATTTTTCACAAATTTTGGATGACAATCTTAGTTGGGAGATAATATTATCGCTTACTAAATCAACCCCCTCGATTCCCCATTTATCAACGTAAACTCCCCACTATTAACATATGCATTTCCTTATATAGTTGATTGACGTACTTTTTGAGTAGCAAAACATTTTTCATTTTATTAAGAGTATTGCGTTTGATTTTTTTTTCAACTAACTAAAAAAATGGCTTTTTCATAGGAGTATACTCATCTCAACTTTCACTCAAAAAACTAAAATTAAAGTAGAATTTTAAAAATATTCGAATAAAAGTTAATATAAGTAATTTCTATAAAAATACCTAACCATTAGTAAGAGCATAATAGAATGGAATCTCTTTTCAAAAGAATAGACTGATAAAAACAAAATAGACAAATAGTTTAAGTTTCTAAATAAATGTTTGATTTTTCTGTTTGAAAATTTAAGCTATAGTTTAGGCAAAAGTTATAAGAGAGAAACTTTGTTCAAAAGTTTGGATGTTAGCGAACGGGAAAACAAATATGCATAAATCATACTTAATTTGTGTGGTTCTTAACACCTCAGTGACCCTATATAGAAGTAGCGAGCCCTGACGTGAACACAAAAGGACACCAATAGACCATAACATACTTCCCATGAATGAGTCCATGTAGTGACTAGCACGTGATTAACACACACAGAAAAAGAAAAGAAAAAAAAGAGTATTTTCAATAATTCAAATATTAATAGTGTTAATAAAAATATGTCAAGAAAATAATAATGTTAATATAAATAAATTATTAAAAATATTTATAAATTTTTATTAATATTTAATAATTATCAATAAATACTAATAAATATTAACTATCACTTTATGTTAAAATTATTTTTTTTTATAGTACTTTAATCAATATTTCCAATGTTTAAAATATTCTTTTTCTTGTCATCTTCGTTTATTTTTCCTACTTTAGAGGTTAGATGCTATGTTTATAGACTATATAGCTACGTACGGAAGTTAGTATTATCAATTGCGACCAGAGGTGGACCGAAAGTGGCACAAAACGCACACTGATTACTCCTCCTCCTTCAAGAGCACTTTCCTACATTTTCACCACCATCTTACTTTCTATTTGTGCTTCCCTTCCTCCCTAGTAGCTAGTCATGTTCCGAATGATGGGTTCAGGTCATAGTCAAAGTAAATATATCTTAAATTTTAAGGATTTATATAAAAAGGAAAAAAATCGTTCAAGTTCCTTGTACCCATTGCATCTAATTCTCAAATCAAAGAATAACAAGCTAAGTGGATAGCTTTTCTTGAAGAAAGTGTATACTTTTAATTTTTAAATTACTCATTTCAAAATATATGTTCGAATGCCATAATATGGGTAGTAGTGATCTCGTTACTCTCCCCTTCGTCGTAGCAATCATTTTTGCGCAACCAAGCGATGCTTAGCATTTTTTTGTGAAGGTTCATCTTATCTAGTATTAGACTTAGATATGTTTACATCATCGGTTTGTGGAATTTGTTATTTTAGTTTTCTTTGACCTTGTTTTCGTATCCCATTGTATGTCAAACGCTTTGTGTTTGCTTTCACTTCTCTCACAAGGGAGTTAAGTATTTCTTAATTATAAAAAAATATATATATTCACATGTTATTATTATTTGATTAGAGAATTGTTGATTGAAATGAATATGAGAAACTCAATAGATGTCTTATCCGAAGAAAAAACAAATTTGGACATTATTCACTCATCGACATCTATACACAATTACACAGGCACATATCTCATGAAAAGTGTTGAAGATTGTAGTGACGGAAAAAAAACAGCAAAGTCATATATGATGGACCCGCTCTTTATTTCCTGATATTGCCATAGTATACGGCCTCTTTGCTATAAATATCATTACTCTTATGTAAATATATTAACATAGTGGAAGAAGTGTCATAGTTTTCTTTTCCATCCTCAGCATTTACATATGATTTTTTGTGCATTTTTATGATGTTCCATTTGATAGTATTGATTTTATAATGTTGATATTATAAAATAATTTTGCCTACATTTGTACTTTATATGTTCACATCGCATGTTAAAGTTATTATGTATTTATTCTTTCTCAATCATTAATATATATTGAAGTTATACAATTGCATTTTCATCAGAATACCTTCTCGAGAGCACATACACCTGGGTAGTGTTATATAGCTGAAGATATTGGATAGAGATTTAATTAAACAGAATTTACCTGGACTCAAAATAAATTAATAAACTAGGAGGGCAATAATTTAAGGGGATGCAAATCATTTGTGCCCTAAGTCTGTCTCCTTTCTGTCTCACCTGCCAACCAGAAATATTTTCTTGACAATTATTTTAAATTTTTTTAACTAGTTGGCAAAACCTGAGTGGTAAGACATGACAAACTATGGAGATTGAGGATAGATAATCTGCATCCATATAGGCGTAGACTCTTTTTCTTAGCTCGATTTCTTATATGTAAAATATATGCTCTATAATATGGCACTGTGGCGCCCGAGTGAAAGTGACAAGAAATAAGAGATTTATCAAAATATAAAATGTACTATGATTGTAAGTATGATTATAGCTATTTCTTTAAAGAATGTGGTATCAGTTAGGTAGAAACATTATTTAGATGTTTCTAGTACATAATATCAAAATTTCTAATATTAAATGGTCTAGAATTTTTTTTCTATTTATCAGTTGTAAATAAATCATGTTCATGGAAAGAATGCCAATTATAATGAGTATGAGTTCACTTTATGCATTAGAAATGTTCATTTAATTCATTAACAATAAATATATATTTGAATCTCATTTTTTAAAACACCATAGACATGCAGAGAGAAATGAGGCAATATATATAGACCATTATTGCATTTCCCACCCCCTCCTTATTCTCTGTACTCTTCAACTGTGAATTTGTCTTCACACCGTCCCTTTCTTATGACAAAGATATTGAATGGTATATTTCATATCTCAATTCAATTCTTAATTTCTGCAATATGTGTGTGTAGCACTTGCTAATTAACTCATTGCTTGTATGAAGTGCCACAGCACAGTGTCACCAATGGCCCTCAGAAGCTTGAAAGCTGCGGGTTACCTAACAAATTAAATCACCGACTATAGCACTTGCCATCTTTTTTGGTGACTTGGTGGTGTTGGAAACCATATATGTAGGGTCCTACGAAGCTTGGCGTTGTGCAAGAGAGAAAGCCAAAGATCAATAGGAATCAATCAGGAATAATAAGTGGAGAAAACATTCATTGACATGATGAGAGATGAAGACTCCAACACCATTTTCAATCTTAACATATATCTATCCATCTCCACTAACTCTAAATGATCGATCGATTCATCTAATCTAAAGGGATTTCTAAATCAGTCAGCGTTTGTTTCTAAGTATTATTAATTTCTTTCTGACTGATTCTGATGTCTAGAGATAAAACATGCACCTCCCCTACAAACAAGGTGCATGTGTTGTCTATGTCTATGTACATATATGTGTGCTTTCTCTCAAATCTGTCATGAAAAAGAGTCCAAGGCCAGTGGGGGTGATGGTGTACTTTTCGTAAAATCAAGCTCTCAAAAAGCTTGATGGCAGAGTTGATTTAGTACATATATGTTTGTACAACAATTAAATAGCACATTATAGAGCTTTCCCTCCTGCCCTTTTTGTCCGCAGGGAGAATTAAGGGGTGCAAATGGCACCATAGATATAAATGTGTAGGCCATGAAATTTTGAGGAAAGTTTTTTGTACACATCAAAATTGACGCACTCCTTATACCCCTTTTCATTTGTGTTGAAAAGAAATTAATATCCATGCACGATTGTGTGAAACAGTTTTTATGCTGTAAACTAATATAAATTAAAAAAATGTCACATCATAGTGGATAGTTATTATAATGAGTAATTATTTGGTATGATTTAATTTTTTTAAATTTTTATTAGCTAATAATATAAAATTATTTTATACTGTGAATACACGAAATTAAACTCTAATACAAAAATTTCAAGGAAAAAGTT
Organism: Dalbergia oliveri; assembly: GCA_030441495.1. Classification (NCBI taxonomy): domain Eukaryota; kingdom Viridiplantae; phylum Streptophyta; class Magnoliopsida; order Fabales; family Fabaceae; genus Dalbergia; species Dalbergia oliveri. Next base: position 18,314,093 of record JAMLFY010000008.1, read on the forward strand.
TAGAAGTTTTTCACCTTAAATTGTTTAAAATTAAAGTGTCCAACAAATGTGTTGACGGAGTGCCTATATATAACAAACATACACAGGAATTTTGGAAGAGCCAATAATCTATATATATATATACATTCCAAAGGTAGTGGAGACTTGCATTTGTTCTCTCTTGAATTTCACACACAATTTGGAACGATAAATGTTTTTCAACCATCCACACCTTGGATATCGTATTGATGTCTAATTTATCACTCTTAAATTTTGTATGGTCTCTATTAAAAAATACAAATTTTAATTTTCTACCTTTAAATTTGATTAGGTATTGAAATAACATCACTCATGTGAAATATCATGCAGATTCTTCTAAAATGGGTGCCTTTGCACTTCACATGTAGGAACAGGACTATACATTTTAACTTTTGTTGTTCTCAATTTTCCATAATTATGATTGAGATTAATTTTGATATCCTAGGTATAAAAAGTTTTACATCGTCATTTAATCAAGTATTTTCTTTCACATGACTTTTCAAGAAGTGAAAGTAATTAGTAACCATATTTACATGTATTATTGTGTAATTGAAAAACTGTGTAAAATATTTTTACACTAAGTGTATTACAATTAAATCTATTATTATTAGTGCGCCTTTTTTTCTTTTGCTGCTTAAGAGTTGGGCATTTTTTATTCATTGATCTTCAGAAAGATAATTAATCACAAGGTCTGCATTCATGTAATTAGGCCCTATTGACATGGGTGACTTCTCTTTGCTCTTGCTGATCTGGTTAGAGAAGGAGGTGATGATGAAATCTTTGTAAAGTTGAAACAGGATAAATATCACTGTGTCAAAGGTCATATTTGTTTTATAAACTATTGAATCTTTCTCTTAGAATATAAAAGTATTCATGTGCCTCTACTCATCAATTTAAGTTTGTAGGAGAAATAATTTTTTGAGAGTCTTCATAATTAAATGCTGTCAACAATTTGAGTGTTTACACATTATGTGAAACTAAAACTTTTTTTTAAAGAAAATGAAGAATTGTTTCTTGCAGGTTAAATTTGAAGAGTAATGGATAATTCTTTTCTTTTCTTTTTTTTTTCAGAAACAGTGGATATGTTTTATTTGGCGTTTTGTTGCGATTGTAAGATCAGTTGCATATGTATCTTTGACCTTAGCCCTAATTAGGTGGGCAGGTGGGACAATATAATTATTGTGTGTTGGCTTAATGATGACAATAATATTTCTTTGCGTAACTAGCTGTTAAACATGGAATCCAAGTATCCTCAACGTTCAATGTTTTTTCTTAAAAGAGTTTAATTTTTAAAAAGTTTGTTATATTTTGATCCATATTTACGTATTGTCATATCAATAAAAATAGTTAAATTTTTTACCCACAACTTGAAAAACGATAAAAGTTGATGAATAATTTGATCGATATATATCAAAATTAAACTCTTTCATCAATAATATATTACTATAATTTTACTACCATTCTTTGACCATGTGCAATGCAACCTAATGCAAGCTACACGAATGAAGTAGATTAAATGAATTGCGTCGATCAAATACTGCGGTCGATTCCACGCTTTGTCTGCCAATATCTTAGCCTTTCTTTTTTCTTTTTCTGCGATGACAGTATGATATAATTCGTTTACATATTTCGATCTCCAATACCCTTTAGCCAAAACCATTAATAGATCAATGTATTTAATTTGTTTGTACGTACATGTATACTTTATTCGGTATCGTAGTTGTTCCTAAGCACTAACAGAACATATATAAATAATTTTTACCTTATTGATATTGGTTCCACAGTGCTTTAATTTTTTGGTTTAATACTATCTGAAGAGCACCAATCATCAACATCCTGTTTGAATATGAGTAGCACTAATTAATACGGGGGTTAGGAGCTTTTCCAATTGCTTTTCATCTTATTATATGTTTGTCACAACTTTATTTAACACCCATATGCTCTGTTATTGATACAAATGATGGCTTCTTTTCATGGAAAGATGATTCATTTTTGTCATTTTATGGATGCCCTTTCAGCACTAACTGTGGCACACATTCGTTCATTATATAATATTGTTGACAAGCTAGCAAATAGTCAATACAAATATAGCGAATTTGATCAGGAAATTTGAGGTCCAACGACGACAACAAACCGAAGATTCAATATTTGCAATTTTAAATTAAGTTTCTTGAAAAACTATTCCACAATTTATATGATTTTTCTTCGGTACCTTGATACTCTTGTATATTCAGTACTTGTAATTCAATCATTGATATTATAAATTTTAATAATTTGGATTAATCATATATATAGAACAAATTTTAGAAGGGGCATTGCCCCGCCCCTATGATGAGTTACAATTAAAGTGCACCAATATAACTTTAAGTAAATATTACACTCTTAAATAATTTTTTATTGGTATAATTTTTTATAAAATTCATTATTGAATTAGAAGGACACATCATATAGATCATGTCTATAAAATTTCAAATTAATCTAAAATTGTTTGATATGATTTTTATGTACATCAAAATCAATGTAATAAATATGCTTTAAATGAACAATAATAAGAGCTATATAATTGCATTGCTATTGATATTCAATCTTTATGATAGATAATTATAATTTAATGGTTGGATTGACAAAATAATTATTTCATAAAAAGTTGTAAGTGATGTAATTATCTTAAAGTTATACCGGTATAACTTGATTTTAACCATATATATAATAATAGTTTATAAGTGTGCTACTATATTTATGTAATACTTTAGTATACGTGTTCATGAATAAGTTCAGGACGGTCTTAAGATCCCTGGACCACCCGTGTTGCCGAGAAGCCCGAATGCATGATGGCCCTACATCATCTGAATTGAGACCGCTATAGTGGTCATGTGCATGAACGGGCCGGTTTAAGCACTCTGCCATCCTGCTATCGGAGCCCTAAAGCTTGAAAGTGCTAAAATAACATAGTTTCGCTTAATAAACTCCTCTACCCCATAAATACCCCTCCTACTCTTGAAACCCCCTATTTTTCCAAAATCCCTAACTCCAATCCTTTTTCCCTCCCTCCATTCTCAACCCCACTCAAATCTACCTCCCCAGGCTTCAATGTATGCATTTGTTGATAGATTATATCATCTTTCTCTTCATCCTTCCATATTCTGAGGTGTGAGGTGTTTATGTTCTTAGTTATTGTCAAGTGGAGATGCTCCCTTAGTGTTCTTGGAATTATTTTATAATTGTCTAGAGATTATTAGAGATTAATCTTGAGTTTTATTACTCCCCTAGAAGATATTAGTGTCATCCTCTTTCCACATAAAGCTCTCTTGGAGTTAGCCCTTCATATTCCACCCCTCTAGATAAGTGGGTTTGATCCTATGGTCTTATTTTAGTCATTATATAATTATTTTAGAGCGTTATGAAATGTTTAGAGGATTTACACTTGAGTTTTAAAATAATACAAGTTTATATGAGCTTTTGCAAGAAACAAAAAATATGTTTGAGATTTCTCATGAAAATTATTATTTTCTCAAATGCTTGGGACCATATTTGAACTATAATTGCTTCTATATGACTTAATTCATGATCACTATGATGATGATGATTTGTTATGGCTGATGAAAAGTAAATGAGAAACTCTGGATTTATTTAGGAGAAGTAAGAAATGTTGAATTTAGAAATATAGAAACCCCTTTTTTTATGACTTCAGGATGGCTTAGAATAAGGAATTACCAAGAGGAATAGAGCTGAATTAACGAGTTAAATCATTAACCTTGGCATACCAAGTGCCCGCGAGGGTAAACTATCCTTATTTAGATCAATTCAGGGACGCGATTCACGATGGACGGTTAAGATCTTAGCTAGGTACTCTTACTCGCGAGGGACTAAGCACCACCCAGTTGATGGATAGTCTATTCTTTCTGTAATCCTTGAGAAATAAAGATGATTTTATGGTTCTTATGAATTAGTGTTTCTTTAGCTACTATGTATTGTAAATAAAAATGATTATAAATGTTGCATTATTATTTATGTGCTTTCTTTTGTCCCATGTATGGTTGTGGGTGATGATTCACTCATTGAGTTTTAAAATAAAACTCACCCTTCCTTCATTTTTTCTCAGAACAGTTGGAGCCTCAGATCCTCCATCTCCTCCTCCTTCTCAGCAATAGCATTCCAATTTAGGTGAGTTTCATGTTGCCATGAAGTGCTATGTCTTTTTAGCAGAGTGCTCCAGTGGTTTGCAAGCAAAATTTTGGACCATGCATAATTTTTGCATTTTGTTCGCCATGATTTCACATTCTTTATATATTTAAAAGTTTACAGCTTTATAGTTCTCTTGTAATAGAGCAACTCAGTATATTTGTATTACAATTACTTTTACAGCTTGATTTATGAAAATGACTATTTATGCTTATTATGATTTGAATATGCAAATTGATTTACAAATTGAAATGGATTTTATAATTAAAATATGCATATAGTACGACTTAGTGATCACCAGGCTTATATGGGATGAGATTCTCTTCACTGCCGATCACATTCTAAATCGAGTCATGACAATCTAAATGTGTTTTACAAACTTAAAAGTTCATTAGCATAATTTTTTATTTAAAAAATAAAAAGATCACATCACAATTAAGTATCATTTTAGGTGTAAAATAAATATTTTTTGTTGCAATAGCTAAGCAATTAAAAGAGTTGAATAAGTGGTTGATGAATTCGTTAATCTAAATTTTGTTTTGATACTTAAGAATGCTTAATTTTGTTTTATTTTTTGACAATATTAGATGTATGTTTGAGAATGCAATTTTTCCAATAAAAATTGTATTAAATAATTTTACATGTTTGCATAAAATGTTTGAATGGATGATAAGTAAAAAAAGAAAAAAGATAAATGTAAAATCCAATTATAAATGAAAGGATATTTCTAAAACTTTTGATTAAGAAAAAAATATTGAAAATGTGTTTTTGTCATATATATATATATATATATATATATATATATATATATATATATATATATATAGAGAGAGAGAGAGAGAGAGAGAGAGAGAGAGAGAGATGATGATCAAGTGAGAGGACTGATTTTATTTTGATAGTGAGAAGAGTAAATTTTAATTGTTGAATTTTACATGAATGATTAAGATTAAAACATAATGTCATGTGACATTTTAAAATTATTATATGATTATTAATTACCATTAACTAACTTTCAATTTCAATCATTTATGTATGGTTATATGACTCAAATTTACTTTTCATACTCTCATAATAAGTCACTTCTCTAACTTTAATCATTCCCATAAAATATATATATATATATATCATACTTTTTTAGTAATTTATTATATAAGAGTAATTATTAACATTTGTCGTGTTTGTTGTTTACTTTAAAATTTATGTACGTAACATAATGTTAATTTTAATTTAAATATGACAAACTCCACTTAAAAATTACATTTAGATTGTTGCTAGCTTTCTTTGTGAATAAAATTTTCTTTCATGTAAAAAAATTACCTTAGATTAATACATTCAAACTTAAAATTGATTGTTCAGAAAAAACTATTATAAAAAAATCAGTTATATTTATAATTGATTATTGAAATGATTTTATTCTCACGGTTAATCTAAATTAATATACATTAACATTTGTTGTGTTTGTTGTTTACTTTAAAATTTATGTTCGCAACATAATGTTAATTTCAATTTAAATATGACAAACTCCTTGGCTAGTTAGCCCCCCTAAACTTTTTGTTTGTGTCCTGCTATTGGTCAGTGGGAACCTGAGTTGATTTGAAATGATTTTAATTAATTTAATTTATAAGATAAATTTTATATGTGAAATAATTAAATAGAAATTAATTTTTATGTTTAAAGTATATATAATAGATAGACCTAGTTGGAATGATTAAAAAGAAATATATTGATTTGATTTATATTTAATTTTTAAAATCAAATCAATTTCCACTAAATCTTATTAAATTTGATAGTATTTCAAAAAAAATTCATGAATTTAATAAATGAAGTCATTTTTCATTTTTTAAAGATTAAAAAATTGATTTACAAATTAAATCATTTCAACTTTTTTTTTTTTTGCTAATTCCAAACACTACAAACAGCACCAAAACATCACAAATACAAGAGAGAATAAGAGAGAATCTTCGTCATTGCAAATTGAGCTATAGATTTTGCTAGTGTAGTCACAATTAGCATCATCTTTCGTCATTGCACATTTAATAAAGAGCAGAATTTCTTTCATGCAAATGATCATTGATTGCGGACTACATATATGCGTATCATTTGAATCACTTCCTTTGGTGTTTACTAAAGCAGCAGTCTCAATTATGGCCATCTTGTTTCCAACTAGGTTATGTTTAAAGTATATATAATAGATAGACCTAGTGGTAATAGTAATTTATAAAGTGGCAATAGCTTTTTCCAAAGATAAGTGTTTATCAAATCAGGGTTCTTAGGATATTGATTAAGGAATTAAGAATGAAAACCTTCGTATTGAAAAGATAAGTTTTTAATGTATGTGATTCACCCAAAACTTTTAAAACTTATTTTTCTTTGGATTCTTTAACCATTGTGCTTAGTATTATGATTAATTAGCAAATCTCTAGAGGGAATAATGGTGGCCTGGTGACCAGAATCCGACCAAAGATTATGTTACAATGAACTAATGAAATGCATTTCGTTTTGTCAGGCAAATACGGAGGAATAAGGAAATAAACTTTCCATAGGGCATGATTTGGTCTCAAATTCCCGGTATAAAGCCTAAATTAAAATCATAAAATATTAAATATGTGGCGAGCCATTCAATATTAGTTTACTCAAGCACTAATCCTTTGCTCTCTCCAAGGAGACCAAGCGTAAAACAGAAATCATTGAGACCAAGGAAACTATAATGCCACTCCATATATTTAGACAGTTCCTAAAATGGCCTCAAAGTCATTTTAATAATTAACTTCTTTTTTATTTTCAAAATTAAGAACCTTCTGTTCTTGTCTTTGGATAGAAGAACCATCAAAGCCAGATGAATGTGCAATGATGTGTTCCAAAATCAACAAATATCAATGATTGTCTCATTTTGTAGTCCATAAAAAGGATCAGGCATGACCTTGTTCTTCACTAAGGTTGCCAGAACACTATCAAATCCATAAACACCACCGACTAAACAAAAACGTTAAAAAAAAAAAAAGTAAGATGCAGCCATGCATGTGTAGGCGTAGCGTGATGTATGAATGGATCGGAGGTAACGAAAAGCTAACTAATAATGCCTTTCACCCATATACACAAACAACTAAGAGAGAGATGGAGATGGAGATTAAGTTCCACCGATGAGAGCTTCCATCAATGGGGAAGTGGGGGAAGTTGGAGGATAAGTGGTTGTGAGCTGGGCCTAGTGAATTGGACTTGAGTGGACCTGGCTCCAACTACCTAGAATCCAGTCTGTCTTGTGGTATTGCTCCTAGAGATGAAATATTAAAGTTAGAGTTAGATTTTAGTAAATAGTTAAAGTCTGATTTTAAAATGAAACTTGCCTATTATCTAACATAGTCCTTTTTTATGAGCTTAACATGACCTTCTTAAAAGCTAACTTATCTGAAAGCCTATCTAGAGACCTATTTGGTTATAAAATATTTTTCAAAAATCAATACGTCTTTTCTTAAATAAGTCAAAATACTACTAAATATATCAAAAAATATATTTTAAAATAGAATAAAATATTTTAGTTAAAAAATATATTTTCAAATAGATTAAAATATTTCTATTATAATTAGATATTTAAATGATGATGATGATGATAATAATAATAATAATAATAATATAAGTAGGTTAGCTGTTAGGCCAATAAACTATTTTTATAGTCTGAAGTGTGGTCTAATTAGCTAAAAAAATTTTAAAAAGCTTTAGTTTAAATTGTTTATTAAATATAGGTCAAGTCAAACATAGGTTAGGCCAAAGACCCTAACGAGCGGTCTGGTATAGTTCCACCTCTAATTGCTCCGCCAACATGGCCCTAACTCATCCAAATTGATTGGAACACTGATAATGAAAGGAAACACACAACACAAGGTCCTTCTTCTTTTTCCTTTATCTGTGTGTCATGTTTAAGATAGAGGGTGATGTTATGGTGTGTTATTCGGGATAGACATAGGTTTTTAATTTGGAAAATAAAACAAAAAGAAGTTAATTATTAAAAAAATTTAAGGGAATTTTAGGAACAATAGAAATATATGTAATTATTGTGAAATGATATTAGACAATTGGGAGTGGCAATAACCACTCCCTTCAAATTTGTCTTCCTAGCTATTTTATTATGTTAATTTATTTTATATCTTAATTTATAAAATTAAACAAACCATACGCTTAATCAATAAGATCTATTGCAATGCCTTGATATATATATATATATCATATATATATATATATATATATATATACTGCACTATCAATTATTACACATGCATATAGGAAATAACTATCGTTCTAAACCCTTAATTTTATCAAATTTATTAGATTATTGTGAGCTTAAATGTGATAATAATCATGCAGTTCACCGATGCGGAATACAAAGAAACAGCCGTTAATGAATATTTGTTGCAATCATGCATTCCGACCTTTAACTTTTAACCTTTGACGTTTCAATAGCGTTGTTACTAGGGAGTTAATCAACGGCGGACAAATAAAGTATCTCTAATGAACCTATAGGAAATTGTAACAGAAGATGAATATTCATTGCCTTCATTTTTATATATATGCTTATTGCTTGGTAAGTCCTTAGTCCTTTTGCTGCAATGAGTGGGTAGTATATGGTGATATACTTGATGCATGTTTAATATGGCATGCTTTTATATTTGACATGTGTTTTGGAGGGCATGATGTTTCAGCCCCAAAACGACTGATGATCTAATTTGAATATTAGAGTTTTTGATAATCTGATCTTCACTCTTCTTCTCTACTAGCTAGTTATGTTGTATTCATTGTTGTGAATATGTTTGATGGGTGTTGATTGTTTTTTTTCTATTGATCCTCTCTTTAGTGGTTGAGCTGTTGGCCTGTTGTCAATAGGTTTGAAAGGTGTTGATTGTTTCTTCTATTGCTCCTCTCTCTGAGTGGCTGATCACATTTATTACCTATAAAAAAGAATAGTTTTTTTTTTTCTGCTTTAAGCACTTGTGTCAATATTTTATTGGTTTTTCTTTCTGCATTATTGTATATTGTATATTTTGTTTTGATTAAATCAATTATAGATGGTAAATAAAATTTTGAATAGTTGATAAAATAAAACAAAATAAGTAATTTTATATGTTTCTAGATATAGAATATAAAATTGGTAATTTATCAAATTAAATTAATTTTTAATTTTTTTTAATTTTATTGGATTTTTTATATATTATATTTTAATTTAGTGTTTAAATATGACCATAAACATTAAAAATCATTTCCAATATTTTTTCACTTAAATAATAATTTTTTCACATACACTTAAATCAAATTCACTTTTATTATTATTGTCAAATTAAACTTCCTGAATAAACATTATAATTGCTAAATCTAATTGCCAATAATATGAAGGATCACAACTTAGAAAATTCAAGAATTCTAACGACCAAAAAACACCTACAAACAAACAACCAGCTCCTCAAATGTATCTTCAGATTCAACAAAAGAAGGAGAAAAGTAAGGCATGACACATTAGTTTATAAATGAGTTTTGATAAATATGTCAAATCTTACATGCAATTTTGTACTTTCTATGTTTTTCAAGCTATTAATTATATGACGAGGATCCATACCATAGATATAAAAATCAGCTCGACCAGGATTGACTGGAAAATCATGAACCGATCATGAAATCAGTCCAAGCACTATTTGGATTGGTTCCATATTGAAATCAGTGCGACCAATTCGTATTGGCCAGCTTTGTATCAAACTGGTGACTCCAGGAAAGGGTCGGTTGGTTATTTTTTTTTTGGGTAAATGATGTCTTTTTAAAACCTTAAAAAATATTTAATTTGATTTATAGAAAAATATAGTAACTTTGTTTATATTATCATTATTTGAGTTTACTTATGTAATTATGTTTTGAACTTATTAATTATAATTTATAATTTTGAAATATGAACAATATTTAAGAATTTATGTTTTTGTATTTGGACCCCTTAAAAAGTATCAAATTGTTAATTAGTTATCATTTTATTATATTTTATTTAAATTTTTATATATTTTTATATATATATTTTTATATAAATTTAGTTCAAATTAAAACTAAGCCACCAATTAAATCAATAATTCAGCACTTTAATCAGTCGACAACCTGGTCAAGTTTGACAAGTATAATCCATCCAATCCCAATGAAAAATAGCCCTTTCAGGAAAGCGCCTCTCTCAATCCTATTGTCCCGTTGGTCAACTGTCCCTCCTACCCGGTGGGCACTCACAACTCACATACTAAATATCACCTTCTTAATTGAGCTAATAACTCCTCCCAATATGACTCTCATCATTAAGGCCTCATCAGCTACATATATCCGCCAAGTGGTGACGGTAGAGGTAGCTTTATTCTTAGCCTAAAGACTAGCCTACCATGCCTCTAGTCAAATAGCAACAATGGTCATAATATGACTCTTGTTATGTGTATATAAAAAATTTTAGACATACATGTACTAAATAAGTTAAACTATTTCCATTCTATATTCAAAATAATTGCACATATTAGCTTTATTTTTTAAAAGTAAACCCCAAATGATCCCTATGTATGTGTGTTACCAATATTTGATTAGTTTAAGTGGTTTGACACTTGTTTTATTTAAATAAAATCTCAAAATTAAGTTTTGTTGTGAATGAACAAAACTTGGTGTTGGAAGAACTTCACTCAAATTAGTTGGAATTCAATAAACTATGATATCCAATCAAGACAACCAAAAAAAAAAGGCAAAAACACAAAATGTTGAAGTCTACCAACTGAACTCTAGCCTCTTTCAATCCTCTACCTTTCCTAATAAGTGAAGTTAAAGGTACCCTAGCTACCCCGAGCCTACAATATAGTAGCTCCACCAACAAGACTTGCAATGTTGTGCCTCATTCTCATCTAGTCTCACTAATCTACACTGAATTCATCACCGGACAAATAAAGTATTAATCTCACACAAACATAGTAGTGAAAATAGGTTGAACCTAATGGACAGTACGAAGAGCTTGAATAAATATGTGGGTTATTGGACTAAAATAATTGGCCTAATTTATCCTGACTTGATTTGATCTGACCAAATTGGTCTAGCTAACTTCTGGTTAATTAGGGCTTGCCCTTCTACCGCGAACACCATTTTTTTTTTAAATAATCAGCTACAAATATGAGTAATTATTACTTTAGTTTGAGTAGTTTGTCTAAATACTTCACCTTAAAAGTGTTTAAATTAAAAAGAAGTATGCTAACAAAGGATCTCCCTGATGCAGTTTCTCACGAGGCTTAGCATTTGCCACTAGAGCTGGCCTTCAACTGTAAATTATTATCCACTTAAAAAATGAAAAAAAAAAAAGAGAAGAGTGAGAGATAGGCTTGGGCCAAGATCTAGCCCGTAACTCACATAAGATTAGACTTGGTTAGCATATGTTGTTAAGTGGAAGATTACTATTTTTTTCTTTGCAAAAAAGTTCTAAAAGACATTATGGGGTTGTCGGAGGCCAACGTTTGTGGCGTTAATTATTCTAATAAAAAGGAACGAAAAATCTGGCTTATAACTTGAGGTTATAGATATGCTTTCGTTAAAGGTATCAAGCTGAGAACAGATGGGAGGCGGAGAATCTACGCTAAGAAAGAAAGAGAGAAGATGACGTGGAACCAACATTATATCATATTCAACTTTTAGTAATATTTATTATTAAAAAGTGTTGTTAAAACCTTTTAATAATATTTAAAAATTGAAGTGATACTAAAAATATAAAAAGTGTTGTTAAATTCTTTAGTAACACTTTTTCAAATATATTATATAATCTATGTTGTTAACAAGTTTTACTAATATTATTATATGATTTAGTAACATTTTTCAAGTGTTAATAAAACTCATTTATGTTGTAGTGAATATATAAAAATCTCAAAATTTCATATACACACACTAATTTGATAAGAACGAGATTCAGGATAAAATCTCTCTATTAAGCCCCCCAAAAATTTGTCCTCAGAAACATAGGTAATAGAGAATAAGATACATATTCCTACTAAATCATCAATAAATCTGTTTTTGGAAACTTAGATAATAAGGATAAAGATAAACATTGAAACAAACAGGGATATCACTCATCTTACTTGAAACAAATATAGATGTTCTAAATCACATATAACTAGGATAGAAAACTGTGCATCACACAAAACCACCATGAGGATTTCAAATTTCACATTATGAAAAACCTCCTTGCGTCCCTAGTGATATTTAAATTTAGAGTTATATTATTGGACTCATAATATATGAAACATTCGACTCACATTTCATCAACTATTGGATGAGATATAGACCCTACTTGAATGGGGTCAACAACATTCAAATGGTGGATGAGATATGACAATGTCTCACATATCATAAGTATAAATAACATTTTTCTTAAATTTATAGTCTCTTTGATTATGATAAATATTTAACTAAACCTAAATACAAATTTAGTGAGCTTTGAAATAACAATTATGACATGAATAAACTTAACAAAATATAAATCTAGAGGTTAAATAAAATAAAGACAAAACCTCTTAAATTGGCCTCCCTTGAATTTTGCATATGACAAATTAGTCTTTCTAGAAAAAGTTACTCAAAAGAAATCTCTAACAATTTAAAATGTTAGACAAATGAGTTCTTTTAGAAAAGATGGGACAAATTAGTCACTTAGGAATCATGAATAGGTTAAATTGATTTCCTATATAGAAGGACTAATTTATCCTATATTTTTAATTGATAGAAATTTTTTTGAATATTTTTTCTGAAGGATCAACTTGTCTTTTTTTTTCTCTCTCTTAGATGAATCAATTTATTCTGACATAAAATTTGAGAGGACCAATTCAAAGGTTTTGTCTAAAAAATATAAATTTAGAAGTCCAAATTAAATACATAAACTACGTAAACTAAACAAAATAAAAATGCTAAAATGATCCACTTGACTTTTATCTTTTCTACATTGAACATTCATGATGAGCTTTATCTTGATAAACTAGATAAACTAACAAAATCAAAATGTTAGAATGATATCCATTGACTTTTGTGTTTTCTACATTGACCATTCTTGATGAGCTCCACCTTTAATGTTGGAATATCCAATTTACCCTTCTTGAGCATGGATCAAATATGGTCTTGGGACATACGACTTTTACCCCTTTTTGTTAGTACTTATCACGTTTATAAGCGGGGACATTAAATATTGAATATTAGAGACATGTATATATATATATATATAAGGTATGAAGTCATTGTCACGCGGGGAATTGGCGATGTATACTTAGCCAAGGCATCACTACAGCTATTCTGAAAGTGATTGATAAAGAGGTCTCAAAGCCCTAATAAGCTTTTGGCAGACAAGTGTTTGCGCTGTTATAGCTAGTTTCTAGTCATGCCAAGCAGCAATATGCGTCATGCGTCAAGCAAGCAATGCAAGCTGAAATAATGTTGCAGTATCAAAGATTGTGTATGCTTTATTTCGCTTTCAGAGTATCAGTGTTGCGCTAAATAAGAGGACCATTTTTACATTCAAGGTCTCTGGACTTGAATTCAATTGTGATGGCGATAGGGGTATCCTCGTGCTTGTAACTTTCAAGCCCTTTAAAACTTTAGTCATGAGTCAGTGTTAAGACCTAACCAATTTATTTCATTTGTGGGCATTCTAGGTGATTGATCTAACTATCGCTATTGAAATACACTGAGTGTTCAACATCAAACTAAATCCTGCGAATCTATATTCTTATTTTATGCATATGCCCCAGGAAAAGGGAAAAAGATTTTGAGGTCATGAAAGTTCACGCCTAGAATAATCCAAAATAATTATTTCAAGTATAATATTATCATTATTAAGAAGATTAGTTATAGATAAAATCATTTTTGGGTCTTTACCAAATAATTTCAATTTAACATTTTAAGAAATGGTTCATGATATCATATTAGAGTTGCCATATTCAAATGGCTAGAGTCTCTATTATGGTATTGTGATAAATTGTTCATGCAATGACTTAAACTTTTAGTTCTTAATACTTAAACTTTTACGAGAGCTAATCGGAGACAAATATATATGGATGGATGCTGCATTCTTTTAGTTCTTAATACTGGGTTTATAAACAAGGTTACTTTCCATCCCTTCTGGTCAAAGAAAGACAGAAAAACAAGTATCCCCAACCAAGCAAATTGTAATGTAGAACAGTAGAAGTGCCTATACAGCTAGTGGAGATCAGTTTGACCTGAGCGATGGTCATTGGGCAAGAGAAGATGACAGAGAATACCGCCCTTGATAGCGATCATGTGTGATGATATAAACATCATCATCAGTTGATAGATCATACATGAATGTGAACCATTAATTTTCTCATCATTAGTAATTGAAACCGGATTCTTTACTTTTTAACCGTGCCTCCCTCATTTTATAGCAGGCAATTTCATAAATAAATAAATATACGTGTGTGTGAGAGTCGAGCACTTAAACTTAATTTGTGAAAAATGCACTATTTAAAAAATAGACAAAATTAAATAACATTTTAATCCCTCAAAACATATCGAATTATAAATTAGTCTCTCAAAATTTGAAAATTACATATTAGTCATAAGAATTCAAAAAAGAGGATAAAGTGGTTAATCCTTACAATTAAAAAAACTCTTTACAAAGGGATAAATTTGTTTCCCTTAAATTGTGAGGACCAAGATTTTACTTTCAAATCTTGAGGGGCTAATTTATTTCCTGATATATTTTATAGAGATTATTTTAGGTATTTAGTCTAAAAAATATGTGGTTGAGTCAACTCATTATTCATCTTATTTTTTATTTTTTTATCCAATATCCTCTTTAAGTAACTTATATTTTTTAAAATTTAACACTTGATAAATATTTTTATAATAAAAATGAAGTAAAAATAAGAAAAAAATATAGATTCAAAAAGTTAAAGTAAAATTTTAAAAATTACAACTTTGTGTGATAAACAGTAATTAATATAGTATTTAATTTAACCGAAGACTAAAATTTACTAAATAACAATATATAAATTATTATTATTTATGGAGTAATGCTATTTAGCACATTTTTATTTCATGAAGAAACAATACGAAAGCTTTGTTAACCAATCACAATTATTAAGGTGAAAAGTAAAGTGAATAGGAGAAAGAAATGTGACAAAGAAAGACGAAAATTAAGAGATTGAAAACCAATCACATCTTTTGTATGGTTGGTATGAAAATACACTTTATAATAAAATATATATTTTTTAGAGATAAACTTTGATATATTTTTAGCGTAAAAAAAATTTATTATGTCATTTAATTACATAATCTATTTAAAAATCTTTGAAGATAACAGGGAAACATGTAACAAGTAACTTGAACAGTTTAGAATTGCTATCTACACTCGTAGCCCTTTCACGTGAAGGTAAGAAATTTCCAAGCATTTCTGACATTGTGTCACTCTAGTTGGAGATGAAGATAGTTGCGTGCACATGATCGAGGTTTGAATATGGAATATATATAGACCCTATTTTTCACATGCTATCTTATCCTCTATAGGAAAGCATAACATATAGCCTAAGCCTCCCTTTGCTTTATATCCATCATCATCAAGAAGCATAAATATTTTTTATTCAAGAAAAGGGTGATGGGGACGAAATTTTCAAATAGGAAATTATTCAATTCTATAGTATTTGGGGTTTATGATTCATCAAAAAAATCATTTAGGGTTTATGATTAGACATGTAGATAATAGGTTTTGCCATGTGAACTAATTGATTATCATTGAAGACCAATACTATATATGGAGAATCAGGAATATTACCCTCTAACCCCCAATATATCTCTTATGTGAAAAATCAGCTTGGTTGAAGAAGTTAGATAATGTCTTTGTGAGCCAAAGAGTTTGCTACTTGATTACAAATTCTAGGAGTATAACCACAATCAAAACATGAAAATTTTGTCCATTAATTTAAATTTTTAAAGAACAATTCATAATATGATTTCAGAATTATTATGACATCATAATTTCGTTACACGTTAACTACTTACACTTTCGGGAAATTGTTCATAACACTTTGCATTTGAAGAATGATTCTTTTGAATCCCAATTTCAAAACAAAAGACAGCTCCTCCCTGACTACAATCAGCTTTGCCCGATGAGAGTTGCTTCAATATTCCCAAACAGAAGATTGCTCCCCCTTTCTTGTTTTATTGGGGTCCTGAGATCCAAAAAAGAAAAAGAAAAACAAAAGTTGCCTCCTCAGACCTGTTGAGTCACTTCTCGCATGGAGCATGTGGCGCAGCATCAACGTTAATAATCTTTTTATTCATTCTTTTTAAATTTTAATTACAAAAATAACATTTCATTTTCATCTTGTTATGCTTTTTAGTTAGTGAAATAAATGGTATAAATTAAATAAAAATATGTACAATTTCATTATTAATATTAAAATAATTTAATTTTGATGCACTATATAGTAGAAAGGTTTTTTACACTGTAATTCAATATTACCACATCAATAAATATGATTGACTCTTATATCTATTATTTAAAATGTCATATAAATAAATTTTTTTGATTAAATAACAGTTTATTGCCCTGTCAATACATTAAAAGTAAATTTATATTAAAAATAAGGAATAAAAATTGAAAAGCCTCTCAAAACGCTCCCTAAAAAATCCAAGTATCAAAAGTGCCACAGGCCGATTCTATGTCCCATCTATCGAGTGTATGTCCGTACCCCTAAAGATGTGTAATTATTTAGGAAAATTTTCTCATTGTAGATTCAACACTCGTTTTAGAAACCACACAAAGTGCACGTTTCCATTTCAATATAGTTTGAAGTTTCAAAATCAAGATTTGAATAAAAGTTTGGAGAAAAAGATAGAAGATTTTTCCCAAACACAATAAAAATCAGTGTGTAGAAAATTGAGATTGGAGAAAGGTAGTGATTCAGAATTATCTACTCATGGGGCAACCATTCAACTATGCCTTTGATCTGAGGAAAGGAAGTCGCCATCCCATCAATGTTTGAGTGCAGTGGCCAGTACCAAGCATGACAAGACCAGCTAAAAGGGGGGTCTTGAAAGCAAGAACCTCCCCACCTCAAAGCCTTATAGCAATGCTTGATAAGTGCGCACTCCGCAGTCGCCATTTTCTTTTCATCTTTTGATCGAAGTGATTTTAAGTTTGATCCAATTTCGGTGAGAGGAAGTTTTATACACGCGTCAAATTACATATAATCACGTCAACAACAATCGAAGTTGACTCAATTATCTTCTATTTTAAAAGTCTTACACATTAAAATATATTATTACGATTGAATAATAGTACAAAACTATTTTATTTAATCTTTAAAGACACACATGGCTTCTCCGCCAATACGAAGGGCGCAAAAGCTTCAATGATGGATTTGGTTATATTCATTGTTGTTTTGTTTTTTCAGTTTATTTTGGGAAACAACTTCTATGGCGGCATCTGAAGTAGAGATCAGTGGGTTTTTCATCATATAATGACTAAATTTCATCCATTCTTGATGATTATAAAATAACTTAATAAGTAATTAAAGTTAATCTTAATTTTCAATTTCCCATTTTCGCCCCCTCGCCAACATCACACACTTTGCTTTGCTCCTGCACAACTCAGGCTCTCTCTCCCTTTCCACCTTTCTGTGGCCAATGCCAAGAATGTTGCAAGCATCTCAATGATCTCTATGTAGCTTGACTCTAAAAAATCATCGTTTCAAATAACATAATCAAGCTAATAATTACTAGAACACTCATTGCTTGGACATTTCGTCGAAAGTGTCACCGTTTTAATTCAATGTCTAAATCTGTGTCTTACAATTTTTTGGCCTCTCGTTGCAAACAGATTTTGAAATTCTTGCCCACAATTTCTAGGTCTCAATTTTGGTGATTTGGAAAGTTTCTTCTTCCTTTCATTTTTTTTGGACTCCGTAGAGAACCTTTAACTTAAAAAGTTTCAATCACCACAAAGGATCTCGTTTCTTTTATAGCTTTCATTGAAGTAAAAGAAGTTCTTCCCAAATTTTATAATCTCAAAGCCAGAACAATTTCATAGATGCTGGCTCAAAGAAAGAAGCGCAATAGGAGGGACAACGTGGTTATAATATGTGCAGCTATAAATTGTGAACATTGGGTTGAGTCTATGAAATCATTCTTCCATGTCTATCAAGTCCATGGGTCACTTAATAATTGTCAAGTATAATTCAGATTTAAGTTTTGGATTATGTAATTTTCTTCCTAACAAATAAGGTTTATGAACTTAGGGAAGGGATGATACTTGATTGGTTAAATTACCACTGGTTCTTCCTTTAATTGATTTCCCTGGCAACGATTGCGGACTGTCTCTGTGACAGTCAGCGTGAGCATATGGTGGGGGAAAGGAGTGAAAATGTAATAAATTAAGAGTAAAATGGTCATTTCATTCAAAGGGATCATGTGCTAACAAACTCATCAACTCCATATAAGTGGCCACTTAGCTTCTGTGGTAACAAACTCATCAACCGCATATAAGAAACCGCAAGGGTTTTCCCCTTGAGCCTCGTTTTCTATATTTATTATTGATGAATAGTTATGTTCTCTTCCGCTTCTCTTCTTGATAACTAAGTATTTTTAGACCCGTTTGATACATAGTATAAGATCTGATAATATTAATTAACACTATAAAATTAATTTTTACCACATATTTAGTGTCATATATAATAATATAATGTTATATGATAAAATCATTTTTATCCTATGATCATAGGGTTGTTATCATAGGTTCTAAGAGCCTTAATAATGACCGATAGTATTATTTTGTTAACCAATCATATTCCAAATTAATATTGACTTACTTTTCTACGTCAACATTCCACTTCCACCACTACTATTAGTAGCCAGCCATCCAGGTTGCCGCCACTCGCCGTGCACGCCCATTGCCGTCGGCCACCCACCTGTCATCTTTTGTCACCAATCGATCGCTGCCTCTCACTCATCTACTATCAGTCATGTTACACACTAAATAATAAATAGTATAAAAATTTATATAATGAATTTCTTATATTATATTATCATGTCTAATATTATCAAATCTTATGCACCAAACAAGACCTTAATTAAATGTTTTTAATTATGGAAAATAAAAAAAAAACACACGCATAACTTTTCAGAAAGTCTTCGAGAGCAGGAATTGCACCAAAAAATTCAACATTGGGGGGACAAACACAAAAGGGCCTCCAACCTAATTATAAACAAAAGGACACATGAAAAAATGGCCTTCTCTTTGTAGACTTGAGAAGGATGAGCCACTTGTTCAAGCCTGAACACCAAAGGACAAGACACATGTATGTACGTGGCAAAAGCCCAACCTAATTGACTATGTGGTCCATGGACCTTTCCTTGCGCAAATTTCAATACATGGAGTTGATAGTTCACGCCCATTATGGGATCCCATCATCAACTTTTCTTTCTCATCCCCATAGACGGGTTAGGCATGCATGTTTTATTCAGACAATTGAAAACTCCATAGCTAGTAGTGTCATCTCAAAGCATGATAGTTTTAGAAAGCATTCGTCTCATTTGGCAAGGGACAATATTGTGTTCTTCCCACCATCGAAGGTTGTCTTTGATTTGGAAAATGAGGAAGATATGATGAACAAAAACAATTCATCCTCATTATTAGGAATAAGGATAGATGATCTATAAATAGGATATATCCAGTAATCAATTTCATTCTTTTTTAGGGGGGGGTCTGGGGGTTAATTTCTTTATAATGATAATGTTTCTTTGATATGGACCACAAATTAGATAATGCCATCACACACCCACAATTGATAACCCTCCACCATAACATTGCCATTGATATGTCCCTAGCTAGTTTCGAACATCTAACATAATTGATTTGCTGTTGATCCAGACGCTCCATTGTAATCCCAATGATGTGGAATTTATTGATATAGTGGATCTCGATCCAAAACAAAATGCTTTTGCTACTAATTCAAGTGCATTGAACATTTGACCAGATGATGATTACACATAAGGATCTCGAGTTCTGCCTACTTACAAATAAACTTTTTTCAGACAACGAGTAATGGGTATGTTGAACAAGCATTGTTATAGTAGCGAAATGTTTAGAAAACCATTCTCAGATAATTATAAATGAATTTGTAATTAATTATCATGGCATGAACTCCATGTATGTTTGATGGTTATACTCGTGAGTCATCAATAATTCTACTAAAAAGTTTGAGTTATATTAAATAAAAGTTCATGAATATATAATTTAATATATCTTTACCAAGTCTTTTCAAGAAATTAAAGAGATCATTAGACTTATATAAACTGATAAACATATTCAGTTTATTTCTTATGTTAAAATTCAACTATATTTCAAAAATAGAAGTGAGAATTAAAATTTTGAACATATAAGAATAGCAGTTAAAACAATATAATTATTTATTTTAAAAAAGGTTAAGCCGTTAAATGAAGGTGAGAAATAACGATGAGCCAAAGAAATCATCATGGGCTGCTCGCAAATATTTTCATATGATAAAATTAACATGAGTTAGGATAAATTAATATCAATAAAAGTCAAAATCACTTTTAGACTATTGATTTTTTTTTGTCACAGAAATTTTTTGATAAAATTCAACGTTAAATTGAAATTTTAGATTTTATAGATCATATATAAAGAATTTTATGTTAATCTAAAGTCATTATATTTTCGGGTTTAAGCAATGAGAATGATGAGAGAATTTCTAAACCCATAACCCTTTTAGGGACTCTGTCATCGGCCAGATTAGTCGAACTTCTAGTAATAGGCTCAGATATCGATAATTTGGCCGAGACATTGAAAAAAATGCGATAAATGTTAACAGTAGTGGACTTTCAGCATGTTTGGATTCGCGTTATGAATGCCAATTTCACGTTCAGTGTCCATCAGAATTGATTCTGAAAAAAAGAAATATGTTTGGATATTTGGTACAAAATCAATTTTGGTTTGAAACCCCCGTTTGAGTCAAAGGAAGAAATACTTGCCTCAGCGTCCATATTTTCGCGGTGAAGGTTCATCCAAGAGAATTTTTCAATTATGTCCTTGAATGAAAAATAATTATCACTTCTTAATTTTTAATTATTGTCTTTTTAAATTCTCATATGTATAATCAAATTGAAATCGGACAATATGCTGGATATTAGAAAAGTGATACTTATATTATAATAATTTTTGGCTTAAACATGCTTTTAATCCCTATAAATATAAATCATTTTGATTTTGATCCCTCTAAAATTTTTATTTTGGTTTTGGTTCTTCTTTTTTTTCCATTGTCATGTTTTTAGTCCTTTTTTGATAAATTTAATGTCAAATGATGATATTTATAAGAATCAAAAGAATATTTTTGAAATATTCAAAGAGCAAAAATAAAATTTTCAATATTTGTAACAACTAAATATATATTAGAAAATAAGATAAATTAGCAAGGTCTCTCGAGATTTGTTAATATTACTCCTTATTTTAAAAATTACACTTATTACCCTTAAAACAAATGATAATAATATATTATTTTTTTTGTATTCAATTACCCAAACGTTCAAATCCCAAACCCAGCGCCTAAGTCCCCAGTTCTAACTTGTTATGAAGCATGGCATCGGATTCCATAGTCCGCCCCAAGTTGGGGACTAAGGTCAGTTCCCTTCTTTATTACCATCAGATTTAACATTAAAATAAACTAATGATGTAGATTTTACAAAATAAATAAATAAATAAATTTAATTCAAGAACTTAAATAAACTTTCAGATTCCAAATTTGTCCCTCTTCTACTTCCATCCCTTCAACAAGTCACCGCCACCGCCACTGCCAGTGTCCTTCCACCCCATCACCGATGCCGGCGACAGCGCTTCAGGTCCCATCCTTACTGTCACTGTTGGTTTAGAACAAAAGCAAGGCAAAGAGCTTGAGAGCACAATGGATCTACCAAGATGGGTGGCGGTGCAGCTGTTGGACACGGCGGAGGTGGGTGCAGTGGACCTGATGTTATTTTCAGACACCTTGTGCTGAAGGACTTTAATCACAACTATTGTTCCTCTCCGTCGTTCATAATAGAACAATAAGCGTTGACCCATTGTTCTTCAAGTTGCAACTCGTATTGAACTTGTTGAAGCAAACATCAATGCTTCCTGTGGATTTCCATTTTCTTCGCCTTCCCAGCGTAGTTATTATATGTAGGTACTCACTTTTCTTTTAATTTTTTCACTTTCAACCCATGCCCCAAATTAGTGAAATCAAAGTTATGTATCAACTTATGTCCTTTGTTCTTTTCTTGTTGTCGGTATGTGTTTTTTTTTTATAGAATCATGGCAAAAAATGTGACTAATGGGTATATGGAACAGCTAGCCATCTACTGCTTCTAAATAAATGTGGGAAGAAGTGGAACAATCTCACTATTAAGGAAGGAGACAGAGAGAATGAACAAGTGTGGGTGTACGGTGAGATGGAGGCTCCACGATGGAGAGATTGGTGAAAGGTTAGAAGAAGAGATGGTTAAAATATAAAATAAAAATTTTATAAGGATAAATTGGTAATATGGTAGGTGGACTAACATTAGTCCCCAGCTTGGGGCGGAGTAAGGAATCCATGACCTTGAAGCATAGACCCGCGACTCCCCAAGCACCTAACTTGGTAACCATGAGCTGCTTCTGTTTCTTCATCTGGTATAGACTCCAGGCTTGGTCCTCCCTATGTTGCGGACCAATGGTAGTCCACCTTGTCAATTACTGAATTAACTTTTCTTAGTGTTTAATTTTCCATTGTGCCACTCTTCCTTCTTCTCTTCTCCTTTCACCACCATTCCCACAGGCCCATCGTGTCAGCTCCCTTTCCACTACCCTCAACTCCGTAATGCCAACTCCCTTTTCATGGCACTATCCACTATCACCACCGCCTACTGAAGGTGGCCCGCAGCTAAGGTGGTGTTGAAGTTCCTTTTACGACTTTAGATTGAGTGTCAAGTTGTAAACAATGATCAAGCCATCATTCATCAACATTAGTAAACTCAAGGCGAAATCTTTACTAATTTTAGAGATTTGTTTGGAAGCCTCATGTTCTATAAAAGTATTAATATCCTTTGGCAATAACTATCAATAAGCTATAGATTCATGAACTTAAAATATTTTATATATTTATTGAATATTAATTTTAAAGTTGAATATTCAACTTAATATTAATCATGAGGATAGATTTAGAGTTGGGTATTCAGTTCACACATAAGCTGGGTTTTAAAAAGCGTATGAATGTAGGAAGAGAAGAGCAATTGAAATTGAAGGTGCTGTGGATATTCTGGGGTTGGTCCCATTAACTTAGAATAGTCTTGGGGTCGTGCTTGTGATGCCCAACCTACTAATTAAAGTCAACTAACTGTTCTGGAACAACATGTGCAAACACAATCTTTCCTGGCATCAGGCCTTCTAGTGACTAATGCACATCAATTGCACAATGAGGTTGACAGCTGGTACGTGCTAGTAGCGTGACGGCAAGCTTCAAGGCCTTAATGCGATTGGTGATTGCAGGGGACTCACAGGAGCCATTGCGCGTCGATTTTCGGTGGGTGGTGGAGCCTTGATGGTAGTGGTTTAGGTGATATGTGTAGGGAAATAAACACACAATTTCCTACTTGAAGAACAAGAGGAGCAACTATAGCAAAATGCAGCAATCAATACAATAATAAACAGAACAATAAGAACAATGCACCAAGATTTTTAACGTGGAAAAATTTCCTCAATGTGAGAGATAAAAATCATTCGTCCAAAAGAAATAGCTCCACTATGATCAAATAGGTACAGAGAGTCTCAAATATGTGTACAAATCATGCTAATCAATAAGCAAACCAACAAAACACCAATACTCAAAATTTGAGATCAAGGAATTATGAAATACCCCAAAATTGGAGCTGCTGTCCGAAACCAATACCTCACTCTACGTACCACTTCTCAATGATCCAACCGTTTAGAATGAAGAACCATATATCTTGAACCTTCTATCCAAGTTTCAACCCGATCCAACGTGGACGACCTCACAAACACGATTTACGATGACAGCTTGCTAAGGAAGTGATTCTCCAAACAAAAAACTGAACCTTGTGAACTGAATATCTCACACTCAGATCTTTTCTCAACGGTCCAACCGTTCAGAATGAAGAGCCCCTATTAGGAATTTGCTATAAATTTAGCCCAATCCAACGGTGGATGGCTTCGGAAAGTCGATCTACGCTTCAGATAGGGAATGTGAAAACGGGTTGGTTGGTTTCTCTCTTCTCTCTCTTCTTTTTGTGGCTACTTCTCTCAAAATGATCACCCACACTCACAACTCTAGCAGACTCCTATCATTAGATAAGTGGGCTAGATCGGTTTTGGACTTTTCTACACATAGGAGGGAGCCCAACCCAACAAATCTCCTTACGACTATGTGGAGGTAACCGCCAAACCGGCGATCAAACAACAAACTTTCATGTTGGCAAAGATTTTGTCATCATGTCTGAACCATTCTCATCAGTGTGAACTTTTCTAGTTCCAATAACTTAGCATTCAAAACATCACGTATCCAATGATACCTCACATCAATATGTTTAGACCTTGAATGAAAAGTTGAATTTTTACCAAGATGTATAGCACTTTGACTATCACAAAATAACATACCTCTCTTGAGCAAAACCAAGTTCTTGTAAGAACTTCTTCATCCAAAGCATCTCCTTACACGCTTCTGTAATGGCAATGAACTCGGCCTCTGTAGTGGATAAAGCAACACACTTTTGTAACTTAGATTGTCAAGCTAAGCTCCACCTCCAAATGTAATCAAATAACCTAAGTAGACCTGGAGTCAACATCACCTGCCATGTGAGTTAGTGTAACCAACTAGAAAAAGCTTCTCATTTCCAAAACATAACTTCAAGCTAGAAGTACCATGAAGATATCTCATAATCCACTTCACTGCATTCCAATGCTCTCTTCCTGGGTTTGAAAGAAAACGGCTAACACTACCAACAGCATGAACTAAGTCTGGTCTAGTGCATACCATAGAATACATCAAACTACCCACGACTGAAGCATATGGAACTCTCTCCATGTCTTTCTCTCTTCTTCATTTGATGGACTTTGCTTGCAACTCAATTTGAAGTGTGTATCAAGAGGAGTGCTAACGCCTTAGCTTTCTCCATTTGAAACCTTTGCAGCACGGCTTCAATGTATTTCTCTTGTGACAACCAAAGTTTCTTCTCCTTTCTATCTCAGATGATTCTTATACCAAGAATCTCTTTCCTGTCGAGATCCTTCATTGCAAATGACATCCCAAGTTGCTTCTTCAACTTATCAATTCTAGAAGCATTTTGACCAATAATAAGCATGTCACCAACATATAACAAAAGGATAATAAAATCATTACTAGCAAACTGTTTAATAAAAACGCAATGATCTGAAGTAGTCTTCTTGTAGCCTTGCTCTCCCATTATAGACTTAAACTTCTTATACCATTGCCTCTGAGCTTGCTTCAAGCCATATAAGCTCTTCTGAGTTTGCACACATAATCTTCTTTCCCTTTTGCCTTAAAACCTTCAGGTGCTACATGTAGATTTCCTCCTCAAGATCACCATGGAGGAAAGTTTTACATCCATCTACTCTATCTCTAAATCAAGACCCGCAGTCAAACCAAACGGTCCTGATAGAGGACATCTTCACAACCGAGAAAAAATCTCATCGTAATCATTCTTTCTTTCTCCTAAAGCCTTTAACCACCAATCTAGCTTTATACCTTGGGGAAGAGGAATTCCCTTCATATTTCAGTCTATATATCCACCTATTTTGCAAAGTTCTCTTGCGTTAGGCAATTTGACAAGCTCAAATGTCTGATCATCATACAAGGACTGCATTTCATCTTGCATAGCATCAACCCATTTTGTTCTTGGTCACTATCCATAGCCTCCTCATAACATTCAGGTTCTCCTATCAGTCAAGGTCACATACTCATCAGAATGATACTTTGTTGAAGGTTGTACCTTTCTAGTAGACCTCCTGAGTGCAAGGGCTAGGTATTGCATGTTGATTATCAACAACATCATCAATTGGAGCATCTAAATGATCTCTCATCTGCTGGTCATCAGGAACCTATGGTCATCTTCTTGCATATGATCCTGGGCTTGATTCTCTGCTAGTTCTTGTGCATGTGGTGGCTGATTGGATCTATATCGATCAAGTCACTACTGAATTCTTCTCCACTTTCTCAATATCTTCAATGGTTTGGTCTTCCACAAACACCACATCACGGCTTCTCACAAGCTTCTTAGCAATTGGGTCATAAAGCCTAGCCAAGCTTATCCTGACCATACCCAACAAAGATGTATTGTTTTGTCTTCACATCCAACTTAGATCTCTCATCCTTTGGAACATGAACAAATACTTTGCACCCAAAACTCTCAAGTGATCATAAGAAACATTCTTGCCAAACCACACACTATCTGGAACATTACTATCCAAAGCAATTGCAGGATTCATATTAATTCCTACAATGAGCAATGCTTCTCCAGAAACACTTAGGAGTTTTGCTTCAGTGAGCATACACCTAACTCTTTCAATTAACGTCCTATTCATTCTGGCCAAACCATTCAGCTGAGGTGTTTTAGGAGGTGTCTTTTCATGCCTAATGCCTTGCGTTTACAATACTTATCAAATGGTCCACAATATTCACCACCATTATCAGGACGAATGCATTTAAGCTTCTTACTGTTTGCCTCTCAACCAAAACTTGGAATTCTTTGAACTTCTCCAAGACTTGGTTTTTAGTCTTCAAACATAAGCCCAAAGCTTCCTTGAGTGGTCATCAATGAATGTCACAAAGTAAAGACAGCCAAATGACTTTTCCTTCAATGGACCACAAACATTAGAGTGCATCAACTCCAAGAAATCTGATTTCCTTGAAGGAGGATGCTTCTTGAAGGATAATCTTCTTTGTTTTCTAGCCATGCAATGAGAACATTTCTCCAACTCTGCATTCTTCAAACCAGAAACTACATCCCTTTTAGCCAAACAACTTAGTCCCTTTTCACTGATATGACCAAGCCTTCTATGCCATAACTTGAAGCTTCTTTGCTTTCAACTACATTCACACTGCTTTTTGAAATTGTAGATTTCATCACATACAAACTTGAAGTCTTCTTTCCTCAAGCTACTACCAAGTTGCCTTAGTAAGCTTCCATTGACTACTACCAAAGGTGCTAATATAACCTTCATCATCAAGCTTTCTAACGGAAACCAAGTTCAAGCAGACATCTGGAGCATGCTTAACATCCTTCAGCAGTAACTTCATTCCAACATTAGTTTTTAAACATACATCACCTATACCAATCACCTTGGCCAAGCCATCATTGCCCATCTTTAGCACTCCTAGTCACCTGAAGTGTAAGATGTGAAGAACTCCTTCCTTGGTGTGACATGTATTGAGGCGCCACTGTCAATTACCCAGTTCAGACTCATCAGATACTATATTAATCATATTCTCATACCCTACAATGAGAAGATCATCTGATGTACAGTAGACACATGATCATTATTATTTTCTTTCTTCACTTGCTTACCTTTGTTTTCTTTGTTCCAAAGAAAGCAATACTTTTGGATGTGCCCTGTTTTATGACAGTAATGACATTCAATATTTTTGTACCTTGATCTGGACTTGCTTCTCTTTTACCTCTACCCTTTGTGCCTTTGACTCCTCCCCTATTTTCTGTCACCAACATCTCTGAGTGAGATGAAGAACCTTGAGTCTTCCTTCTCACTTCTTCATTCAAGACACCACCTTTGACAAGTTGCATGGTTACCACACCATTAGGAGCAGAATTAGATGAGAAATGTCTCCCAAGAATCCGGTAGAGTATTTAGCAACCAAAGTCTTTGAACCTCATCTTCAAACTTGATTCCCATGCCTGACAATTGATCTAAAACTCCTTGAAACTCATTCAAGTGATCAGATATGGAAGACCTTTCCTTGTATCTAGATTCATCAACATATTCAACAAATACAACTTGTTGTTCCCAGACTTGGAAGCATAAAGGATTCAATCTTTTCCCACATAGTTCTAGCATGAGTTTCATTAGCAATGTGATTATAAACATTATCATCTACCCATTGCCGAATAAAACCACAAACTTGTTGATGCTCAAATTCCCATTATTCTTCAGTTTTTGACTCTGGTTTTTGTGTAGCAAACACAGGCATATGTAAATTTTTAACGAACAACAAATCTTTCATCTTGCCTTTCCATATATGATAATTGGTACCATTCAAGCTCACCATTCTACTAGTATTTGCCTCCATCATTCAAGCAAGTTACAATCAATAATGCCCAAGAATGCCAAATGTAGGGAAATAAACACACAATTCCCTACTTGCAAGAACAAGAGGAGCAACTATACCAGCAAAATCGCAGCAATCAACACAATAATAAACCAAAACAATAGGAACAATGCACCAAGATTTTTAACGTGAAAAAATTCCCTCAATGTGAGAGATAAAAATCAGGTCGTCCAGATTAAAGAAATAGCTCTACTATGATCAAACAGATACAAGAGAGTCTCAAATATGTGTACAAATCATGTTAATCATTAAGCAAACCAACAAAACACCAATACTCAAAATTTGAGACCAAGGAATTATGAAATACCCAAAATCGAAACCAATACCTCACTCTCGGACCACTTCTCAACGATCCAACCGTTCAGAATGAAGAACCATATATCTTGAACCTTCTGTCCAAGTTTCAACCCGATCCAACGGTGGACGACCTCACAAACACTGATTTACGATGGAGGCTTAACTAAGGAAGTGATTCTCAAACAAAAACTAACCTGTGCCTGAACATCTCACACTCAGATCTTCTCAACGATCAAACGAAGAATGAAGAGCCCAGAGCGATCCAACGATGGATGGCTTCGAAAGGCGATCTACGGTGGTGTACAGACAATGTGAAGCTTGGTTGGTTTCTCTCTTCTCTCTCTTTTGTGGCCTCTATCTCAAAATGATCACCCACACTCACCAGACTCTTATCATTAGATAAGTGCTTGGTTTTGGGCATTTTACACATAGGAGGAGCCCAACAACACGGTGATATTAGAAAGAAATAGTTGAAATCTTTGGAGGTTAAATTTGTACATTAAACATATTATATTATATAAATAAAAATATGGTATAATTTATTTACCGAATCTAAATCGTTGAAATTACATGCAATGATAACAAATATGAGGACCAACGTCTGAGCCTAGACTCCAAGTACTGCAATAGTTGAGGACCTATTCCACTTGATGGCCATTTTATTGAGATACCTGATGACGGTAATCAGTGACATTTTGGACCAAGAACCCAAGCACCACATACCCGCCGCCCCTCCACCTCTGTGCACCATGCTGCAGCCATCACGCCTCCACAACCACCGCCATCACCCAACTAACATATGTATTATTTATTATAATAAGAATATATATGTCATTTTAATATTATTCTTATTTTTTCTTCATCCAAATATACTAAAAATAAACCTTTTTTTTTAATTTTCTCCTCTTTATTTTTTTTTAATTTTCTTTTCTCTCATTTTCTTTTCTAATCCAAGCATACCATAAGTTATAACTCAATCATGGTTCATTGTTTTGGTTCTGATGGCTATTACTGTAGGAGGGTAAAAGCTTGTTAATACTAATTTAAATCACATATGGAAGAAAAGAGAAGGAGAGTGATGTATTGTTCTTTTTAAAACCATTAGCACCGTTGATTTCTGGTCTGGATTATTGGTTTTCAATATCTCAACTTTTTCCGCCCCGCACGTCTCATTGTCAATAATGGAAGATACAAGAAGAGACACAGGATAAATCTTAGCGAGATAAAGAGAAACCACGATTTGATCTTGCACGAGGCCTTTTGTCCCCCAGCTTGCAGATATTGTTTTTTCACTTAGAAATTTTCTATTCTCAATTTATCTCAATTTTTTTCCTTTTTTTTTTATATCATTTATAGTGTGTTTGGTTGAGGGATAAAATGAGCATAAGGCACATCCATAAAAATTTTTTTTCTATTTTTATCTCAACAAAACTTGACTTGAGGTAAAATTAAGGATACATTTTCACATATGATCTTTATATATAAAATTACACATGGATTTTATCTATGGAAAATTTATTTATATTTTTACTCCCCAATCAAATATAGCCTAAAAATAAATTTTGCAGAAGAAAACACAGGAATTCTTATTTATTTTACTTTCATATGAAAATCATGGGAAATTTTCTTTTTTCTTTTAAATGATTAGGACCTTTTCCATTTTGTTTTTTTGGACAAAGCTGCTTGCTTAAGTATGTATTGCTAAGTTACAGCACTATTTACCACCGATCTTATTATACCTTGCTTGCTGTCTTGTTTACATTGATTGAGTTGTGTTAATCGTTCGTTAGCATAAAAAGTATTTTTGGAAAACCAGATAATGAATATATGTGTTTGTTATGCAGGGTGATGAAAGTGGCTAAGGACTATATGCACCGATCAGCTGAGTCTTGTCTCAACAGCTAAGGATAAGATTCCAAATAAAGTTAAAAAGAAAAAAGATTGGGTTAAAATCGTCAACACAGATGGGTCTTTATTGGATGGTCTGGCTTCTGGTGTGATTGTTTGGCGTCTATTTATGGCTGTAATTTGGAAAATTTATTTGGGGTATACCTCTGCCTGTGTTCTCCAACTTATTGAGCAGGAAATACAGGAAACAAACTGTCATTTAACTTTGGTTAACGCTACTAAGGATTTTTTCGTATAAGGACTGGAATGATGAAATTAGACATGTATTTCTTAAGGCTAATATATGCGTTGATAAGTTAGCTTAAAAAGGCCATAAATTACAGTTAGCCATAACCTTTTATAATATATATGTTTTTGGTCAGACTTTTATAATAGTTTGTCACCTTAAAACTTGGTGTAGTATTTGGCTGACCTTTCTAGTTGTCCTAATATCCGGTTTGTTCATATCTAATCTTTTCTTTTCTTTGGGCCTTGAGGCCCATATATATATATATATTCGCAGAGGAAAAAGAGAAAAGAAAACTGATGTTTCGGAAAGTACAAACTGACTCCATTTTGAATAGAAATCAATTTGGATAAAAAAAATAAATAGAAATCATTGAAGTATCCACCATAGCCAGACTTGTGGATTGTAATAGGTGTCAAATTTTACAAGCGTAGCTAAAACGAATGAAAAGAGATAATCAGATTATGGACATAAACAAGTAGATTCTAATAGACAAATAGGGTATAAATGTTGAGACCTCTAGAACAAAAATATCATAACTAGATATAAAAAAAGCACCTGAAAAATGTTAGGATATGTGGTTCAATGTTAAGTAGAAGAAAAGAGGATTCAGAAAGCTAGGCTTTCTTTATTGGTATGATTGTTAGTTTATAAATGAAAGTGTTAACTTTAATTTAGGTCCAAGTATATAGATGTTTTATTGTACCATTTTTGTCCAAAGTGAGAGATATTTTGAAACGGACGGATTATCCAGTGGTAAACAAAATCAACCTAAATAATCCATAGCAAAATAGTGGCTCGCATAACAATGGGGTCTAATTGGTAAATTAGCACATAGTCATGGGGAAAATGCATTTCGCTTTATGTATAAGCAAAAAATCTCAAATTACAACTCACGGATATGATCAACGAGTGCCACAAACAACGTAGACATCAGTCACCAGACTGCAGAAATCATTTACTTCATCATCCTAGCGTAGTATAACATACATTATTTTATCCAATATCATGAATCATGAAAATGGTAATTTTATGCCTAGGATATGATAAATCAATATCATCTCAATGACGACAAACTACATCTGTCCTAGTCGAAACTCACTAGATCTCGATTATTTGGTCCAAGCTGAGTTAGCCAGTCATGGGAATAAATCTATCTCAACGTTAGTCATTTCAGTCAAAAAAATTGAATATTAAATCTTGCTTAAGAGGAATAAGTATTGAATGACTTGATACTAACCTTTAAGCGTTGATAGAAAGAGATTTTATAAGCAATGTAAATGCATATGTTCTTGGTATCAAATTTCAACCCGAAATCTAAATGCATGTGCCACATAGTATCTAAATTCTAAACTGTGTAACTATAAACTCCAAATCAGTGTTTTCATCAAATTTCATGTTATTGATATAGAATCCCCTAAAATGCGCCGGAATCTAATGCAATGATCACACTGGCACCTCTTTGCTGACCTATTTTCAAAAGGGACTTGGCCAAATTAGCTAACAACCGTACTTCAATTTGCAGCAAAACAAGAAATTATAGCTCCCATGTCATATAGGCTAGCATAACCTTCATTATCTCATCATGCACCGCTGACAGACGGCTTCAATTTCTTAGGTGGTGGGTTTCCTCCAGAGATAAGTACATACAAATAAAAACAGAGCATTGCAGAACTGCAGACAAAAATTGCATGCACAAAGAGTCAAACCAAAATAGGAAAATCTTGCAAGTTTCAATCCAAAGGCTAAAAGAACAATTAGCAATTTCAAAGACCAAAGTAAAATTAATAGGTTGGAAGCAAGTGATTGAGATACCTTATAATAGCACTGAATCCAGTTGGAAATACTTTCTTTGCCTGCATTGCGAAAAGCAAATAAGTATAGCATTGAAATGAGGCACAAGATAAGGGCAGTCTTTGTCAAAATAGATGTACTACCAATGAGTAGCTCTGAAAGTTCTTCCAGATAAGGACCCCTGCCAATGCTGCAAAATAACGAAACAAGTCAAGAGATGAAATAACAACCATCTAACTGAAATGATCATGCTGCAGTCTTTTTAAGTTTCTTTCTTTTTAGTAAGACCAATGAAGCCTTAATGATGATGAAGTCATATACCTGCTTGTCCTAAAATAAAGGGTAAACTCGATTTTCCTTGCCTCCAGACCTTCAAGCTGAGGGTGCTGAGGAATAGTAAAGCACCACCAAAGAGCACACCACTGCTCAGTGTTGCAGTACTCCGTGAAAAAAGGAATCCAATAATTCCCCCAGTTAAAACAAATCCACCTAAAATGAAAGACCACGATAACATATCACATCTTTGTTTAAAGAGGTGTAATAGCAAAATAGGGGGCAAATTTTCTTGTTTGCACTACAGTGAACAACATTTTCATATAACAGATATTACAATCAAAAGGTCGTCCAAAACTTCAATATTGTGTTCAGCATATGTTTCCATTTTAAACTGCCAGATACATGTAGAAATGTTAATAAGTCATAATCTACAAAACAGCTGCCTTCATAAGCCTTTTTAGAGGTAAATCAATTCACTAACTTATTCAAAGATATTTCATTTCATGTACGACAACCTTTGAACAGAAAGTATAATAATTTTTTTCTTCTCTTTCACTTAGATTTAATTTCCACTTACCTTGATCTAACATAAAAGAAAAATATCAAAATTTTACATCTTCCATCAACCTGAATATCATATTGAATACACCCCCTTCTCCTCAAAAGGAAAACAAGCAATAGCCCATAAAAGTTTACAGGGCATAAAAATTGCCACATGTATATCAGATGCAACTTTCCAATACTGTCTCAAAGAGATCCTTTTCACTCACTGATAACAAATGGGGCTTAAAGTGCAGTTAAGCCAAACTTTTATCCACCAACACAAAAGTGAGCTGTATTTATCAGTAAAGTCACCAAACAAGCAAAATATCAAACAAGGAACACTTACCAAAGGGAATTCCTAAACAAAAATCATGAATTTTTGCAGTCCTTTTCAGTTGACTAACACCTTCCTGCATTGCCTCTTCCAACACTATCTTTTCAGCATTGTGGTCTTCTTTTGTTATATCTGGCTTCTGTTTCTCTTCAACATGCAATTTTGACACATCAGCTGCATAACTTAGTGTATTTTTGGTATCAGAACCGGAAGTATCTGTGCCATGCCTCTCCAGACTCATAACAACTGATAACTATACGAGATATGCTTAATGTTTAGTAACAATATCAAATAATTGCTCAAGCAGACTTTGATTTAACAAAAGTACATCACTTACAAAAGTCTGTTCATAACTTCATATAAATGTCTAGCACTATGCCCCACATTCCCAAACAAGCAACACATACAAGCATATATTACAGCCCCAGATTAAGATCCTCTAAAGTGAGCACGGTTGTAAAGTGAGAATACAAGGGGTTAATTACCCTTAGATCATTTGATGAGACCCACACACAATGGTAATTATTGATTCAAGGGTGGTTAATAACCCTTCACTTTAGAGGATCCTAATCCAACAGCCACTAAATGCAGAGAAACATGCCTATGAGCAAAAAACAAAACAATCTGTGCATTTGATTGGATCATCAATGCCAATGCTTTCCTACACAATCCTAGCACTGTCTTCTGCATTCTCACAAGAATTACACGCCCATAAAAGCATAATTGTTAATCAACGCTTCGCTTCTTCCAGCACATGGAGAGAAACACCCCTATATCAGTTATCCACACCAAGTTTGAAAGAGGTAGATCATGCAAATTTCGTCGAAAAGGAACAGACTTATCGAAGAGCAACATCTTCAACACTTAATGGAGTAACAGAACCAATCCAATCCAATCCATGAGCCCTTCCTTCCAAGAGTAAAAGTTTAGGCGAATTATCCATTTGATCAGAAAAGCAAGCAACATTCCTTTTTTTTTTTCTAATCCAAATCCCCAAAACTCAACAAAACTGCTACTTAAGTATCTAGGAGGCAAGAATTCAGGCTTGGCAACCAATGATTCGGGAAGCCTTGTTTTAGATCTGGGGAATTTAGTTTTTCATCATTTTATAATAAAATAAGAAAAAGAATATAGAACCGCCTAGAAGACATTTGCAGGCAATTGAGTCAGGCAAAACCCCAACCCAACCAGTGTTTTAGGCTGAGAGTTTGGAATTGAATGACGCATGTTGAATTTCAGGGTGAGCATGAGGCTAATTAGTTAGAACGAAAAGAATAAATAATAATAAGAATAAAAAAAAAAGAAGAGAGGATAAATATATAGAGAAGTGAAAGGGGTGTGAGAGAGAGAGAGAGACGTACCTTGTTGTTGGAGCGAAGGGAAGGAGGGAAGGGAAGGGAGGGTCCGTGAAGGAGTAGGGTGCGGCTGCGATGAGTGTGAAGGGCGGCGAAGCACGATGGCGGTGCGTGAGCGTGAGCGTGAGAGATGGTCGCAGCCATGCCTGACCTCATCTGATCCCACCCAACCACCGCAACACAACACTCTACTCGAAGAGTTGGGGGATCGATCGCTCAATAATCGAAGTGTTTGGTGGGTCAATGGTTTCCACCGCCGACGAACTGGTCCAGGGAGGAAATTAACTAAAGAAATAATCACGTACGCTTGCTACTCTAAACTGATGACGTGCCTAGACTGCAAAAGTGAACTATTGATCAGTAGAAACCAAACCTAATAAAAGTTATTCATTTAAGTATAATTTATTCATCATTTTTGGACTTTATTAATTTATTCATTTTTAAGAGTTAAATCCTGACAAGATTAGTATGATAAGGAGTAAATTTTTTATGAATTATTACTATTGTAAAAATATGTTACAAATATATTTAATAATGAAATTTAATTTTAATATATTTATAGTGTATGATTCGATTATTTTTATTATGTGATATATGATAATGTTGTAAATTTATATTATAATTTAATTATACAATATAAAACTTATTTTTATACACAATTAGTAGTTAATAAAATATTACTAAAGTAATAAATTATGGTAAGTGATTATTTTAATAACAATTATTTATTATAGTTTTCAACTTTGTTAAAACTTGTTTGACTTTCAACATAAAATTATTTAAAGGTAGTTTATGATTGAATCAAATATTTTTAATGATATATTTATATAATGTCATTTAGTCACATCATTCTATTTATTCTCTCCACTTCAAAATAATTGTCAATTTTTTATTTTTATATTTTAGAATATCGTCCATTTAATATATTAAGATAGTATTAATTTTTTTTATTTATATCTTTAATATAAATTTATTAGTTAAGTAATTAATATATTTACTAAGATGAATAATAGTGACTATAGAAGAATAGTTTTATCAGCTCATATAATTTTCTATAATTTTTCAAGACGTTTTTCTATTTTCCTTAATATGTATATTGTTTGGATTTTATAGTTATTTTTAAATAGAGAGAGTATTATACTTTAAAGATATTGCATAAAATACTTTTATCGATATATCAATATATACTTGAATGTCTATGTAAATTCTTTTTTAATGAGAGTGTATGAAAATTAAATGCAAAAATTAAACATTTTAGATGAGGGCATATGAAAATTAAATCCAAAAATTAAACATTTTAACTAATACAATAGCATATAGTTGTGAGTTTAATTTCTATGACGACGTATAAAATTTTTTTTGTTATTCAATTATATATTATATTGGTAAAAATAATTAAGTTTAATATCCACTATTTGAAAATTAATGCAAATAAAGTGATTTGATAGGATGATAAATAAAAAAGTTTTATAATAATATTGACTAGAAATTAAATTGTATAGTTAAATAGTTATTTGAAAGAATTTTCTATAATTTTTTGAGATTGGGTCTAAATTTTGATGCATTGCTTTTATTTGTTTTTATTTATATGACTTTTAAAATATTCAATAACTATAAAATCAAATATTTTTAGTAATGTAATAATGTTAATTAAATATACGTGTAAAATTTTATTAGACTATTCGTGAATAAAAATTAAATTCGAAGTTTTTAATTACAGATTAACTTAAAGCCTAGCATAAGACAATGCAAAGAGGGCAAGTCCGAAACTACATTGCGATTTGGGAGGGAAAGACACCCAACCAACCCGACACCAACAGCATCCTCAATTACAAGTACGACCATGGCATGCCGATGCTCTTGTGTTGGCTGAAGTTGTTTTGTAGTAGCAAGCGCTAACTCGCTCGAGCTCCGCACTCTCTGTTTCTTCCGTTCCATTCGATGCCTCTTTCTTTTCCATATTCAATTCAAATGCGGGGTTGAACTCGCCGTTTCCCACTTCCCTCTTCGCAACATGGCATTTCTAACTCGTCTCCATCACTTCGCAAGGCCTTTCTCCTCCTCCTCCTCCTCCTCCTCCTCTCTGCTCTCCACATCGCGCCAGGTCCCTCCCTCTCTCTCTCTCTCTCTCTCTCTCTCTCTCTATAGTTTCTTCTCTTTTATTATTTTCTTTTTGCCTCTATTTTTGCATCATAACATTTTTGAAACTTGGTAAACAGGTAATATTACTGATAGGTTTCTAGGGTTGGCAAACCTATCTGGTAGTTGCAATGCCAATAACTGCTTCTTTTTGCGATAGCACCCTCTGTAAATGTCTTTTTCTTGAATATGAAACGCCGTTAGGTTTCATTTAATGTTTTTTTTTTCAATAATAATTATGTTAAAATTAGAAGCAGATTTTGAAGTGTAATTTTTGGATTAGGTAGTTGAATAGAGCTCGCTTTTTTTCCTTTAGTGTTTGTCAATTGTAGCTTCTAACCAAAGCATTATTATTTTTAACTGTGTGCGAGGTTTAAGCTTTTGGTTTGGAATTCTTTTCAGAATATTAAGGATGTGTTTGGTTTCTGCATTCAGCTCTTGTTTTCAGCGTTAATTATAAAAGTGCTACATTGTTTTCAATCTGTTTTCCTGTTCGTATTGTCCGTTTCCATAATTTTGCTTCACAAAGTCGTGAAATCAGGAAACAAAGTTTGTAAATTGAACTGTAAACAGCAAATAAAAACAGAAAACAAAAAGGCCCTAGTTCTATTGAAGTTGAACTTATGGTTACAGTTTGAACAAGTATGCATGAAGGTCTAAAACTACAAAGTCTAAAGTTGTTACTATAGCATGATCGTGAATGTGTATACCACACTTAGTAAGATGTATATATGTTAAGGCAACTCCCTTGCAAAGGTCATGTGCCTTAGTTGAAAAACTGAAGGCAATCCCTAATCAGCTGCTGAGCCATTGAAGCTTGTTAAAAATATGAGCATTGCAGTCCAACCAAATGCACCAATTAGTAGCATAGATTGGACATCGCATTAAAAGTTTAGTCTCTTTACATTTATGTTAACCTCTAAATTTTAGCTTCTGCTACTGGCATTTGGAGCCTGAATCACTATGATATTGTTTTCCAACAATCACCATAGAGACCAGGAGTTCTAGTCACCAAAATTGGTCCCAAGACCTGGGTGCATCCAACATTCACCAAAAGGCCTGCACAGGTATTCTCCATAGTGAGAAAACAGCAAACGGTGTAGAGTATTTTAGGAATTGGTTTTCAACTCGCACCACACCTAACACAAATATCAAGGGAAATTGCTATCTATCACTTTTGTTTGACAGTTTGTGGTAGATACTAGATATGCATTTGGTTGCCACTGTACTTGCACTATATTTGTTTAATTCATTTTATTTTATATTTTTTCCTTTTTCATCTCTCTCTCTCT
The DNA here is from genome assembly GCA_030441495.1 of Dalbergia oliveri. NCBI lineage: Eukaryota > Viridiplantae > Streptophyta > Magnoliopsida > Fabales > Fabaceae > Dalbergia > Dalbergia oliveri. The sequence goes on from JAMLFY010000008.1 coordinate 18,352,840, forward strand.
CCACCCCCCCCCTGGGTTTCAAAGTTTTCCTTTGCCCCTGAATGAATATTGCCTAAATCATTTTCCTCTTTTTTGACAAATATGTCCTTTTCTCCCAGAATGGAGGTAGAGAAATAATGACCAGGATTGGCATGAATATGTGCTCGCTTTCTCCAGCTGGTATGGTAATTGTCCTGTGTCTCCTAAAGCACCTGTGTGTATTGTTTTTGGCAGGAAACACTCTAGCCTTCTTCTGTGGGCATTATTGTCTACCTTCTTCTGTTTGTGTGTATATAGGCGTTCATGTATTGTTTTCCTTTTTTACTCGTTGGTTGAAAATACTAGGTGCTAATATTTTCAAAATTATTATAGATGATATGTGAATAATATTGCAAACATTCTATAGTTTCAGCTGAATCATCAGATTTAGAATGTGAAGAGAACCATGATGATGTCAAAGCAACAGAGAAAGATGATGCACTTCGCTTGGCTGTTTCACAGCTTGCTAGTGAGTTTAGCAAGGAGTCAAAGCTCTCTTTGTGGAAGTTTTTCCGTTCGTCGTGCTCATGTGATATCTACGGGCTCCTTGAAGCTTGACCTAGCTCTTGGAATTGGAGGATTACCAAAGGTGACAATAGGACTAGTGCAGCTACCCTTTATTCAATTGTTTGGCATAAGAAACTAAGAAGGTGTTACATATCCACAAAGATAGGTATTTGAATAACATGCCCACAGTTTGCTGGTGGATGGCACTGGTGAAATCGCATAGCACATGTATTTTCTTTTCTTGGATGGCCTCAAATGATCTGAAACTCCTTGTCAAAATGAAACTGGAGCTTGAAACAATTATTGGCAATATGCCTTGAAAGGAAAGCAACTTCAGGATGAGTTCGGCTACCAGGACTATGGCCACAAAAACATAGCCTTGTCCCACTAGATGGGTCAATGGCATGGATCAAATGACATTATAGTGTCCTAGTGTAAACCATGTCAACAGTCCAACCATTAAAATCTAAATATTTTTTAATGGTTTTGCCTAAAGTTTTTTTGCCTCCCTATGCCTCTAGCTATTGAGCTGTTCTTTATCTTATCTACTCTCCTTACTGAAGTTTCTATAGGCCTTCTCCATACATGTCCAAGCCACTTATATGGACAATTGGCTGGGAGGACTACAATGCATAATTCCAACTTCAAAAAGACAGCAGGATCATTTCTGCAATCTGCATAACTAGAATTGAAGGCATAGCTACAATAGCAACTTCTTCTCTGCTTACTCAACTACTAAGCTAGTCATTCTGCTCAGTGGATAGAAATGAAGAAATCTGACCATCTTTCTTATCCTTGCTGGCAGGAAGTCCACTACCATTCCTAATTTTATCTTGTCTAGTGTGTCCACTATCCACTCATCCAATGCAACATCTTTGTCTATACAACATTGATCTTATTTTCTTGTTTGCTTCTCACCACCCAACATTCAATCCTACACAGGGAATCTTGGAGTCATATGTGCCCAAACAATTCTGGCCTTTCTTTCTTTCCTTTCTTCATCCTTGTTTTTTTTCCCAACTGATGTCATTCCACTGTTATCTGAATAGATAGAAGCTTAAAATGGCTATCTTCATACTCTGATTGTTATTTTTGTCTTTTTATATGCTCCCTCCCCCCAGATTTTTACCTTTGGATGATAAATGGTCATTTAAAATTCAAAGTCAATTCAGTTCTACACTTTGTCATTTGTCAACTTTTAAGGACTAATTCTTCTAAAAGTTTAAGTTATTTTGTGAAAATTGATGAATGGTTTTATATCCACCAGACTTCCTCATGCAAGAACCTTTTTGGGCTTGAAGCGTGTTAAATGAATGTGGCAACCTATCTTATGTTGAAATTCAACTTTTATTTACAAGCATTGGTGTGGCAAGGATCAAACTCTTGAGATTTGATGATAGAGCTCTAATATAGCATTGAGGACCAAATCTTCTTAACATTTAAGCTGTTAAGTGGATGCTCATGAATAGATTTATATTAACACTATGATAATCTGGCTTTTGGTTAGTCTACTTTTTCCTGATGTGTGCTGACTCATGATGATTCGTACTTCTTGCTTAGGATCTTTTTACTATCATATTCATGAGATTTCTAATTTCTTAATAATATTTATTACATTTGAACACTGTAGGGTAGGATGGTTGAAATTTATGGACGAGAAGCAGCAGGCAAGACAACACTTGCACTTCAAGTCATTAAAGAAGCTCAAAAGCTTGGAGGTATATACCAGATTTGTGATATTTCAGTTTTTTTAATACACTTCATATTGACAAAGAAGTTCTATATGTGTACTGAACTTTGGCTTCAACAATATGAAAGAAAAAATAACTAATGGAGACTTTGGAATCTGAGAGGTGTTTGAGTTTCTTATGAATATTGATGCCGTTAATAAGGGATTGGGCTTATATCAAATCTTAGCCAACCAATAGTAACTAAATATTGGAGCATGCTGTAGGGAATTTTTTTCTATGTTCATTTTTTTTGCTGTGTAGATGCTTAAGAGATCACAATATATACATAAGAGTGGAATTGAACAGCTACTGTATATTCTGTTGGCAGGATATTGTGCATATCTTGATGCAGAAAATGCATTGGACCCATCACTTGTGGAATCAATAGGTGTAAATACTGAAAACCTTCTCGTCTCTCATCCGGACACTGCTGAAAATTTGTTGAGCATGGTTGATACACTAACAAAAAGTGGAGCTGTAGATGTGATTGTAGTTGATAGCGTAAGTAACTGTTTAATTGCTTACATCCATTTATACTATGTGAGGATTTGGTAGAGGGAAGTGGCTTTAGATTATGATGGCTTTAATCTTAGCCATGTTGACCCTTATCTTCATAACTTCTGTTTGAGCTTAGCTTAACTGCCTGCATCATTTTAGAAAAGTAGAAGAAAACTCTCCAAATGTAAATTACCCCCTATTGTGGAGAGTGGAGACATTCTCCTTAGCTTGGTAAAAGCAAATTCTTTTTGTGAACTTCTCTGCATTGAATCTGTCATGAGGACCAAAAGCAGTGTTTGACTGCCTTATAGAAGTCTTGTGTCCACCCAAGTTTGCAACTGCGGCAGTGTTCTTCATCCAATATTAGGACAAGCTTTGTGTATCTCTCTCTATTCTTTTTCATTGCTTTCAGTCATTTCCTCTTTGATTTTATTCTCATAAGAATAAGATAAGTTTATCCTTCCAGGTTGCAGCCCTTGTCCCCAAATGTGAACTTGATCAAATAGGTATTAGCACCAAACAAGATTTTCAATCACGACTGATGACTCAAGCACTGCGAAAAATTCAGTATTCATTATCTCACTCAAACCCTAATCATTTTTGTTAATCAGGTGGAAACCATATTACTTTATAAATTGTGCAACTTATTGTTCGAACATGTATTTGTAAGACATATTAATGTTTCCATTGGATTTATCATTCAATATTCATATACAGGTTAGATTTAGTCTGAAATCAGTTAAGGGTAGTGGACCTATGGAAGAGGTGACTTGTGGTGGAAATGCTTTGAGATTCTATGCAGCTGTTCGTTTGAGACTTTCGAGAATGGGATTGATCAAAACAGAGGATAAGGTAATTTCTACTTTTAAGTACTGTTCGGACTATTACTAACGGGTTAGACTAATTTATTTTCTTGAGGAAGACTTCTCAATCCTGCCACCTCTATGGTGTTACTTTTGAATGTTATTTAGTAATGTGGAAACTTGTGCAATGTCAACCTTTCTTTCGCAAATACCTTTGTTTTTTTTGTTATTTTAATTCTTTTGTCCTCCCTTGTGTCATCTGGTGCTTTTAGATAGAGGGTCTTTTGGTCTCTGCGCAAGTGATGAAAAATAAACTAGCACCAGCGGCTCTGAAAAAGGCTGAACTGGGAATCAAGTTTGGAAGAGGATTTTGCCATGAAGCAGAGGTCTTAGATTTGGCTTGTGAACACGGAATGATTGTAAAAGATGAGGGAAGCTATTTCATTGAAGGGAAGACTTTTAATACTAGAGAAGCAGCTGAACTGTATTTGGCTAAAAATGAGGGGGTCTGTGACAAGTTGGTAATGGACTTGAGAAGGCTTTATTGTTAAAATTCTGGTAGACCCTAAAAAAAATGGGACTTACCGTACACTTGTTCCGCGTGGATTTATTAGGCCAAATCTCTTTCCATGGTGTGCTTGACAGACTCGTGATTGAGCTTTGCAAACAAATCCTCAAGGTATATGTATTTGCCTTGATTGGGCATCAACTATTCAGTAAAGTAAAAGACGACATTTTAAGTTGCAGAAATTTTCAGCTGCAATAATGTGAGCCTTTTACATCTTAGATAGTATGTGTAGTGCTGCAAATTACACTTACAAAAGAGACATTTGATTGCTCTTGAAAACCATTAGAATCCCTGTTGTCTATTAGGAATTGGTTGTATTCATTTGTTAGAAAAACGTGCCAATTATAGAGCCGCAATATATAAAATGAATTGCCTTTAACTCTCTTTCTTGTACCAAATGCTCAAGAGTACTCTTCCATCAAAAAGAATTCTCAAGGTAGAGCATCTTGTGGGTCTATTGGTCCATTGGATGAATCTATATTTCTCTCTTTCCCCCATTCTCGGGCTGTTAATTGTTTAGTGACGACATAGAGCTCCGGGACTAGACTATATAGCACAATTTTGTAAAAATGTCGAGTAGAGTATGTTACTATTTTTTTTTCCAAAAAACCGAGGATATGACTACAGTCTAGAGCTACAAACATGGTCTGGTCTGTCAAGAAAGTTACTCTATTTTGTTGGGGAAATATTTACATGCAAAAATGAAGTTTGTTACATCTGTTTCTTTTTGGACTTCGAATTCATCATTAATAATCTGGATAACCTTCAGAATTTTAAGGTTTCAAATGTAAAGTTAAAAACAAATACTAGAAAACTAACACTTTTGTTGAAAATTATTCATTAAAATGATATATATATATATAATAGATAAAGTTACATCTCTGCAACTTCAAGCAAATGCTATATTATTGAATAGTTTTTCATTGGTGCTTTTTTTTTTTTCAAAACTTACAGTCAGATTAGAAGCTTACATCTTATAGATCATGTGAGACTTAGTTCATTCTATACTATCTGGCTTGATTTTCTTTTGAAAATGCACTCGTACTGTTAGCGTATTGGATTCAAAAGTCAAAAATCGCTTACTGGAGCAAGAAAATTTGCCATTATCCACAAGAAGTGGATCATATAATGGTTTCAAGCATCAATTACACATATCACATTATCAAGAATTCATTGGGGAAGGAAAATTTGCTATTATTCCACAAGAAGTGGATTCATAGATGTGCTCATATTACGGTAGCAGCATTCATATTTACAGTCTGATTATCATGGTTTTATTATTTTTATATGAAATCATAATTTTATTATTCAGGATGGACACGACACCCACATATCCCTATCTCATGATCCTGTGGAAGAAAAAGACGAAACACCAGTTGCCATTTACATCACTCCCGTGATCAATTCAAGAACTCATTGGAGCAAGAAACTTTACAATTAATAGTCCACTAGAAGTGGATTCACAGCTGTGTTCGTATTATGGTTCTTATATATATATATATATATATAACAAAAAAAAATTATTTGGTTTTAGTACGAACATTTTAAAATTATTTGATTTTAGTTCTTAAAATTAATTTACTTGTCTCTTAAATGTTGAGCTGAGTAAAAGAAAACTACATTATCCAATCTTATATGGTAGCTAATAGTCGTATATGACATATTATGATCCTATGTGTCAAAATCCTCACTCAGTAACTCATTAGATGAACTTATTAACACATTTCACTAGACCTAATAACTCATTTTATACTAGGATTTTACATATAGTTATGATATGCTATGTACGACTAGTAGCTATCATATATGACAAGGTAACATGATTTTTCATTAACCAGCTTAGTATTTAACAAAGACACTAATTTAAGGGACCAAAATTAAATAGTTTTGAAAATGTTTGGACCAAATCCAAATAAATTTTTTTTCAATGACTAAAACCAAAACTCATTGATTTAAGTCTAGTCAATATTATATAAATAACACAAGAAACTAATGCTGTATATACAATTGTACGTACTCAACTTAACCATCTTGCATTTACATAACTTATTTAATCTAATATTAAATAAACATAGTATACTATGGAAGTATACTATGTTTATATATTTATTTTTATTAAAAAATTTTATTTAATATATTAAATAAATATTTTAATAAAAAATATATTATACTAACATATTTGGTATTAATATCTTAATTTTTATTTTATTTTTAATCTACTAATTTTAAATTTTATTCTTAAAAATTAAGATAACATGATATTATTAAGCATATATTGAATTGATATGTACTATTAAAGTAAAGAAAATTATACTAATATTTGATGATATACCATCACTTCAATCATTACATAAGAAACTATTTATAAAATAATGTGATATTTTATGTTGACGGTAACATTGCTTAAGATTTGAGTTTATTTACAAATTTTATTTTATATAATTAACAATTGCTCATTTTAGTAAAAATTTGCCCAAGTTATTTTCATTTGTAACAGTTATTATAGAATATTAAAATAGAAAAACATATATAGAAATGCTATTATGCTTTAAGAAAGCCTTGTGATGTTCAATTTGAGACACGATCACATTTTCTTAGTTTCAATGTAAACAATTAAATTTGACGTGTATATAATATGAAAATGGTGAGCGAAAATTGAAATATTTTTTTAAAAAATAAAAAAATGGAGAAGCAAAAGCAATGGAATAATTTTTGAAAAAATTCTTTTAAAAGACTAATAATATTGAATTTTAATAAGATTAGAAATGAGGATGAACTATTAATTAATTAAGAATAGAAAAATTAAATAAAAAATGAGTGGCAGTGACAATAGATAATAGAGAGTTTACCAATAGAGGTAAATCATCTATCAGTTTCTGCTCACACATTACTATGCCTTATGTTTGATTCTTAGATTTCCTCAATTGGCTAATGATCTATAAATGCTAAATGAGTTCATAGATATACTTAACCCTAAACTAGACCAATTTTTCTCTTAGCCTAAATATTCAATTATAAAAAAGAAGAAGGAAAATATAGATCATAGGGAGTGAGAATAGCCCTTTCCAAGTTGCTGCGGTTGTTGTTGTTTTTTCTTTTTTCCTCTCTTCTTCCAAATCGTATCCATCCTACTGGACAAGCAAACATTAGTCATTAATATAATGTACTAGCAGCCCGCCTAGCAGCCCGCCAAGCTACGCTGCTAGGCCAATTAATGTATCAACAACTTGGTCAAACTCCCACCTAGAATATTTAAGTGTTGTATACTTTCTTCTTCGAAAGATTTTCGTCAACACCTTTTTTTTCAAAAGTTATAACACACACATATAGTTCATATAAAAAACATTGCTTCCTGTAACAGGAAAATTAGATACACATTAGTTACTGAATCATTGATTTTTAACAAATTAATCCCTTAAAAAAACGATGTTGAATCTATTAGTCTTTAGTTTCCGAAAAAATTGGTTTTAATATATTAATATTTTAAGAGCTAATATTTACATAATTTTCTTATTAAGGGATTAATATGTAATAAGTTATAACATGAAATATTTTGAGGACTAAAATATATGTCTTTAATTTCTTAAGAACTAAAGTTTTAAAACAAAAATTTTCAAGGACTATGAAGTGTAGATTTATTAATGATAGTAAGGATTTTGCTAGGTTAAGAAACTTAAAATAAATATTATAAAAAAATTAAATTTAAAATAGAAGGTTTTTAAATTAAAATTTACAATACTACTTTCAATGTATTGAAAATTCAAATGTTTTATTTTTTAATAATTATTTAATTTTTCTAATTGTTTTAGGAAGTACTAAATTTTCAGATAGATTTTTTTATAGAAAGACAGTTTTCTTGCAAAATAAGTGCAAACGTAAACACATCCTAATCCCTAACTAATTCATTGTGAGACTTGGGATATTAAAACGAACATGCGCACAAAAATAGTATAAATGAAATGCAAATGAAATGAAGCCAAACACATGTATAATCACGTCAAACATTTTCCAGTGTGCATGTTTCGTGGTTGGTAGGGAACTGGACTGCCCAATAAATTGTCAGATTGAATGTTTCCAACACACAAGTGGACGTCCCCTCGGGGAAATCCAATAAAACGCACATGCACGCTCAAAGTGGCCATTTAACAAACTAGCTAGGATGACTATTCAACCCAGGAAAGCGATAATGTTTCACGTGAAGATGATCAAAATGTAGCTAGGCAACAAGTTAGACATACCTTAAGTGATGAAAACACGTTTGATTTCTTCTCTTCTAGTGGCTGCTGGAGTGCTTGACTTCATTTCCGTCATTGATGCTAGTGGGCGTAAAAAGGACGAGTTGAGTCGACTTAAAATAAATCCAAATGATTTTAGATCATGTTATTTATTAAAGTTCGAACCTTAACCGATAATAACTCAATTAATAGCCGATTTAATAGGTAACTCAACTTTCAAACAACATATGGAGATTTGGGCATTATACATATTAAAGTGATAATATTTTATAAATAATAAAATTAAGAGATATTTTATAATATATGTTTTCAAACAAAATTGTCAATATAAAAATAATATCAAATTATATAAAATATATATAAAATCTTATAATTTTTAACTATTCCCTGTTTCATTCTCGTATGTCAATTTTTTGAGATATTTTTTTTTCAAAATATCCATTTATTTATGTCAAATCTAAAAAAATTAACTTTTTTTTACCAATACTACGCTTAATATAATTAATTATATTCGCTTCATAATTCACTTACTTTATTTAATTGGCAATTTTGTCCCTTTACATAGTTTTGTACTATTAACCAGGATTCATTTATTGTTTTTTGAATGTGTAATTTTGTTTTTTAACGGATAAAGTAACGGGTGAAATATTTATTATAAAAAAAAAATGGAGTGAACATCTTATTTGGTCTCTTAAAATTTTTATATTAAATTATTTCACCCTCCAAGAAAAAAATAATTTTGTGGTCCCTTAAAATTAAAAATAATAGACACATTAATCCCTTTATTAGATATCCATTAGTGGATTTACACACTTGACACAATAAATATTATTAAAATATTATATATAAGTAAAATGACACTTTGGACTAGATTTGGATTCTCTCCTTTTCACTTCTACCCGGAAATTGTCATGTTCACTTAATCTTGGCCATTTATTGCTCACACATAAAGATCAATGGCTCACATTTAACCACTTCATCACTTAAATAAAAAAAAAATATCAGATCTATTTTTAAAATAAAAAACAATACAAAATTTATTGTCCCGAGTTTCCCGCAAATAAGGATTGCGGTTTCCCTTTCCCGTGTTCCTGTGCCATTCCACCTGCACCTCCTGGCCGCAGAGGATCCAAATGGATGATGGAATCACAAAATCAATATATGATCAATATATAGTAATAGTAAAGATCCTTTTTCTGTGCGATAATCGCATACACAAAGTTAAAGAACTCATTCATATGCAAAGATAACCAATAAGCGCCTCTGTTGGGTTTCATTCATAGACATTGTTCAACCAATAATTGTGTCCATTAGAGGGAAAGAAACGAAACAACCACACAAACATCACACCATAAGATTTGCCATATCTATGGCTCTTTGTGATTCTTGCACTTGTTCTTGGGGAGGGCAGCCTACTGGAGCAGAAATTTCAGGTGACAATGGAAGACAAGTAGCATTGTTTAGTGGCTCCATGGTTGCCAACGACTGTGTGCTCAGGGAATGCAATGGATCAATTGATTTTGTATTTTTTTTATTTAAAAAAATATATCTTATATATATATTTTTATTTATTTAAGTGATGAGCTGTTTAAATGTGAGGCTTTGATTTGCATGTGAGGGCAATAAATGACCAAGATTAAGTGAACATGACAATTTCCTGTTTGAAGCGAAAAGGAGAGGATAAAATCTTTTAAAATATATTACATTTATTTTGGTATCTAAAATTACATAAAATGAGTAATTTATGACTTGTAATAGAGTTTAAATTACTCATTTTATGTAATTTAACTACTAAAATGTATCATTTTAACTTTATTTTATTTTATATAATATGCATCACTTAACATCTTGTTAATGGGTCAACTTGCATTTCATTAGTGTTTAAAGTATCAAATATACAAAAAGAGATTAATATGTAATATTATTAAAATATTAAGGGCAAAGATTAGTTTTAATTTTTGAATGACTAATTTCTTGTAAAATTTTCTTAATTGATTACATGAGTTTATAAAAAAAAAAAAGAATAATTGAATTATTTAATTTTAAGCCAGATAAGTCAATTTAAAATATAATTAAAACCCGATTTAAAAGGTACACAGAATCAAAATTTAAGACATGAATCCAATATGAAGCCATGTTACAAACCCCCTAATTCACGCTATGGAACTGTATTAGACAGATCTTGTGGATCAACAAGCGCGCCTTGTTATGTCTATAAAAACGAAGTGCTTTGGAGCCTTACTTGCAATACCCTTATTAATTATCCCACTTCTTCCTTAAACCAATTTTCTCCTTCCCTCTAAATGGCTCAATCCCACTCAATTGGGAAAGGTTCTACCAAGGCTTCTGTAGTTCTCCTGCTTGTGTTGCTAATTGCTAGCGCAGGCACAACAGGTCGCTCCATCAACCTTTTCTCTTTCTCTATCTCTCTGCCTCTCCATACACAAGTTGTGTGTGTTGAAGTAGAAAAATATTATATATTATAATGTATGAGACGTAATGATTCACATCTTATTTATTATTGAATGAGATTACACCCAATTTAATAGTGGATAGAATGCAGTCAATATGGTATTTAATCCATTGTGAATATGAATAACATAATTTGTTGAAGTATAAGATGATATTATTACTATTATTATTATTTTTCTTCTTTGGCTTGGTGGCCCTAGCATTAATGTTTAATTGAGCATGCTAACTGCATCAAATACTTGCGCTTTCGTGTTATTATTAGATTGATAGGAACATGTATGATTTAATTTTGATAAATTGTTAATATATTTTTTTAGTTTGAATATATATTTTTTATTCCTGAAAAATAAATGGATTTTTATTTTGATCCTTAAAAATTTCTTTTGATTTTAGACTTTGGTCCACACATTTTTAAATTTTTTTTTATTTTAGTTAGTAATTAGTCATACATGACATGGACTAAAATCAACCAATATAAATGTTCATACCAAAATCAAACAAAAGTTTTTTTTGGAAAAACCAAAACCAATTAATTTTGCTTAATTTTTAGAGACTAAAAACATATTTAAGCTTTTTTTTCACATATTCACCTAATCATGTATGATTACACTAGTAATTATTACAATCACTATCTTAAAAGTCATGAGTATAATAACATATAATTGAATGACTTGTATATGTAATATAGGAAACATATCATGCTAGAGGAGTGATGATTTAATTAGGACAATGAAAGCAAAAAATTTTAACCAATAGATATTACATGAATAGTTAAAATGATCAACTCAACCAACCATCAGTTGGTTAGCAATGAGGTGCTAGGTCCCTTATAAGCAAGTTCCAAGGTTCGAATCTTAAAGCTATAACTAGAGTAATTAAGTTAGGAGAGTACTCTCATAATGGGTTTGCAATGCCTGAATCCATATTAGTTGATTGATGGGTTGGATACTAGGTTATTTTACAAAAAAAAAAAATGACCAACTCATGTAGTATGTGACAACTATGTATATGAATGTATGTATGTATAATAGTATATTTAGCCTATATATCAACAACAATAACTAAACATTGTCTCACTAAGTATGATGGACTAAATAGATTATATAATCCTATAGTGTCCTATTGTTGGATGAATCACTTGCCACTAGGGAAAAAAAGTTATATGTACTTGTTGGTCAATATGCAACTCGTTTTACTCAAATTCATTAACAAACACTAGGATTCAATTTCGTCCTTTGATCCCTTCTAAGTCTTGCCAAGACATGATCCTAGTCCCCAACCATCAATCCCAAGGTAGCTAGGATTGCACTTTAACAGGTAGAATTGTATGATTTTACGACTTCGTCAAGCCTGGGCGATCCCGATTTTGTCCCTTAACTCGCTGCCACGGAATTGCCCAACTTGGCTGCATTGATCTTCTCTTCTCCGGTCTCATCTAAAGTCATCATCTCCGGTGAGCTCATGGCCAGCAACAAAGCTGAGCTCTTCCTTTTTTTCTTTTACAATCTCTTCCTTCTTAGCTCAATAGCTTGGTTGCATGCTTCCTTTGTTATTTCTACTTTAAAAAATTTTTGATTTTATGATTGAATCTCGAGAGTATTTTTGTGTTGGATTTTTTTATTAGGGACTGTGTTAAAAAAATGTCATCAAACATTGTTGGTGAGGGGAACAAAGGTTCTGCATCTGCTACTGGACATGTCTTTGTGCTAGAACCTCCTGTTTGGGCTGAGTTCAACGTTTTTTCTTGTTTTAGGCTTCGATACTTGTTAAAAAAAAATTGGTGAGCCTTTTAAGTCAGAGATTATGAAACAAAAAACAGTCTTAGAGACAATTTGAACCACCAAAAAGTATCAAAGATATTAAAAATCATTTGGGCTGGGTTTATCTTTTTTTATATTTTATTTTGCTTAATTATGGTATGTTATATGCCTATATATTTAAATAAATTTAATTATTTATTTTTGATAGGATCTTACGATCTGCAGTATGATCTCACGCTTTACGTGTTTGCATTCCCCCTCCGATCGTACGCAGGATCACGATTACGATTTTAGCAACCTTGACTAGTCCCCCTCTTTATAACCATCTGGCAGATTTCACAGTTGCGCACACGGGGATAACTTGAATTTGACATGAAAGTATTCTCAAGTATATGGTTCAAACAAATCATCGTTGGTTCGAAAGCAACTAGTCTTTAAATACGGCTCACTTGGAGATAGACAAGTCGGTCCGCTCAAGTTGTTAATGTTTTCATAAAATGATGACCCAAAACACTTTCCTGTCACGAAATTCAGGATTAGCGGGAGTATTTTATTTGTATAAAATACAATATATATATATATATATATATACCCACACACACACAGATAACATGAATAGTTAATTATCCCATTAATCATTAAATTCTACGTTTTACAGTCTAAAATAGTAAAATGCACGTTATAGAGGAAACAACTACACTGGGAGCAGTTAACAAAGTGATCGTACTGCCTTTCAAAGCTTAGAAAATTAAACAAGTTACTGTGTACTAATCTCTGATTAGTAGCATGTCTTTAGTTTACGGTTAAGGATTTGACTCTTTGAAGTGAAAATATTGATGAAGTCTAAAAGTTAGGAACTAATCATGTGCCTGGGTGATTAATCACTCACTTTACCGATCTCTTTGCTTTACGGGAGTCAAATCCTACACTACACCAAAGTGTATATAAATATATTTGGCTCCATGTGATGCAGGTGCACAATCAGGTGTATGTTATGGAAGACTAGGCAACAACTTACCTTCCCCACGAGAAGTCGTGGCCCTCTACAATCAATACAACATCCGCAGGATGCGAATCTACGGTCCAGACCGACAAGTTCTCGATGCTCTTCGTGGCTCCAACATTGAGCTCCTCCAGATATCCCCAAAGAAAACCTCCAAAACCTAGCCGCCACCCAAGACAACGCCAACAGATGGGTGCAAGACAACCTCAGAAACTACGCCAACGTCAGATTCAGATACATTTCCGTCGGAAACGAAGTCAAGCCTGGGGACTCATACGCACAGTTTCTAGTCCCTGCCATGAACAACATCCAGAACGCGATCAATTCTGCTGGACTTGGAAACCAAATCAAAGTTTCCACTGCAATCGAAACCGGTGCACTAGGCCAATCATTCCCACCATCACAAGGCTCATTCAGGAATGATTACAGAGGAGCGTATCTTGATAATGTCATTAGGTTCCTTGTGAGCAATAAGTCGCCATTACTGGTTAATGTGTACCCTTATTTCAGTTACGTCGGGAACACGAGGGACATTCGTCTCGACTATGCTCTTTTCACTGCTCCTTCAGCTGTGGTGAATGATGGTTCACTTCGTTACCAGAACCTCTTTGACGCCACTGTGGATGCTACTTACTCTGCGTTGGAGAAGGCTGGGGGAGGGTCGTTGGACATAGTTGTGTCGGAGACTGGGTGGCCTTCGGCTGGTGGGACAGCAACTTCAGTTGATAATGCGAGGACTTATAATACAAATTTGGTTCAGCATGTGAAGCGTGGGACTCCGAAGAGGCCTGGGAGAGCCATTGAGACTTACGTGTTTGCGATGTTTGATGAAAATAATAAGACGCCAGATTATGAGAAGTTTTGGGGCTCTTCCTCCGAACAAACAGCCCAAATACTCAATTAATCTGAATTAGCAGAACCAAATAGGTTTAGTAAGAAATAAGGTGGGATAAATAATGTGAAGGGTTCATTTGCTGCCTCTGGATGTCAGTGGGCGAATTGAGCTTTATGGATGGCTCGCAATAAAAATTAAGAGTAAATTTTTATGATTAAGCTTCATATGCCATAAAAAATTTGCTTACATCTTTTTACCTTCTAACAAATATATCCTTGTGTTTAGTTGAGAATAAAAATGAGGTATAAATTTTTATAGATGAATTTTATATGTAAAATGAAAAATCTACCCTTATTTTTACACTCCAAACAAACCCTAAATAAAACTTTTTTTCTCATTAATATTTTATGATGTATGATACCCGTATGATGCCTTCTTCATCATTGAATCTACAAAATTTTCTGAACCTCTGACATGGCTAATGGGTTTCTTCCAGGAAGCAGGAAAATGTCTTTAGTAAGTTGCTATTTGTGGGCGGTCCAAACTTTCAAATAATCTGAAGGGAGGAAATTAATTACGGTTAGGTGAAACAATAGCATGTCAATATCAAGAGAATAGTGCATGATGGAGAGTTGGAGAGAGCAACAAATATAGTGGCATGATGAAATAAATTCTTGAATTCTCCTAAGTTTCCAAAGAACAATTAGTATATTGTAATCTAAGATATTTTATTCCTGGTTGAATACTAAGTGCATGGAGCTTTACCAAAAAAGTGAGAAAATTTATTAACTACGAGAGTGAAAAATAAATACGAGAGAGAAAATATATGAAAGACTGCTTTAAGAAGCTTCAATTCCAAAACAAAATAGTTGGTAAAAAGACCTATTAATTATGATGTGAGTAAGAGTAAACAAGAAATGCACTAATCTCTCCAACGGGCGTTCTTGTCATGTACATAAATCTCGAAGTCAGATCTGAAAGAAATTTGAACTCCTACTGGGATCGACACCTTCCTGGTAGAATCATAAACTTTACTTGCTTCTATGTTTAAATTCGTTGATTGACAGTGGAATATTTCTTAGCCTCAACATCTCATTGTTTATTAATATGAAAAAAGTCCTCTCTGAGTTAGCCGAAAATCCTATTAGTCGACGATCATTTCACTCCTGTTTGTCTGCTTAAATCTTATTCCAATTGATTGCAAATGTATGGTAAGCAAGATGCTTCCAGGATAGTATCAAAAACAACTCTCAAATTGGTTTCACTATCAGATGTACAAAACAGTTGATTACCGGAAGTCACAGGATAACAATCTTACAATTACCGAGGCTCACCCTCTTTTCTCAGTACACTCCATAATTTTTGTAAAATATTATCAGTTTGAAATCTGTCCAGACGCAAACTCAACCAAATAAATAAATGAATAGTACAAAAAGCAAAAACAGAGAATGGAATAATATATATATAAACTATTGTAGTACCTTGTCAACATTACTCAATACAACTACTGGGAAGAAAATTTTCTTCAAAGAAAAAAAAAAAAAGTTGGCAATCAGAAAGTTCTTCATGTGCCTGAACTCTGAATATTTGCACAATGCAGACCATATTCGGCATCTTCTAATTATAACAAAGGCTATTAGCACTCTCACATCTCTGCTGAGAAGCTTCACTGTCTACATTGGTGTTGGAAGTTGCATCATAATAATACCAGATGGATGTTCGCTCCTTCTGAGGAGCACTCTGATTATTGTAGCAAAAATCCAGTAGCCTTGTTCTTTCCCTAGGTGCGCTTAAAGACCTTGCCTTTGCTTTGCTTGATTCTA
This sequence comes from Dalbergia oliveri, assembly GCA_030441495.1. Taxonomy (NCBI): domain Eukaryota; kingdom Viridiplantae; phylum Streptophyta; class Magnoliopsida; order Fabales; family Fabaceae; genus Dalbergia; species Dalbergia oliveri. The sequence continues at coordinate 18,369,092 of JAMLFY010000008.1, forward strand.
CCAAAGCCATGTAAGTGGTAAAAGCTGGTGAATTTGGCATGGAACTTTCATCAACAACAGGACTTGTCTTCACATGAGAAAACGATTTCCGCGGGATTGAAATTTGTGAACTGGTTCCTTGGTCTTGCAAATCTTCTTTCTTCAGATTCCTTTGTGCAACAACTTGTGTTGTACCACGCAATTCCTTGGTGATCAAGTTTGAAGGAAGAGCTGATTTAGGAAACACATCCCTATGACATGTCTCTTCCACCATTTGGCGAATCGTTATCTCCTAAAATACATATTTCATAGAAAAGATAACACCGAGTTTTATTGGCTTAATCTGTTTGAAATAGTAGCTTCATTTTTCAAATCAGTTGAATTTATGTTTCAAAATTTTCGAATTTGTTTATCTCCCTATGATTAACAATAGTAAGCAGCAAAAACAGTGCGGTTTTGTTAGAACCAATGAGAATACCCGGTGTGAACAAGAGTACTTCTTCATACGCTCTCTTTTGGCAATGGCCTCTTGCTTTCTTAACCATGTGGCTTCAATGTCTTCTCTCGAGTGCAAGCTGCAATCCCAAGTTCTTTGACTAGAGCATTCTGTCTGTAACTTAATGCTTGAATGGATTAGACAATGGAATTGCTCAAACTCAATGCAGAGTTAATTTACTGACTTACGATTTCAAAACTATAAGCAGCTAATCAACCGTTCCTGAACTTTTGGGACGCGGTTGGGTCGGCTACATCAACCAAACGACGTTTGATTGCGTGCCATCATAAATCATGCATATAGAGAAGCTGTTAAACCTGAAGTCCTTTTTGATGGTTTTGTCTCATACTATATAAAAATGCAGCGTACTTACCTTCAATACCTTCTCTTCCAACTTCTTCTTTTGCATTGTTAACTGCCTAATCTTGTCACTTTTGCAGCTTTCTCCTTCACTATGGCTGCTTCCTTCTTGGATTTCTGCCTGCTTTCTTGCATTGGATGCCAATTTCTTAAAAGTACTGGACATTTCACGTCTCGCGGCTTGACCACGAACTATAGCTTGCAGTCTTACAACTCCCTTTAATGCTCTTAATGCTTTCCTAGCCTGTCTCATTCAGAGTGCAGAGTTCATCTTCATGTGAGTTTAAATTTGTTTAAAGTACTTGTATGCAGCAAGTTTGTTGGAATTCACTCAGAAAACCAGCTAAATACATTTGAGAAGAGAGAATCAAATTGATCAGAACTCAAATTCACAACACAAACTCTGTCAAAGGGGAGGATCAGAAGGAACAAAAGGCAAATGAGGAGCAACATGCAAATGGTAGATTATTACAGTATTTTGTTATATGATTTTATTATAAAGTTGATTACAACCTTTTTGAGCTCTAAAAGTTAATCTTCAATAGAATATGCTAGAATGTTGTTGCCTTGTATTTGGAACCAAAAGCCTGGCAAATTTGCTGGCTGCTCTAATTGCTACACAGGAGACACATCTACCTTTTTTATGTTAATGCATTTCATCCATCTCTTCTTACCTAAAATGGATACTTATGTTACTAGCAGAAATGCAAAGAAGACCTTAATCCATGGTTAGAATGCATTTATTCATAACCACTATAGCTTGCATGCTTTATGTAAATCTCTGCATGTTGCACAGTTGAAATTTGAAGCCACATTGACAATTACATCACATAAGAGGAACCAAGTCCTGAGGAAAACTCACAAGATGTGCACGGTATCCGCTTTGAATCTTAATGGCAGCCAAGACTTGTTCTTCCTTATATGGATACGCATAAGAACGAGAAGCACTTGTGAGCCGGACAACCTCGGCCGCAGCATGAGCAGCTGCAACTGCAGCCTCTGCAGCAGCTTTTGTTGCGACAGCCATAGCCAAGGCATGCTTTCTCTGCATGGTTTTGGCTTCAATTAATGTTCTATCAGTAGCTGTAGTTGTAGAATGTTGTTTCAACTTTGTCCTTCCAAGACTCCATCCCCAATTCTTTGGCTTCTGAGACTACAGAAAAGAAATGTTAAACCAAAATTCAGCATTGTAGTGCTGTTAGATGAATTTGTTACTGTAAAAAAAACATTCTTTTACAATGTACACCTCTTACTTTATTTTCTTTGAGTCAGAAGTGAATAGCCTTTTCACCCATCCAAACAAGCACTTCCACTTTGCCATGAAGATTTATGACAACACTGGGAAACTTGTATATTCAGTTAATGGCTCTGCATGACAGGAATATAACCTGAAAGTGCAGGCAGAAAGAGATGTATCTCAGGTATAGTCATTTCAGTAACACAAGCTAGGCCACTTCAAGAAATTAAACTAACCTTTTATTCCAAAACAAGTGAGCCCCAATATGAATTTATTTGTTGCATGAAAAACATAAGGAACATGGTGTGCTGATGTTATCTAAGACAAAAGAGGATACAGCAGAAGAAAACATATGGAACTCAGGAATGTCCTTGCCATTTTATGATATTTCAATAAGCTTCCACTCTGCTGATAATTTTCCAAATGGGTTTCTTATTTTGATGTGCCATCTGAATTTGTAGCATTGTTTTATATCTTCTGAATGCACTAGTACCATAACTAATTCATAATGTGAGAGTGGGAGAACTACATAGGGAAAGTCATAGTGATGACTCTTGTAACGATGTGATTAATGTAGTTTAGCCTAGAATGATGACTATTGGTGACTTAAAAGCCAAAGTCCACTCAACTTCTTGGGGTCCCTCTTCTCTCTCTCCTCCAACTGTCAATTTAACAATCTCATGCGGTCGGTTTCAATGTATGTTGCTTTCGTCAATTCACTAAAAACAACCATCTGGTTTTCTGGCATCCCTTCCCTCCGGAAGGGGCAGAGAGCCTGTCGCGAGATGTTGTTCTTAAAACAGATTCTTTTTTTCAAATAATAATAATAATAATAATAATTTTGATGCAAAGTTAAATACCTTACTTAAACGGATACCTTACTAAAAGTTTTTAACTTATATATTTATACATGGGACCATTTCTATTTTGTTAAAAGGGAGGTTCTAGACTTTGTTTAAAGGTAATCGAGCATTAAGGTAAGAAAAATGTTAATGTAGATTTGAGTTTAATTTATGGTAAATCTTATGTGTGGCTCAATCTAAATCAGTGTTTTCATAAAATCTATATATTTATAACTTTAAATTATATTTTGAATAATTGTTATAATATTATATGTAAGTCTAGTAATCCAAGACTATACTTTCATTATTCTTTGAGATAAAGTGAAGTGGTGAGACTGAATTTAAGATCAACCATTCATGTTTAAAAAGATTGGTAAACTATGAAGGGTGAAAATGAGACAATTCAAATCATATCATGTGTTCATTTTGTAATGGAGAAACACTTGTTCTAATGCATCTTAACAAAAAGGAAGTTGATTCTTGGGTAATAAGTACTGTAAACAATCTTAACCAAACATATTCATGCAAGTTTAAAGGACAATCCATGTGCATATTAACTAATTAATCTATTTCTATAACAAAAAAACATGCTTTCTATGTGACCAGATAGTTTATTGTTAAACATATAATAATGAGTGTTATATTTTGCCTCCTTTGATTTTAAAATCTCCAGACGCAATGATTTAAGACTAATCATACATTCACGGCCCGCAATGATTCAAGACTAACCACACAAAAACGAGTTTATTGAAATTTTTGAGTTTGATAACATTCTTCTGGCACTATAAGGATAGTTCTTAAGTGGTTCTTAAATTGACTATTTGTCTTGGCTTAGCTACAATAAAATAGTGTCATGAGTAAAAATAAAAAGCTACGATATTCATAGTCATGCGTGATATACAAGTGTAATTCTGTAGTATATGGTAATATGGGAATTTTATGCATATTTGCTGCCCATTCAAATTCATAATAATAATATTAATTAATGAGCTGTCTCTCACATTACGAGGAGGAGTACTAACAATTTGGATTTTCTTTTGTTTTGTGAGCTTTTCATTACAACCGACGCTTTTGGTTGAGGGGCCGTATATATCAATTGTTTCTCCACACATGCATTGTCTTAATTCGCGTTGATCTGTGGAGGGGGTTAAATTCTTCAGGTGAATGCGACAAAACAATAGCATTCTGAGAGTGACCTATCAAAGACAATTTCCATTCATCTATATCCATGCTAGCCACAGATACAGCATATCAATAAATATCGAAACCACCTTGCAATCCATTCAACCTAGCTAGCAAAAAGATTGGATGGCATCTTACATATATTTCATGACTTCCCAATCTTATTCATATTTGCATGCTTTATTTTTATATACACAATAATTGGTCCCAGATTCTCAATTTCCTCTATGATACTTGATGTGAGCACGTTTTAGACTTTATCCAGCGCTAGAAATTACTCTCAAGCCTTAGCTTTTAGAGTGGTCGGTTAACAAGGGTGCTAATGTATGTGGCTTTAGAGCTGTTTGTTGTGCACCAAGGAAAGCCGCGAGTTCACAACATTCTAATAAAACATTTCTTTTTCTATTCCATGAGATGTCCTAGAAAATGAGAGTAAGGTACTTTGGTGCTTTTGAAGGACCTAACATGATATTTGTTTATGGAAAAGTCCACCCAACTTTGTATTATCAATGTAAATTGCTGAGTTGTGCCTTTCTTTGCATTAGGACAGAATAAGCATGTTGATTGAATCAGAAATTTTTAAAAGCACTCCTCTCTGCAGTTTACATTGTTAAAGCGAACATTTTTTAGGTGCTCTGGCCTGTAAATATTTTTTTGTTTTAACAAAAAGAAAAAACTTCGGATTTATTTCATTCAATATCTAGTATCTCAATTTTATGAGTTATTATCTCAAGATTGAATGATTAATATTATTTTTAAAATTGTGGTTAATTTAAATATGGTGACAATATAATTGTGGTTATTATGGTCGTGGATAATGTAGTTGTCACGAATACACATTGCGGCTAATATGACATGAAATTTTTGTTTTTTTGCAATTGAAACAAAGCTCATTACGACTTTCATGTGACCTATTAGCCTTGATCACAGTTGACTTCGGTAATGTGGCAATGAGCGTAATCACAATATTGACTATATGATGTGGTCCACAATTTAAAACTTTGATTAATAATATAAATGTTTTAATGCTATGAGAACACGTAACAGAGTTAAAGACTTAAAAGTTCGTGAATCATAACCTGTCTCTTTTTCTTTTGGTGCAAATGATAACCTTTCCTATATAGAAAAGAAAAACCCACATCTAGTAACTTCTGCGAGTGAGTTTATGCTATTTTTTTATGGCAAAGTTCATTGAGATCTGCCTAAAATATTGTCTCAGCTAGCTGAAGATCATTTGGCTATCATGCATTTACGTCATTGTTTGCTTAATAAGATACTTTCTTTTGCCTTTTTTTGTCTAAAGCCAGATACAAGTATAGATTACGGTAATGATCTTCCCTCAAGCTATCATATTGAATATTGAAATAATTAATGCAAAAATTATCAGGGTATGGGTCAACAAGTCATAATCTTTTAATCAAAGGAAAGTTTGACGACCTACGCACAATATTAAATTTGACAGCTAGAGTACTTATATGATAGCAACATTGTTTAAACTCATTGGGTGCATATGCCTTATTATTGCCCCAACCCGGTTTGATAAAGTAGATGCGTGGCTTGCTTATAATTGCCAAAATAAAGGGAAAAAGGAGAGTTATTTTGAATCTCATCTTTTGGTTTTGTTTGGTATTCTTGCTGGCTTAACTACCACAAAATGTTGGTCATTGTTGCTACCTTAGGTGACTGGTAAATTTTAAGAGCGTTAGGGTAAGATCAGTGCCTAAGCTTTATATCTATATATAAGACTATAACCCTCTACATGCAGAGGTCAATTTATGTTGCGTTTGACTTTGGAAAGTTGTGGGTGTTCATCTTATTTGCATCAATGAATGACACTTAGATCAACTCAAATGCTGAGTTATTCTGTGCAATTTTTATTAAGTTGATGTTATATGGCTTGAAATATAAGAGTGAGAAGAGGTGATGAAACTGAAAACAATCAATGGGGAGTAAAAATTCTTTGAAGACGTGGAGTGACAAAATTAACTTTCCACTAAACACAACACCTTCTCTTTGTAGTATGTTCTTGACATTAAAGAAATGTTATTTGAACTGTGAAGCATTATTGTTTTATTTATGCTAGTTATTGATTGCAAAACTAATTAAAATCCTAAAATATTAATTGCAAAATTAATTGATTAAAATAAAAAAAATATAACCAAAAAGTCACAAAAGCTTCCTAAACTCAAAATTAAACTGAATATTTTTAAATCAATTTGTTCCTTTTAAACCCTAAATTTAGATGTTTCATAATAAGTGATCCTAAAATTAGTCTAAAAATTTTAATTTTTCATCTCGCCTCAATTGTAAAATATTATCAACTAATAACAATGGTGGCACCAGAAGCCAATAATATTGAACTTTCTTCATTGCATTTCATGATTATTGAACTGATTTACCTCCTAGAATCAGCGATGACCCGACGAAGATCACGAAGCCACTAGTGATTGACCAACTTTGGCAGCAACTGAGAGTCCATCAGAAATGATCATCAAGCAATTCCTTTCAAATTCGGATGCTCAATGCGGAGTGCCAAATGGAACATTATCTTCGATTCGTGCAATAATATTCAATTCCATTTTGGGAACTTTGGTGTCAAGGGGAGATGAAATTAAATTTGAGATTTTCATATTAAATAATAGAGAAGAAATTGACAGTTAGGATGTGAAAAACGACAAATTAATTTCGGGATTTTGAGTTGAAGAAGTTTTCATATTTTCTTTGATAAATGTTGTTAGATTTTCATAAATTTTGCAATTAACATTTGATATTTTCATTTAGTTTTGTATTTGGCAAAGTAAATTACATTCATCTTTTCTAAGACATGCTATTATTACACAACTCTCTCTGTCGTTTTTAAAACATACACTTTAGTTCAGACTCCAACAGTTCAACATACTTTATTTAATTGAAATTATAAATGTAAATTTACAAAACTACCCATTATACAAAGTAGCCTATTGATTAATATAAATATATTTAAAAAATATTTATTATTAATATTTTATCATTAATTATTTATTAACATTATTACAATTATTTCATCTATATAACTTTTTTAGAATTTATCGATATGGTAAAGTAAAGAATACTATATTTGTGGAGATATTTTAATTCTCACTTAATAATTTTTAAAATATAAAATTGACATTTTATTTTTCAATAAATTAATATTAAAAATTTACTAACATTCATATAATTATCACAACTTATAGTCTGAAAATCTTGCAATAAATTGAAAGAGTACATATTTCTTACTTTTAAAATAATCATCACAAGTTAGAGTTATTTTTAATAATTCTTCTCTTAATATAATGATATATAAAAATTTTAGCAAAAATATATCAATATTTATATATTTTTATATTGTTAATAAAAACTTAATAAGTAGCAATACTAGCAAAAGAGTATATTTTTCAATAAAAAAAGATAACAATTATAAGAAGATACAAATTTAATGAAAATATAAAATATGTTAATACTCCCATCAATATTATATATAAAATTGTACGGAAGTATTCATCAGCATTTGAGTATTTCACATAATATGATTTATATAGTTGGAATAAAGTGACATTTCAAATAAAAATGAAAGTTAAAAATGGGTCTTAAATAAAATTTCATTTTGTTAATAGAATATATCTATGTCGTGCTCCAAAAACATCTTAAATTTTTTTTATTAAGATAGACATTATACGCTCATACGTTCTTAATTATTCTATCTGTTTCATAATAATTATCAAAAATTAAACAATATACATATCAAGAAAAGTAAGAAAAATATCTTGTAAAAGTAGAAAATTATATGAATTGATAAAATATTTTTATCTAGTCATTATTACTTATTTTGACAAATATAGTGAATATTTAACTAATATATTTATATTAAAAATATAAATGAAAGAAAAAATTAATATTATTCAAATATTATAAATAGATAAATATTTTAAAATATTAAAAAATAAAAAAATCGACAATTATCGTGGATGGAGGAAGTGAAAACTCAACTTATAGCTGAATGACAGCGGGGCTTTGCCATGGTTGTCAATGGGATGGGCCCCTCTGTGTAAGCATTTAGCTTTCTTGCGGACACGCTGGAAGAATGGCATGCACCTAAGCGTTTTTTGGCACCAAATACCCAACAAGTTTTTGGTCAATAAATAGCAATCTTATGTGTTGACAGGTCAGTGTGACTCTCCTGGAAATGGGCTGGGCCCAACAATAAGAGCTGTAAAGTATTTAATTCAGAGGAGAAAGCAAGAAGCTTCAAGAAGCTAGCAGCTAGCATACCAAAAAATGAAGGAGGAAGCTAGCCGGCAGAAAAGGCTTATTCAAATTCTACATCATTCACAAAAATCTGAATTGTTTAATTAAACCAAGAAACGGAAAAAAAAAAAAGGGCTGGAAATAGGGTTATATCTACACCTTTCTTAGTTGGAGATAGTTACAAGATGGATATATTGACAAAATTTATTATTTCTTTTTTCAATAAACTAAAGTTTAGATGAAGGGAATGTTTGTCACAATTAGGACAAGACATGCTTTGAGGCTCATCAAGCACTTACAAGAGTATAGATAGATCACTTATTAACAAGAAAAGTTTGAAAATCAAACTCAAATCATAATAATATATGAGCAAAATAAATCAAAATTCTAAGAAAAAAAATCTAAAAATCAAATCCAAATCACCAAGATGAGTAAAAAATGCATGGGTTGATATGTGTATTGAAAAAGTTGGAGTAAAAATAAAAGTTGGTCCAACTTAGCACAGTCCAACTTGGCTTAACCTAAATGGGCGCAACCCACTATGAGTTAGTTTGATGGCCCGAAACACTAATTTTTTTTATTAAATAATCAACTATATATACATGCTATTACTACTTGAATTTAAACGTTTAATCCATTCACTTCACTTTTGTATCAAGTTTAATTTAAGTTATCACAATTTAACTATCAAAAAATAAGTTTCATTTGTCACTCTCACATAAAGCAATAATAAGATAATTATTTACTATTAGTTTACATTTAAATTTATTACTTTTTACATGAACTATAAAATAAAAAAAAAACCTTGAACAAGCAAACAAAAAAATGGCTCATGGGCCAACCAGGCCCCAATAGGTTGGGTTGACTAGTATTTTTTAACTTGAAACCAGGGACGAAGAGAGAGGGGCGGTAGGGTCCTTGTCCCCTCCTCCCCTCAATGTTTTTAATCTATATATATATATTGTTTGGATAATATGTGTGAAGTTATAGATTCAAACTTTATTGCCTTTAAGTTTCGATGTACTAAAAAAATAGTATATTGAAAAAATAATAGAAGATCTATCACCTTTTTTTAATTCATTTATACATACTTAGATCCAATTTTATTAATTCCTTCTAAAATATTAGTTTAAGAAGTACCTAATTGAAACTCAAACAACTTAGTAAAATATTTTAATTTGCAATTTATAATTTGACTTTCAAAATATATTTTATCACTAATAAAATTTATATATTATACAAAGTATGATAGGATAATATATATAAAACTTTTTATAGTAATACATATAAAAATTCATTTTATAATATAATTATGGTTTAATATTTTTGGCCCCTTCTTTGAACCATTTCTTGATCCATCTTTATCCAAACTAGCTTAGCCCATAGTGATCCAACCCAAAAATAACTTGGCATCTAGGGCCAATTGAGCCGTTTTGACAGCTCTATCAATTGGCTCCTAGCAAGCATACCAAAGAATGGCAGTCTTGATTGGTTTTCTACATTGGATATAATATCACCTCAAGAGTCAAGAGGTCGCAGTGTATATTGCCCTTTGCACCCATGCATTTTGGCCTGCAGCATATATAGCCATAGCATGGCACGATCCATGGTGGTGTACTTGTGTCCAACAAGCATTGCCCACGGTTGTGAATAGAAAAACCGCTCAACAGGATCATCCCACCTGCGTGGATATAAAAACAACTCAATTCGAAAAAAAAAACCATTGTACATTCAATATTATATTATCAATAAAGATATTCCCATATTTTCTAGTCACCCAAAAGAGAAAAGAGAGGAATTTGAGAGATAAATTAAAAAAAAAAAATGAAGTGATGGGTCCATGTATTTTTGGGTCCTCAATATTAGGTGCCTTGGTTTTTATGGGGTTTAAATAATATATTCATATGAGTTAGAATTAAGCTATATCGATGTAACTTTAAATAGGGTTACATTTTTAATAATATTATATAAAATATTTTTTTTATTATCAATTCAACTATTGAGTTACAATTATCTATCACAAAAATCATTTGCATCAAATTTCATAAAAATGTATCATCAATAAGAATATAATTATGAAACTCTTATTCTTATTCATTTTAAGCATGCATGTGTGTGTGTGTCAAATATTGATTTTTAAACATATATATTACATTAATTTTTACATACATAAAAATTTTATAGGCATGATAATTTATATGCAATTGACTTCTATCAAATAGTAATTTTTGTTGAAAATTAATTTAATAAAAAATTATTCAATAATATAACAGTTACTTAAAATTACGTCCTTCTAACTTGATTCTACCACTTTATCAAGAGAAGTGCTCAAGTGCTCATAGTTAACGTGACTTGTGTTTTTTCCTTTTTTTGGTCGTAACGTGACTGTGTTTTAAATAAGATTTTTTTCCAATTAAAAACACCAATGGGGTATGGGCAAAAAAAAAAAAAGGTGTCGTGCATAAGATCAAGTGGGCCCATAAAAATTGAGATTGACTGTGGACGTGTTAAATGTGTAGGATAAGAATAAGAATATGAACAACGCATAGACCAAAAAGGAAGAGTATGAGGACTGCATTGTTGTATTCACGCACGCGTCCAAGTGCGACCGCGAATGCGGTGTTCAACCTGGACCCACTTTGTTAATGATAAAGGTGGATCCTAATGTGCCAAAGGCAATCAATGCCTATTGGATCCGAGCAGAATTTATACCAATTTTACCATCTCCTTCCATATCAATCATCCTCCTTCTCCAACCTGAAACCAACCTTTAGTACCACCACCATCGTTGCACATCCCAATCATGTGCTGCAGCCCTACTCCAAACTCCCTCACACCTCTGTCTTCCATAGACTCATCACCACCGAGCACTCACGCCCTTTGCGCACCACCAACATAAAACTTCTCCACCTTGTTGCAACACCACCATGGACCCTTTTGCAAGCTTGCCTTTGGTCAGAGCCGTCGCATGCTCACCACCGTCTGTTGATGGGGTTGCGCCGCTCCCCCTCAAACACCCTCTCCTTTGCAACAGTGGCTCTGCCCTCTCAAAAGAAAACCAACTCAAAATCTTATCCCTAAATTCGAGGTGGAAGCTGGTGGAGGAGACAAAGTCGAGGTGGACTGTGGCAGTGGAAGGAGTGGGAGTGAAATTATCAATGGGGAAGGCAGCAAAAGGAAGCACTGTGAGCTGGTGGTGGGGGCGGTGGTGATGAAGGGCTTGTTGTTGTTGTATCATTGCTGTGGAGCAATCGCCGATGTCGTAGACCTTCTTCTCCGGCACTCCATTTCCAATGGACAGGATGAGGAGGTACTCCACTTCATTCACCGATAGGAAGTCGCGCTTGTTGTGCAGGATATGAGTGACGGCGGCTGTTGTCGGGTTGTTCATGACGAGTCTGCCATCGACGGATGCAAAGCAGAGGGTATTGAAGAGCCTCAGCGTTGCTGAAGTGGCGCGGCACACCTTCCAGAGCTCAAAGTCAAAAGTCGGTGACTCGGTTAGCAGCATTATTTCTTCATTTAGCCACATGTTCGAAATGTGGTTAAATGTCAATGACACCATAGGCATTGATTGCCTTTGGCACCTGAGTAAGCACCAATGATAAAACATTAGTAAAATCTTTTATTTAAAAAAAATTAAAATCTAACGCTACAACTCATTACTAACGTGTTTGAATTTCATCGTAGGTAATCTAAATTGTAGTTTGATAGGTACGAATTGAAATTTAATTCATTTTAAAATATGGATTTAATTTTTATGGAATGAAAACGTTAAAAAATATATATATAATTATCTAATCATATATTATCACATCAGTTATAATAGTTTATTCCTTTACACATTAACTAAAAAATAATGTAAATAGAAGATTTTGATTGGATGATAAAAAAAATTTGAAATTATGATTTAAATAAAAAAATTGTTCCACTATTTAAATCAAGTCATGATTTATGAAGCAATCCTTCCTGGCATCCTCTTTTTTATTTTCTCCTACTTCTATAATATCGTAAACTTTCATTCTATCCATGCCTATATCCTCTTATCCTATCTATACCCTATTTCATATATGTAACGAATTATTACGCTAGGTTGTATGGTTAGGGTGATACTGTCGTTCCCTCCTCATGGTGGTACAGGCGTCAGGGTGGGTACTTGCAAAGGGACTTCAACGCCCAAGTCAATGAAGGTTGTGAAAAAAGGAAATAAACAATTGGAATGAATAACTTACCCATGACAGACTTTCCATTTTATATTTATACAATTAGAATACGTCTAAAATAAGTGAATTAGGGCTAAACTAATATACGAATGGTATGAAATACCGTTAGGGATTCTTTTAGAAGATGCATTAATGTCCGCGTTTAACATGTGCTCACTTCGTACTCGTTGTTGGCAGCCCATGTTAGTGGACCTTGGATTGATGTCGGGATGATGCCTCTAAGGTTCTCTGATGTGTCCATTCCTCAAAGCCTCACGCTAGCCAGAGATGCGGGGATCAATGTCCTGAGGTACGATGGTGCTCCTTCGTGAAGATGCCTGGCTTACCCTTTTCACGGCATGACCTAATCCTGGGCTCGATATCTAGGTACAGGATAGTAACAAATGTCGTTCTTAAGATACCATTGCATCCTTTCATTTTCTTGCAAACAAAAGTTATATAGGAGATGAGTTCTTTTTTTATTATTCTTTTACAAAAATTGGTTATGTCTTTTAGGTGGTTGAGTTATATTGTTTGTTTCAAATATTAAGATTGTACTTCTCATGATTTCTTTTCAACAAACTCAAACTATTATTACACATTTGAATGGACGTTGGTATATATGGCTCAAACGAGAATTTGATTTTCGTCTGTGGCAAGAATTTCTTTTACATGAGCAATATTTCAACAACCTTAATTTAATTAAAATTAAGTTTCAAATAAAATAATAAAACATAAGTTCCTTTGTTTTAAAGTCACTTTTAACTAAAATTAATCATGTCAAAATCTATATCATTAATATTTAGGTTTATAAACTGAACAGACATTTAATAGAGTAATAGATATTAGGGCAAAAAGCAATTTATCCCCATGTACTTTAGGTCATATGATTAGACCCAACTTTTTAAAGTGTGCAATTCGATACCCTAGACTTTCTTAACTTGCAAAAAGGCCCTTCCGTTAAACTCCCTTCCATTGCCATTGTTAAGTAGTCACGTGACATGCACGTGACTCAATTTTTTCACCAAATTGCCTTTCCTTTAAAGGAAATTTCCCACCCCAATCCTTCCCTAACCTAACCCCTTCCCAATCTAAAGAAAACACTTCTCCTAGCTACCGTGAAATGGAAAACACGACTCCATTCCCTCTCCACCCTTCCAGGAAAAGAGAGAAAGGAAGAGCACAGGAGAGGAATACTCATCAGAATACCTGGGTATCATTTGTTCTGATTCACTCCCTAAATCCTCCAATTAGCACAAGCTAGTTCCTTTTTTCTTTTTTTTTTTTCCTTCTCACTCTACAAGCATTCCACCATTTGCATCATTCCACCAAGAAATAAAGAGAAAAGGGGGAGGGAGAGAGTGAGACAGGGACCATTAGAGCTCCACCTTGATCGTCACCTCCATCGTGATCGTGCATCATGAGCTTCGGAGCTTCGGGGACGCGCACACCGTCGCCACCACAGCCTGGCACCGCGCCTTCACATAGCCCAATGGTGAAATCCCTCCCCCACGTGTAGCGGCGACCGCCGTCACACCTCTACCTCTCACAGGCGTGTCTCCACGTCGCGTCAGCTCTACTATTCCCTCCGTCCAACTGCCACTGCTCCCTTTTCCCTTGCTCTTGTGCACCACCACAGCCTCTGTTCCTTTTTGTATCACAATGGTTTGGGAAATTAGGGATTTGGTTTGTGTTTTAATTTGAGGTCATATGCATTTTTTTTTCATCAAGTTGTTCTTTTTTTAGTTGGTTCTGTTTATTTGTTTTTTTTTTTTGTAGGGCCTGGTTTTGTTGGGGTTAGGGTTACTAGCGTTCTTAAGGAAGGGTTTCAAGTAAGAACATTTTCAGTGGTTGGGTGGGGTTACTAGCATTTTCAGGTTTTCAGGAAAGGGTTGGATAAGATTGGGTGGGAAATTAGGGAAGGGCAATTTTGTGAAAAATTGAGTCACGTGCATGTCACGTGACCACTTAACAGTGGTAGTAGAAGAGAGTTTAATGGAAGGGCCTTTTTGCAAGTTAAGAAAGTCTAGGGTGTTGAATTGTATACTTTAAAAGATAAGGTCTAATCACATGACCTAAAGTATAAAGGGGGTAAATTGCTTTTTTCCCTAGATATTATAAAGCCCTTTCAACTACTAATTACTCCACATAAGTAGATGAAAAGAAAGATATATATGGTTTGATGTGAATTTATTGCAATATTTGTAGATCCCCTTATGGGGTTTGCTTCTTGGAAAATGGGGCCCCAATTGTTACACGTGTCCTCCCAACAGGCAATTTTTAAAAGAGTGTGGTAATCAAAGGCAAACTCTACGTCCATTTTCTAATAAGTATCAACTTTTACTAATACACACATATTAAAATATAATTGAATGGTCTTGAAATTAGATAAATCTAAGTATATTTTAAAATACTATTTTTATCATCATCTACTCAATATTCTTTTTCATATTTAATCTATCCGCCAACTCTCTCTTATAAGGATATCATGGAAAAAAAATAATTAATGTTGTCTAGAATTTTTAAAGGACAAATAATAGTAAAAAAATAAAATTTTATGTATAGATACTTATTAGAAAATAGAGGTAGTAGTTATATAAATTTTGTTGGCTGGAACCAGATTAGGTTGATTTGAGTTTGGGAAAAAATGAATCCATCAGTTTGGTTTGGGTTATTGATTTGTTATTGTGATCAAATTCAAATCAAATTGATTAAAATTGGATTGGTTTAATTCAGGTGATCGGTTACTTAATTATTTTTATTTTATGACATTTCAATTAAAATAGGAAAAAAACCATAAAATATTTAAAATATCACAAACTTTAAATCTCCTAAAAAAATTTAATTTCATATAGATATATAACTCAATAAAATCAATAGTCATAACTAAAGTATGATTTATTAATTAAATACATTATATATAAAAAAAATTATATACAGAATATGATTGAGTTGGGTGATAGAATTATTGTATTGAAATTTATGAAATTTGTTACCAAGCTTATTATTATTGGATTTAATTGATTTTAACTTGATATGACTTGATAATTCCAACCAATTTAATAGTTTTGATTTGGATTGATTGGATTCATGGATTGGCTTGATCAATTTACACTTCTAAAATTTCACCCGGTAACAAATTGAAAAATCAGCGACCTGGTGCAATTTTTCGAGACATGAAAAAATGTACATCTCTTAAATTAACTGAGTTTATGAGACTCGTGTGTTAATTTTTCATGACTATATAGCAGCACTTGTGATCTGAGTCCGAATCCGAAAGTGATGGTGATGAGAGCGAGGAACAAGTGCCTTAGAGACGTTAACGTCATCGAGTGACTTTGATTACGTTTCCACGTTCCACTGTCGGAGATGAGAAAACGGGAAACATCAGTGTCTCACAGCAACAACAACAAAAACTACTATATCCGTTTAAATTATATAATACACATGTTAAGAAAGATAAAAAATATCTTGATAAATATAAAAAGTTATATGAATTGATAAAATTATTATTTCTTCCATTTTTTATTATAGTCATTTTGAAAAATTGAGACAATTTAATATAATAGAAAGTTAATGTATTTGACTACAAATTGTGATAAGATACAGTAACTTTCTAATATACTAAATTATTAGGTTTTAAAACGATTATTAATAAGAAATGAGAGTACTGTCTAATCATTATTATCTATTTTGATAAATATATTAAATATTTAGCTAACACATTTATATTAAGAATATAAATAGAAAAAAAAATTTAATGCTACCTAAATATTATAAATAGATAGATATTTTAAAATATTAAAAAATTAAAAACTGATAATTATTCTGAAATAGAAAGAATATACGTCCGTACGAAAACTAGTGTCACCAATTTATTGTCCCTCATTAAGAAGAGTTGGAAACATACATGAGATTAAAATTTTGTACTGTATCAATGTAAAACATTTTACATTATAAACTTATATTTCATATATGTTTTTTAGAGAGTTGCTATGGCTATCCTCACTCCTTTTTATCACTTCCTATATATTTAATGACTTATTATTTAAAAGTTTTAAAATGCTCTTTATTATGTCACTAAGATTGATTTAATGGTAAGAAGTTTAGGTATAAAGTATAAGGTCCTAGGTTCAATCTTAGTGCAAACAATGTAATTATCGAAGTATAAAAAAATGCTCTTTATTCTCTTTGACAATTAAACTGTTAATATATTGTTGTTTAATTTTTTTTATCTTTTATTTTATGAAAATCCTTTTGCTTTTACTCGTTTTCCCCATAAAATATATTAAATTTGTATTTTAATTTAAAGACAACAGAATTGTGTAACAATTTATTTTCTTAATCTTAAAAAAAATTCAAACTGAATTAACCTTTTTACTTCAAATAACTTTCTCTAAGCATAATAATATTTGTATACTTAAAATTTTAATATTCTATAAATATGATATGAAATAAAATATCACTATCAATATAATAACAAAGTTTTTCAAAATTTTAGATTATAATAAAATATTTAAAAAATTGAATTATAATAGTAGTCATAAAACTTAACTATCGTTTTATATAGTATATGATAAAAAAAATACAAGCCAAAATATTAAAATATATAAAAGAAATAGATATTACATATTTTTTAACTTTTAATCATATACTTGTGAAGAAAATTATAGGAAAAACTGGACTAAAATAATAATTTTTATTAATTATTTAAATTCACCAGGAATCAAGCGCAATTTAATCAAACATTAAAGGTATTTTGTGTTATTTACCCTTTATAATATTATGCAATCACATGTATGTTGATAGTATCCTTGAAATATTGTTACATTGCTAGTATATCAAAATTAAATCTTATATATTATTTATATTATAATAATATAAAAATTATTTATTTAAATATCTTAATAAAAAATATAAAATAAAGGGATAATATTAAAAGTATAATATAAAAATAAAGTCCTTTTTAGTAATCACATACACAAAATATATCAACCATTCTTTTCACACTTAACAATAACATTCGTGCTACACTTATCATCAATTCCATTACATTAGTTATTTTTACTTCGTGGATATAAAATTATTTATGTGTCATCCAACAACTAAACTTTTAGAAAAGATATATAGTTTATAATATGACATTAGAGCTTCCATAATTAAGTGGTTTCATCCTTATTATCCCTCTTCCCGTTGCTTGTTCATGTTTCAAGCTTGAAAGAAGTTTTACGTGAAATAACGCATTAGATATAAAATTATCAATGTGCTTTTACGTTCTAACCAACAACTTAAATTTTTTGGGAGAGGTTGTTCATCAAATTATCCCAATATTGACTATGTTGATAAAGTTTTACCTATGAACTCATTGACAAAAGTTTAAGTAATTAGTTGAATCGGTGGTCACTAGTTGAACCAGTTGAACTGAACATATTTAAATAAATATTTATACATTCAAATAAATATAATAATTTAACATAAATAATTGACAATTTAACACTCCTTTAAAATTTGTGTTTATATAAATAAAAATAAAATATAAAAGTATATGCATAATTAATAACTAATATATTCAAATCATAAAGTACATATTTTGTCACGAACCGATTGGGCATATGATGACGTGAGAAATCTCATTCTCACCTCACCTTTGGATTGTTGACCGCTTTTATATGCATGCTCTGTTCATAAAAATCTATTTAAAATATAATTTCACTTTCTCTAGATAAATTGTTTATTTCTGAAATCAAAATAATCATGTCTAAAACCTCATAATGTCCTTTCAGTCAGAATCACAAAATCGTTCATATCATTGAAATAACATTGAAATACACTTTAACGTTCAATCCTAATATGCTGAATGCAAACATCTCATACCTTAGGTCCGGAACCCTACGTGCACTGCACTAAACACTCTAGACAGAATCGAATGCTTCACTCGGTGAAGCTTGCCATTTGGCACTTCACCGTGTGTGTAGGATTTGCTGTCATTGTTCTTATCTGTAAAAATGAGAGAAATGAGAGGAGTGAGTTTTGTCATCAAAACTAGTGAGTGAATTTTCACCTGAAACCCTTTCATGGGACATAAAAAAAACAATATATGAAATCATAAAACCGTAATATGCCAAAAATCATATCTAAAATTCCATAAACTCTTTTATACGTATATTCATACATGTTCAAATTATCCTTTCGATAAAATAATTTCTCTAATTCACTTTCTGAAATCACTTTTCCTCTTTTATATATGTATTTAAATATTCGATTAATACTTTTACCGTTTCAAAAGTAATTTCCTCTATTATTTATCATTTCTGAAATCATATAAGCTTAAAATCATAAATTCTCTCATACTTTCAAATGATTACTTTACCGATCCAAAAGTCATTTCATTAACTAACTTTCGCACCTGGTATTAAACATACTCATCATAACATAGCTAGAGAAACAGAAATCTGGACATATCTGGGCATTACATATCGCCGTCCCTAGTGTGTCAATCAATTCTCTAAATCTCTGGTCACATTTGGGCGTTACGTATCACCATCCCTAGTGTGACAATCATGGGCACCTAACTAGGTCCCTTCTGAATACTTTGGCCCGGCATACTTGGTACCAAGGTTAACGGATTTACTACCGTTAATACACAGCCGCTCTCTATAGCTACTAAATTAATCTGAACTTCTTAAAACCGTTTTATTCTCTAGAGCTCTAAATCTCTATAACTCTAACAATTTGACCTTAGCATAACTTGACTATGAAACCATACTTAATGATTTCAAGTCATATGTATTTGCCAATTGGTCTAAGTCACATGAAGATTCATGCTCTAAAATCCTTTTATGTCTGAACCTCTATATTATTCCTTATCAACAATAAATTCGTTATATTAAAAACTTGAATCCGTTCGATTTAACAGACTGAACTTTAGCATATTTGTGACTATGGATCCATGTCCAAGGGATCACCCCTAGACATTGTGATTCCATACTTTCACAGAGTATGTAGTCGTCAATTGTTCTTAATCTTATGAAGATTTAAGCTCTAAAATCCTTTTAGTGATTAATCTTCCAAAAACACATTTTCACTGTCAAACTTTTCATAATCTAGAAAACTCAATATCTTATTTCAAAATAGTAAAGTTTGCACTCTTAATTCCATTATCTTCTCTAACTTCATATTTGGTCATAAATCTAAAACGTATACATTCTTATCAAACTTTAAAATATTTTGATCAATCTTTCAAACATAGTTCAAATTATTAACTTGTCATAAACTAGGAAAAACTCAATATCATATTCTGAAATTACCAAAAAAGCTAAAATCATAATTCCAATCTTTCTCTAAACTTCATATCTTAGTGTAAAACCATAACATAAGCATAAATCAATTCCAGAATCCAGTAAACAATTATAAAACCCTCTAATAATTACATATATCATTAATTCTATATAAAACCATTATAACAAATATAGTCCCATGAGTTTTTATCAAAAATACATTTCATGCTCTAAAATTGGGAATTCAAAACATATAAACCAGAAATCTCCAATCCTTATACAGGATTTCTTAAAACCAAGCATCAAATCATATTTTCGTGAAAATAACTCTAATGCATAATATAAGAGTCACAGATATGAACCCACTCACTTGGAGGGGTGGAATATGCAGAACCACACTAACAGACCTCTAGGAAGTAGAGATGACTCCATTATCTGACATAGGAGCAGGAGAATTCTAAATTAACCTCTAAAACCTCAAGAATCCCTTTCTAACAAGGTGGAAAGCTTCTCTTTTGAGAAATATCTCTTAACCCAAGAAAACTTAAAGGAAATGAAACAAAATCAAGAGAACAACTTACCTTTAATCTTTAGGAATGAAAGATTCGCAGTTAAACTTGAAGAAATAGAAGAAATTGGAGTTTGGAGAGTGAAAAAGGGTGGGGAGTCGAAGTTTTCGCGAGAGGGAGAAAAAGAAATGTTTTTGAACGTTCTGGACCCTAGAGAGGGGTATTTATAGCGTCGAGCGCTAGCGCTCACAGAGAGCGCAAATGGTCATTCTGCTCAGCGCTAGCGCTCACCCAAAGCGCAAAATATCTCCCTAGCACCGCCTTACCGTTTCTGTAGACCGCCAGTGCTCAGAGCGCTGCAGGACTCTCAGAATGCTCCATAATTAACTATCACTTATTTACGTCTCTTAATTTTCCATTAACTTTAAAACATAAATGTAAATAAGAAAATACCCCCCATTTGGATTCAAATAAAATAGTAGAAAAATAAAAATCCCAACAAATCAAAATCTTATTTTTGGATTTTAGTTCAAATTCGAAAAATTTTACAATTTCGTAAACTTGTAAACTAAAAATGGAGTACTTAAGGTTTCATAAAATTCGTTAAAAATCTCTCTTCAACTCATTTTTCTCTAGGGAATAATTATTGAGACTTTTGATCCCAAGAAAACGGCTCTAATATATAGCCTTCCAAGGGCATGTAGGGTCCAGACTTAGCGAAAGACCAGAAACGAGATAAGGTGACCGGCACCTTTCTTTGCTCAAAAAAAAAATTCTGACCTTTTATTTATTTTTTTGAAAATTTGGGGTATTACATATTTTTTTCGGACAATGAATTGTAAGACACATATTAAATTATTTGAGGAAAATATATACATTTAAAATTAAAAACTTAGTTTTTGGGGTGCTACATAAGGCCCAACCCCCAAATCAGTAGTAACAAACAAATAGCAATCTGATTCACAAGCCTAATGACTTTCAAGTTATTTTTTAGTTTGAAAAGCAACCCAAATAAACAGAAAAACATTTACAACCCTAAATTACTTTACTCCCACCAACCCCACACTCTCTTATGTCGCACCACTTCTTTCCCCCTATTTCTTTCTTCTTTGTTTAAGGCACACATGACACAACCACTCCTCCTATCTGGTCCTTTCTTCTTCATTCAAGTCTCTCTTTGTATCATTTGCTTAATAAGGTGTAGCTTCCTTTCCGGTTAACGAGTGAGATGCACAACTCACATATGAAGATACAACAGATTTGAGGTCGTGGAGATGTGGTGGCTCACGCAACGTCGAAGCAGGAGAGATAAGCAACCAGGAGATCTAAAGCGGCAATTTACGATTCACTCACCATATGTTTTTCACCCTTCAAAATATAAGTCACATCCATTTCATTCAATATGGTCTCAAAGCTTTCACATAGAGCCTATGTGCAATTAACACATCCTAAGTAGATTTGTAAAATAATACTAACTATATCATTTACCTTGAAACAAATTATACCGTCAGATTAAACACTTATCACTAGACCAAAATCTATAGCTTGTAAAAGGTGCAACTTTATTTCCTTAAATCAAATAACTCCAACAAAATTCTCCTGTCTAGCGAGGAATTTTAACCCATAACTGCACCTTGAAACCACTTGTTGGATCAAGTAATTATTATTGAGTCAAAAGCTATAGATTATAGCAAGAGTATAACTTTATTTCCTTATAGTTTTTAAGCATCGCATCAAGTTTAAGAGACTATATCCATTACATGCACCATGAGTCAAGATGTTAAGCCCATCAAATCTCAAGGGTAACGTTCACCAAATAAAGCCAACACACGGACTCATCAAATCTCATGTCAGGAGGATCCACAAGCCACCCTTTTGTTGACCATGACCACAAAGATCTCTCCAAATCTTAGCAACAGGAGTAGCATGCAAGATGCTGGCAACAATGTCCTAGGATACCGAATTGAATATCGAAGAAATAACCACATTATTGCTCCTATTTAGAGATTCAGCATTTGATGATCAAACTCATCAGGGAAGAGATCCATTATCAATGAAAGCGAGCTTATTCTTCATCACAGACCAATTACATAGAATAACTCCATGATGAATAATTATCACTGTTTTTTGCGAGAAAGTATGGATTGGAGATGTCATCCATGCCAACATGATGAAGAAGGAGCAAGAAATCCTAAGAAAACAATGAGAAAAGGGGCAAGATTGAGCGCAAATTTCCAAGTGTTTGGAGGGAAGCTGTAACATCCTCTTTTTAAAAAAAAATTAATTATAATAAATAAATGGATAAATAAATAAAATAATTTGTAAAAGTTTCAAGTTATGTATCAGATTCAAATATTTTATTGATCTTAATAATTTTGCATCAATATTTATTTTAAATATTAGACCAAAATTTTAAAATACAAATATTAACTATTTAAAGTAAAACTACAAATTGGTAACAATAAACTCAGAATATATTATACTAAGTTAAGAATAAAATTTATTAATAATAATAAGTAATAATATATTAGGTGTATAATTTTTACACACAAAAAAATACAAAAAAAGAGGCGATCCATTTAAGCATTGCACCATAGGAACGCACGCACAACAATGGATTTTTGTTGATGTGTGTTCCTATATATGTGCTTGTGTGTATGTGCATGTTTGTAAAGAAAAAGAAGTGAATAAAGTGAAAGAGAAAAGGAGAACGTGATAAGAAAGAGAGAGAGAAAGAGAGAAGAAAAAATAATAAGGTTAGTGTACTAAAAATAAATCTTAACTAGTACACATAATTTCTATCTGTCGATGGAATGTGAGATAGAAAATGAATTTATTTTATACAAAATAAAACCATGACTACAGTTATCACTATTATTACTTATTTTATATATTGTCATTTTTATCACAAATGCTCATAGTTATTTATTATTGTCATTTTTCTTGTCATTCTTTTATATTTATTAGTAATTATGGACTTAAATATTAATTTAAATAATATTAACTATTTAATTAAGATGATCTTTTCTCTCTTCAGGTCCTATCGATTACCGCTCTGATTTCTTCTTTTTATTCCATCACTTAATTATAAAGATTCTTTCCTTTCATTTCGTCTATACGTACTACGTCTTCCTTCTTCCTTTTATTTTTCATTTAATTATAAAGATTTTTTTCTCCAGGACAATGCAGACTAATGACGTTCCGTTTCTTTGTTTATTTTTCTTTATATTCACATAGTTCATTATTTAATTCAAGTTAATCAAATATTCCTTTTATTTATGTTATTATATGTTATACAATAACTTATCATTCTTCCATTTTAGAATTTATAATATTATTTATATAATATTATATTAATTTAATCTATCAATATTTATAGTAATTTCTATAAGAGACCTAAATTAGAGGTAAAATATAATTAAAATATAATTGTAAAAATAAATGAAGGTTATTGTACATAAACTTGGAATATTGAACTTAAAACATTTTCTTGATATTAGTCCCTTATGAAATTAACATTTAGATTGACAACTCTATGATTTAATAAATTTTATTGAGATATTGCTTTATTTGATCCAATTTATTTATGCATGAATTTATAAATTTTGTGCATGTATTTTTGTTTATATTTCACTATTTAAATTATTATTAACTTATGAACTTTTTATTTATGGATTAATTGTATAAATTCCTTATTGTGAATGTGTGCAGAATAACTATTAATTAATATTATCAATTACAATTTGTCATTAATACAAGGAGAGGGATACATATAAAATCTTTTCATGTTAGCTGCCTAAGTTAGAATGATGTAAAAGTTTTGCTTTGTCGTTACGATGTAAAAGCAACACGAAAGAATGAGAATTCCTACAACAAGTCTTCGACTATATATGAGATACGAATGAAAGTAAAACTAAAGTAAAGAAATCAAAATTTTGATAAGATATGCATGACATGCTTTACATAACATATTTTATGATAATTGATTATGTTCATATAACATTATTGTAGTCCTATATATTTTCCATAACAGCTGAAATCAATCATAGTTCAAATATTTTAAAATCATTCATTTTCTACAAAGAATTTATTTTAAATTCTCATTTTTCTTTATTTTTATTTTTTGTGGTTTCAGATTAGTCGAGTAACACCAAATGAAATGTAGCTACTAGGAACTTTTAAACTTATGTTTAATTAGTGTGTGATTTTTTATTA
Organism: Dalbergia oliveri; assembly: GCA_030441495.1. Lineage (NCBI taxonomy): Eukaryota > Viridiplantae > Streptophyta > Magnoliopsida > Fabales > Fabaceae > Dalbergia > Dalbergia oliveri. The sequence continues at coordinate 18,393,657 of JAMLFY010000008.1, forward strand.
CAAATTTTAGAAATATTCAGGATGTAATTAATGACATTAAATAATCATGCTAGAAACTTTTACCTATAATCTTTTTATTTAATGTTAACCATTATACTTCATGTTTAAATTCATATTATTAGCTTCTATATGAATAGGTGTTTCAGAAGCGAAATCTCCTATTGATACTGTATTAAGCAGCTTGGCATGTATTTTCTTGTAAACTAAATTCACAACAGTGCTAGTGGTTAAATTAGCATAACAATTTTCCTGATCGTCAATGCTTTTGAATAGAGTAAATATCTTTTGTAGTCCTGTATTTTGAAATTAACTTGGTTTGGAAAAAATTTCACATCAATTTAGCTCTACTATAAAATTTGACATCATTTCCATCCATTTGTGAAATTATTCCTAATGGATGCAAAAGATTTGCACTCAAATCATGTCTCATTCCCCATTTCATCAATCATTATTACTTGCCACATGGAAGACAAACGAGTAAGTATATATATTTAATAAATATTTTAAAATGTTAAATATTACTAAATGCTTACCCTCCATATGACAAAAAGTGATTGGTGGGATAAAAAAAGAAATATAATTTGGAGACATTTCCATCCATCATGATTAAAGATGTGTCTTTCTTAGTTGATTAGACTTAGTTGATTAAACTTATTTATGTGTCTTTCTTGATTATGACGAAGACGAATTTCGTCCCATCAACTTGAAAATAAAATTAAATAAATAAATAGTAAAATATTTAGGATATTTAAAGATTTTATCGATAGTATTTTAGTTTTGATTTCACTTCTTTTATAATTTTTTCTTTTCAAGTTTACGAGGTAGAAATTCTCTCCCCTAATCTGTCATGGAAGATACATTTTTTCGATAAATAATATAGGGCACAAAACTCACCAAACACGCTTTGAGGAGCATGGAAGAAACAATCCAAAACATAAAATGGGAACAAAAAAAGAAACTAACACCAATACGGGAGAAACATCTAAAAAGTCCACACTCCCAACCCCCTCCTTCCTACAGCAATGACAACAGCTAGCCCACTTGACATCATCAAACTAGAATAATGAATCATAATGGAAGTTCCAATGGATCCAAAATATTATGATTAAGTTAAATCCAAGAAAATATTATGACATGAGCAAGCTAGACTATTTAGTGGATATGAGTCAATATTTAATAGTTAATTTTACATCAAATAAATATCTTACAATTTTTATTTTTATTTAAAAATTTAAATGAAATTTATAATATATACAAGAAATAAATGTTTAATAACCAAAACTAAAAAACAAACACCCATTTTATATATATATATAACATATTATCTATTATAATATTTAAATATCTAATTACAAAGAAAATTGATAAGAATCTTATTTCAAATAAAATTGTTTGAAAAGGAAGCAAGATAAAAACAAATTATTTAAAAGAGAAATCTAAGGTGAGAATTGCACACTTTAATAACAAGAGACGCTCTACCCCTCCACATCGACGTCTATCTTTTGTGAGGTGAGATGACACGTGCTTACCAATTTTATAATACTATTACCACTAGAATAAAATGGGCGTTTAAAGTAATTGGGCTTGTTCTTAGGCAGATAGTTAAAAGCAATTAGGCCTATAAGTGGTGTCACGACTCAAGCTATGTTACAATGAAGTTGAACGGAAGTAGTTACAATGGCTGGGAGATACCGTGGCATTCATAAGCAATGGTAAGGAAAGTTGGAAAGTTGCACTAGTGGGAGCGTATTGTGTCAGTTACAAGTCGTGACTAAGTGTAAGCGGGAACGGTTATTTGAGGGAGTGTGCCGAGGTAACTAGCTATTGTTAAAGTGGGAACAGTTGCATAAGGGAAGCGGATTGCCCAAGAGAGTTAGATGAAGCCGTGATAACTGTGTACATTATGGACGGTTATTTAGCTGAGAATAACTTCAAGATCGGTATAAAAAAGGGCAAAGAGGAACAAAGAAGGACACGACAAGTCATATACACACAACTTTATTACTTTTGTTTTGGTCTGTGCTTTTTGTTTCTCTTTTAGGCGTAGTGTAAAGTAGTTCATCAAACTTTGTATTACTGTTTCTATGTTCTTTAGCTTTGTTGTTGATATTGTGTCGTTTGTTATCTTCAATCAATCACAATTTCATTTCCAATCATAGTCCAAAGCTTATTGTGATTTAATATTTGAAGAACCCATAACCAGGGACAGATTCTCTTTGGTGAAGTCGTTTACATACTTTGAGATCAAATGTAGATTTACTTCTTGGCTTTGTTTATTCATTTCACTTAACTGAACAAATTTTACCATAACAAATACTATACATAGTAACATGTCTTTTAAAATTATATTTTTAATTAAATCACTAGTATATGTACAAACCCAGTTTTAAAAAGAACAAATATTGAATCATTTGAATTAGTTAGACGTTGATTGGAAGAAAAATTTATATACAATAAAAAATAGAGTCTAGCTAATTTTTCAGGTTATAATATTTTATAAAAAAATGATATTTTAATATATACATATAAGAAATGGCTAATCTTTATTGTGAGGGTTGGCAAATGACAAGCTACATATTTTGTTTTGGACCAAAAAACTTACATTCTTCTTTGCTAAATAGCTTATTAATTATGGGTGATTCTGTAATTTTTGCTTATCCATATTTATTGTTATTTTAAATTTTATTTTATTTAATTAATTAGCATTTTCTCTCTATTATTTCTCTTGCCTAAATAATATTTATATTTACCTCTTTCTCAGATAAAATATTATTGATATAAATATTCAAATAAGATAATAATTATTTGCTAGACAAGTATATTTATGACTAATTTAATGAATTTTTAATTAAAAAACTTGAATAATACATCCGATCCCCCAAGTAACAAATGTGTTACTGTGGTATACATGATAATAGATCCATGCCTTAATATTAGACTAATATTTCTTATTTTAGGATATTAAAATTATGTGTAAAATTTAATGAATAAAAAAATATTTCTGCATTTAATAAATTTTATTTTATTAATAAAAAATTTTCAAAAATTGAATTTGACAAAAATATACAATCAAATAGTTATTTTGAAGTGAAAGTTGAATCACATGGAAATCAATTAAGCAATATACCATGAAAAAAATTATTTTAATTTCCTTATTATTATTATTATTATAATTATTATCACATATTTAAAATAATTATTTAGGAAAGAGAAATGTAAAAACAATTGTTATTTAGAGGGAGAAACAATGGAGAGGATATTAATTAAGTGAGAGAAAAGGTCAAAGTAGCAATTAATGTGACTAAACAATTAAAAATACCAATAATTACAAGACAATTAAAAGGAGCGTGGACTTTTTTTTTTTTTTTTGTCTAAAACCAAAATGTAGATCTTGCTAAGTGCAAAGGCTTTCATTATATCTATCAACTTTTTGATATTTTTTCATTCAAAATATTTATCCATTTTTAATATAAAAAATATTATTTTTTTAACAATAATATTCTTAGTATAATTAATTATATTCACTTACATTACTTAATTGAACATTAATTTAGTCATAATAAAATTTTTGACATTAATTTAGCCCTGACATTTTTAATTTTGATATTAATTTAATCATTATATTGGATCTCTATTTTAATGAAATGATTAAATTATTGTTAAAATAAAAAATGCCAAGACTAAATTGACGTCAAAATTGACAATTCAAGATTAAATTGATGTAAAATTTTTTATTATGATCAAATTGATTTCACAATTAAGAATATTATGATTAAATTGATGTAAAAAAAATTTGTTAGAATTAAACTAATATTAAATCGAAAGTATTAGAATAAAAAAGGATTATTTTTTTTATATTCTCAATAATGTAAAAAATTGAAACTTAAGATCCAAACTTATTAAATGCGGCCAAAAAATCCTCTTCATATAAATTGTTAGAAATTGAACTTATTAAATGTTTGAAGAATTTATCTAACTATCAAATTTGTTAGATCTTGTATTTAATTGAAACGTTAGTTGACGACTTAACATTGTTATTCCTCTATTAAAAATAGGATTGGAACTAAATCCTTTTGGGCGACCAATGTCTCGCTATGAATTTGAAGTTAAATTTCATTAAGTCAATTTAGATAAAATAGCTGATAAAGAAAATACTGAACGTGATAAAGAAGTTATGATAAAATATAATTACTCCATGAAAATTTAACAATCTTTTCCTTAATATCACTAAATATCATCTTCATATCATTATATCATTAATATTTCATAAAAAAATTCCCAATTATCTTGGAGGCAAAGTTAGGAAGACAATCCTATTGAGATTTCTGAAGATTTAAATATCTTTCAAAATAAGCATATTATAACAACAATAATAATATAATAAGAAATATCATTGTAGTAGTATAATAATAATGATGTTAATATTAATAAATATGAAAGTTGTCATCATGCTTTGAATTTGGTCCAATTCTTAATGAAAGTAATTATTCAATTAAAAAAATATTAAAAAATATGATAACTTGAGTTCAATTCTCAAGGATTTTTTCATTGGTGGGTAATCTGTAAATAGTTTCATAAGTGTTTGATAAGTCCAAAAATATATCCTGACTTTAGATGCCAATTTTCCTCTAAAACCCAAACTTTAATGTCATAAAAATATTCATATATTAATAAGGGTGATGAATTTATGCATTTATTCTAGGAGTAAGTTTTGATATATTTGTTCAATTAAATAACTTTTTATAAATATTAAATTTTATTAATTCAGCCATTGAATAGCAAATTCCCATTATATAGACCAAGCGTATAATTCCATAAAATTTTAAAATAATTTGATAATCTATTATTGCATTTTGGCCAGACATATAACATAGTTTTAGAAATATGTGTAAAATAAAATTGGAGTTTAATTTCTATTAACTAAAAATATAAAAATTTTTTAAACTGTCATATAATAATATATTATTAGTTTATTGCTTCATTAAAGATGATTAAATCTTATATTCATTAATTACAAAGACCAATCATATAAATTAAATTATTTAATTGAATGACGTGTAAAAAAAATTATACTATTGTCAATCAAAATAAAATTCATAAAATAATAAGAAAAAGGAAAAGGAAGAAAACCATATGCTATAAATACTGAAGCGAATATGAAGGGAGTCTCCCTGGGAAGCAAACACTGTGAGAAGAGAACACAACAGAAAAAAGCGTTGCAAGAAACCTCGTAGCGTTTCCCTCTTTCTGTGGGGTCAGTGTTGTTGTTGTTGTTGTTGTTGTTCATGGTCACGCACCTTCTCCTCATATAAACTCCTTAATTTCATGCTCTTATCGTTGCTTTCCTTCTCCCTCTTTTTCTTCTCTCTCCACACCCCAACACAACACAACACAACACACACACACACACCGTTTCTCTCTTGTTTGTATCTTACTACGTACACCTCAGGATTTCCCTTAAATTCTGTATCTGCTTCTTCCTTTTGCCAAACCTTGCAAATTTTCATTTTCTTCTTCCATTTTCAGTTTTCATCTTCTGGGTCTTTTTCTCTCTTCTGTCATGGCTAATTGGAGGAGACAACAAGGTGAGAGTCATCATCAAGTGGGTCACTGGCGATCCTCAACATCATTCAACTACAACAGGAAGCCACCTCTGGGTTAGTGTCAAATTCTTTTCTTTTTAATTCTCTTGGTTTCTTTGGAGTTTTTTTTTTAATTTTTAATTGTTGTTTTTTTATTCTTGAGTTCTTGCATGGATTATCTCTTAGTCCTTTGTGAAACCTTGTGTTTTTTTTTTTTCTGTTTCAATTTTGTTTGAAGATTGGCTTCAAGAAGTCGGTGGGTGATGGAATTGATAAGAACATGGCATGATCACACCTACCTTTGAATAATTGAATGTGTTCAATTGGGTTTTTTGTTTCACTGAATTGGGTTCTCTGATTTTAATTTATTTGATTTTAAATGCTTGGTTTTGAATTGAATGATCGATTGTGATTTTGTTGCTTCCCTTTGCCATGAGATGGATTACTTGTTCTGTGAGAGGTTTCTTGGAACTAGCTTTATGTTAAATATATGTTTGAATTGTGGTTTGATGGTGCCACAGTGAAACCCTGCCTCTGTTGTGAGCTGAGGCTCAGAGCTTGATCATTCAAGGCTTCAAGACACTTGGTTGTGTGTGACTCAAGTGGTAAGGGAAGGATGGGGTTATGAATGTGATGAGTTCTGAAATGCTGTCATTTCTTTGTTTGAAAGGTTCTAATTTCATGTTATTGGTTCTTTGCATGTTCAACAGTTTGATTGGCCACTATGTTATTGAATTATTGAAATGGACAGGGTTAAAGATTTATAAGCTTCCTGTTGCAGATGATCTTCTACGACTTTTGCGATGTAATGATATTCGTTTGTGCTATGCTTTGATCTCATACTGTCTGTGGGTGCTTAGTTCCTGGTGGAAGTCTGTGAATTGAATCTTTTGGCAATACTTTGGAAACAAAACCCTAATTCATTGTATTGGTGAAGCTTATCTTAAACAAAATTTCCGATTTTTAGTCTATCTTTTGTACAGATAGAAATTTTGACTTTTGTCGTGTTTTGAACGGAAACTATCTTATTTTTGGCAATTTCTAAGTAGTTATCTATTACCGGATCTTCAAGTGAGACATGACATCATTGAATTGAAAGGGAGTAGTTGAATGATAACTTGGTTTGTCTTTTTTCAACTGAACTGTCTAGGTATATACTAATCGAATCTTTTGGAGGCACGTTTTAAACAAATCCCTATGTCATTCAATGATTGATGTAGATAAGCTTAATGATTTACCATTTGTACCTTCTGCTATGTGAAAATTGTGTTTGTGTTGGTTTTTGAACTAAAGCTGCCTAGGTTTTGCAAATTGCAAACAATCATACAGAGCAATATTGCTCTAGGTATATTGTGGGACTATTTATACCTTTCTGCTACATGTTTTGCGGGTTTTCCATTCTTTTGCCATATTTGTTTAAAGCATCTGCTTGGTATTATGATTTTATTTGAGAATGTTTGAAGCATCTGCTTGGTATTTTTCTGAGGCTTTGTCTTTGCTTCTGATTTTCCACATTATTTCATTGCTTTCCTTCCATGCAAACCATGTGTTTAACTTTGTTTTAACTGTGCAGATACTTGTTTGGTATGATAGTAGGTTTTTTTTTCCCTGGTTGACAACAGTAGATCCTTGCTTTAATTATCAGCTAATAGTCTCATTCATTTTGTTTCACAGATAATTGGCATTCAACAGTTCCTTCATGGGAAAAAAAGTTTTGTGCAACAGTTGGTTCAGTCCCTTGGCGAAAGCTATTAGAATGCAAGAAGTATATGAATCTCCATAGCAATGTGGTGAACTGGGATGACTCTGCTGGCAAAGAGGCATTTGACAATGCAAAAAGGAGGTTTTGGGATGAGATGAACGGCCTTCCAAGTGACATATCTTTGCCTGATCCTAACATGTACATCGACGATGTTGATTGGAATGCAAGTGTAGACCCTGAACTTCTTCTGGACTTGGAGAAAGCAAGGTTCGAGGAGGAAGCAAGAAATGAAGGTGGGAGTCTTAGTCAATTGCAACTAGATCTGCCAATTTGCCCTACTGGATGGGAGATTGAAGAAGAAAAGCCTTCCGATCCAATTTCTGCTGTTGTGGCCCAAGGTTGGGGTTATGATCCACATGAAAATGACGGAGCATACTCTTGGGGAAAGCATTTTGGTCATGTTGAGCCTGCAAGAGAATATGAATGGCAACCTTATCAGAATGATTATTGGGGGTGGAATCAGAGGGAGCGCTATGGCGGCAACTCGCACAACATGGGCAGAGGAAGAGCTGGCGGGAACGGGAATGGAAATTGGGGAACATGGGATGGGTATAACAGAAGGAGAGACAACATGTCTTGGTCCAGGAACGCACCATATCATGGTTATCAGGTGAATCGAGGAAGGGGAAACAATAGAGGAAGGAGAAGGGGAAGTTTTGCTTATGACCGTGCTTATGAGGACAATGTACCTAATACTACTGCTGCATGGCAAGTGAAGTCGTAGAGGCTAAGGATCAAAGGCCTAAGACTGCAAGGGCTCCCATGAAACAGCTAAGGGGGGTCAGTTTTGTGAAGGTAGCTTGGAGGTACAAGTTTTGTTCCCTGGAAGCCTGTAAAATATATGATTGGCTTATGAGAAGATGAGACAGCATTTTCAGCTTTAATACATTTATTAGATTTTTTTTTTTTTTTTGTGGTCCGTTCGTGCTAGTAGTTTGAGAATTATATCTATCTTAATGAGAGGTATATGTAGGTATAAATAAAAATTTAAATGGTATTTTTAAGTGTAGGTAATTTGTTCATTCTTGTCTTTGATGGTCTATGCTCCTTTCATTTGTTTATTTATTTGTATTTGCTGTTCAAAATTTCATCTGTGATCCTGTTGATATGGTTTATCTTGTATTTGTTGTAGGACTAAATTAGTAAGTTATCTAACATTAGATATCAGATGAGAGATGATCTTATTATATCCCTAAATTTTTGGGATTCTTCTTGTACATTGTGTATATAAATATTAGTACTGAGAGTAATTTCTCTCTTGGGAGTTCTGGCAGAACTTTCTCAAGTTGGTATACAGCAACTTGAGAGAGTTTAAATTTAGTACACAATACCATCGTTTTGATCAATGTAGCTGGTTGTATTTAGTAGAACAAAGCTTCAGTATTACTGTTGTAGAAGTTTATTGAAATGGCATAGTGTAGGTAATTTGTTCATTCTTATCTTTGATGGTTTATGCTCCTTTCATTTGTTTTTTTGTTTGCTGTTTAAAATTTCATCTGTGATCCATTCACATTGACTTGAGAGAAAGTTTTGATAAAAATGTTTAAATTTAGCCTACAATATTATCATTTTGATCTATGTTGCTGGTTCTATTTAGCGAAACAAAGCTTCATTACTATTGTAAAGGTTTATTTAATGACTAGAGAAACACTACTTAAATCTTCTTGAAGGTTGAGAAAAGACTTGAAAGAAAATAAAATCTAGTTACTTCTTTATATTTTTGACAACATAGTTACTTCTTTATTATACTTTGTGACATTAATATTTTTTTGTGTTATACGAATAGGAACATTTTTTAACTGCTTTCAAAGTATGGACCCTTTTTACTTTATATTATTTAATGTTTTTGAGAAAACTCTTCTTGAGGATAATTTCAATTACTATGCTTTCAATTCTAGAGTAAACCCTCAATTAGGTTCATGACAATTATCTTGTCAATCAACTTGGTCCTTGGCAAAAATAAGTTATTCATTTGGTTTCTAATAATGCTAAACCTTGGACACTCACTAGTCCGTGAACAGAAAACGTAATAGATGAGGTGACATACTTATTAGAACAATGAGAAAGGATGACAATGTGGCAATTAGCGGTTTTCAAAATGTCACTTTGGGTTTTGAACTATTTAAACCCTTTATAAAATCGTAACTGCATCATATTTTATTTGATAACAATTGTAATAGAACAATCATTCCCAAAATAATCCTAGTTACATCTAATTGCACCTAATTACAACCTCATCTTACGATAAAAAGAGAGGTTAAAGGTATAAAACCACTTGCGACGACGTTTTTTTGTTTGATGACAATTGTATTCAAACAATAAATTCCCAAATGAGCCCTAATTACCTCTAACTGCACCTAATTACAACCCTCATCATACAATAAAAAAAGAGACTAAAGGTATAAAATTACTCATCCATTAAGTTTTCCATCTAGAGAATAATGATTGTTTGAGGTTTGGCATTGCAAAAGACCAAGTGAGCAATTTATTTTTGTCAAAGACCAAGTTGATCCAAGCGAAAATTTTCAAGAACTTGTTTGAGGTTTACTCTTAGTTCTAAGATCTAGTGTGAAAGGAATCACTTGATCTAAAAGGACACAAGTTCAACTTAAGCAAATATAAATGGAAAAATGTAAACTAATGCTTACTTGAAATAAAACAAAGGTATACAAAAATGAAATCTTAAAGAAAAAAATTGAAATGTAATGCATTGTAAAAATGAAATGAAAGAAAAGAAAATAAATGACACTATAGGCATATCATAGTTATCAGAACCACAGAACTAATTTGTTAAAACGAAAACCAATGAATCGGGCTCTAGTCCGATTTGATACATTCGTAAACTTGGGTCCAACCAAACAAAGTTCTTAACAAGCTGGGAACCCTATACCAAAGGGAGGCAAGGAGTGCTCCAACCACTAAGCCAAAGCTAACATTTGTATCATTGTTTCATATTAGTTATATATATAATATATTTATTTATATTAAATTGTGTTTTTATATATTGATTTAATTAAATTCATTCAACAAGTGACTAGGTTGAATCAGTGACCAATGATTCAATGTCTTAATTGAGTCGAATAGGTTAGTTTGAAAAATATGGTTGATATTACTTAATATTTCACTAACTGCATTGATAATGTGCAAAATGTAATAAAAAAAATAGAGTTTAATTTTGATACACTCATAGTATAAAATAGTTTTACAATATCATATGACCAAATCTCTTTGTTTGTATGACTTTTTAAATAGTGGAGATAAGGTTAATCATATTTGCTAATATATCAATACATGATTAGATGACTATGTAAAATATTTTCACAACTGTCTGTAAATTAAAGTTAAATCTTAGAAAAAATATAATTTTAATAAAATTGCTATATTTTGGACAAATAGATATAGTAGGTTAATATTTCAATAAATATAAATTATATTAATATCTAATCGATTACCTAATTATTATAATTTATTTTATCGTACATAAATATGGAATAAATGCCCAATCTAATTAATCAAATAAATTATTTTAAAAGTCCAAGCATAAACATTTGGAATTAAAGAAAATCTTCTTTTGATTTTCCAGGTATCTCTCTCGCCTAACAATTAGGCCCCATTTGCCCCACTTTATATGTGATAATAGTATATAATTTATAAAAATAGAATATAAATTATATACTATTAACACATGTAAATAAATAATAAATAATATGTGGTATATTAAAGTAAGGATTAATAATAAAAAATTAATTTAATATTTATTATGAAATTAAATTTTAAATAATTATAATAAAAAGTAATATAAAACTATGAATTTAATATTTATTGATAGTTAGATTTATTTTTAAATATTTATTTATAATTTTAATAATTTCAATAATTAATAAAAATTATTATTTTAATTATTATTTAATATTTATATATAATTAAAGTTATTTATAAATATGATAATATTATAAATATAAAATATAGTATCTTTTATGATGCTACACCAAATGTCATATAATATTAAAAGTTTATCAAATCTTATATGTTCAGGTTTTAATCTATCAAATCTTATACTATCATGTTTTATTCTATTAGACATGTTAAATGAGCTCTTAAGAAATTAATCTCTTGAACACCGTCAAATGTTTAAGTGAAGAGCCCTCCTAATGATATTTTTCATATTACAGACTATTCAAAACATATGAGACCAACTTATTTGTTAAATAATCTTAATCTCGTCGTTTTAAAAAGGACTTTACCTAATTATCACTCTCAATCTTAAATTATGTCAACAACTATTAATATGACAAAACCATTTATTTACTAAATAAACTAGATAAAAAAAATTAGGTATTGCAAGCTCAATATAAGTTTATCCAAACAAACACTTAACTATTACTTTTATTATATTAATAAAAGATATATATATATATATATATATATATATATATATATATAATATTATAGAAATTATAGAAAATTATTACTTAATAATATTTTTTATATACCAATCATGATAATGTGAATTGTCAGTTAAATTATTTGTGCATACCACACATTTTTGTTAAGGGAACTTTTCAATGAAATCAAATAACAAAAGTATGTCCTTCAAGAGGCAGTAGAAAGTGAAAGGAAAGCCTTCGACAAAGTGTCGAAGAAGGAAGTAATTTGAAGTACCATGAAATATGTTCAAAGCATAAAGTCCAGTGCCGAAGGCAAGATGAGTTAAACAAAGCAAATAAGGACTGATAGACAGAGTCGAGGCATAGAAGCCAAAACTTGCCTAAGTAGTGTCAAAGACTAGATGCAAAAAAGCAATAAAGAAAGTAGATCAAGCACAAACTGTCATCAACAACACTCGACACGGATGCAATGTCGAAACCAAATACTACAGCCGATAGGAGCAACACAGAGATCCCTCTGAAACACGTTGAAGCAAATTAAGGAGGGTGGTGGTTACTCAAAGATCCCTATTTTTCGGAATGATGCTAGTTTCTACAGGCTTTAATAAAAAAATAAAGAAAGTGGATCATGCAAGTAGTCAGTATAGGAAATGGGACACGTGTCAAACATGAGTGTACATAGCTTATCTATAAATAAGAGTAGTGTATGATTGAATAGGGACCTAGAATTTCTAAGAGTACTTCACATAGTAGTAGTAGCAAGGTGTTTGATCTGTAATCACATCCTTGACCGTCAACACTTACCATGAGTCACCTGTTGCTCAAGGATCCTGAAGTCCTCAAGTAACGCTTCTATCATAATTTCTTGCATTCTACATTGTTGCTTTTTTTCTTTAGTTCGTACTTTGTTCTATTTCTGCATGTTTTTAAACCTTTACTTGAAAACACTTGAGAACTCGCAATAAAGGGATTGTTTTGTTCCCTAAATAAGATTGAGAAGCAAAACATGGTTAATGAGTTTATTTGTTTGTTCATTAATAAAAAAAAAAAATAGAGGGAAACAATTTCATTGTAATATTATCAATAATTTTAAAAATATAATCTTTGTTTGTGATAATTTAGATTACCACCAATTTTGTTAGGCAATATGTCAAATGCTACCTAAGGACTTCCTTAAAACTAGAAAATAAATTAAAATTTAAGAAATAATAAAAGTTTAATGCGTAATATATTTCCAGTCTTCATAAATGGATGGATAGAAGTTGTTTTGGTTTTAATTTCTCTAAAATTGTTATTTTGATTTTGATTCTTTTTTCATATTTTGATTTTGGTCCCTTTGACAATGACCCATTATTAAGTGGTGATATAAGAAGTAGAAGAAGATTGTTAAAAATATTCATAAAATCAAAAATAAAATTTTCAATATTTATGACTAAATGTATGTTGTATAGTAATTTTGAGGATCAACATTTAGAATAATGATTAATAAAAAGATAGAATAATGAGTTCCTAAAACAAAGAAATGAAAGGAAAAATAAAAATTTTAGAAGAATTAATTAAAACTAAGGGTACATTCATTTTTGAAAAAAAAGTGATTATGAAATCTAAATTTTGGGTGCATTTATTTGTGATTATTTTAGCTAATAATAACTTTTTTACCAAAAAAATCACTTTTCATATATTTGGATAAATTTTAAAAAATAATTGAAATTTTTAAAAAAATTAGTTTTCATTTTTTTGTAGAAATTAAAATAACTAGCTTCTGAAAAAAAATTAGTCTTCAACTTTTCAATTATATATAAAATTTAGGGTTCTGTTTGGGTTAAATTTTTAGTTTTAGATTTCATTTTCAATTTTAGATTTTGTGAAGGACATCAAAATGAAAATAAAATGAAAGCTGAAAGTTAAAACTAAATCACCTTTAGCTTTCATAATCACTTTTTTTAAAATCCAAAACAAACCCACCATTTATATATTAAAAAGCTAAAAATTATTTTTTTTTCAAAAGCTACTAATTTTAATTTATAAAAATTAAAACTAATTTTTTCTAAATTTTGATTATTTTTTAAAAAATTATCCAAATATATAAAAAAATTTTTTATTAAAAAAGTGATTATTATCTAAAATACACCCAAACAAATACACTCTAAAACTAGGAATATTTATAATTAAAAATATATATGCATTGCATAAGCGAATTGAAGCCGAATATAAATAATAAATAATATTTTAGAAAAAAGTAACCAGGCTCTACTACATTGTGACTTGTGAGAGCCCAACCAGAAGATCCGCAGAGGCCACTGTCTGACTCCGCAGCCTCACAGAAGCCCTTCTTCCTCCGTCTTCGCTCTCTCGCAGGTCTCTCTCTCTCTCTCTCTCTCTCTCTCTCTCTCATGTCTTGAATGATGCATCAGTGTTGCCTTATGTTGAGGGAATTCGAAATTCCAGTTTCTACTACTCACCCTCTCTCGTTCTCATTCTCTGCTTACAAATGATATTTCACATGTGCTACACTACACGCCAACCAAAATAAACTATACTACGCTAACCCTAATACTCCCTATTTTAGTTCCTCAAACCTTCCTTTCAGAACTTTCTCTTTCTATGTATTTTTGTTTTATATAATTTTTCTGTCCAGTTATTTATTGATTTATTTATTTTCAGCGAGTGATAGTTTGTGTTTTAATCTTTCATGCATATATGCGCGGAAATTGGATTTAGTTGCTGAAAGAATTATAGTTACAAGTACCCAAGTTCGATTTCACGGTCTAAAATTTTCAAGTTTTGTTTTTTGTTTTAATATTATTATTTTCAGTTAATTAGTTATAATGGAAGTGGATGAGGAAAATGCCCCATCAACCAGTGCTGGTGAATCCTCTACACCAGCCTCTGATGTTCAAAACCCGGTTTCTTCTGTTCATGCTGCAACTATGCCCATTCCAATCCAACCTATTATTCCATCAGTTATTCCGGCTTCTGCTGTGCCACCGCCCATAGCCCCAATTCCCACCATTCCTCCCCCTGCAGTTGTGCCTCCTATAGCCCCAATTCCCGCCCCTCCGGTTGTTCGCCCTCTGGCTCCACTCCCTGCTCGGCCTCCACTTATTAGGCCACCTGTGTCGCAGAATGGTGAGGTTGGATCAAGTGACTCTGATTCAGATAACGATGACTTGGGTGCCAGGATCAATCAGGGTGCTGGGGAGTATGAGATATCGGAAGAGAGTAGGCTGGTGAGAGAGAGGCAGGAGAAGGCAATGCAGGAGCTCATGATGAAGAGGCGTGCTGCTGCGCTAGCTGTTCCCACTAATGACATGGCAGTGCGTGCTCGCCTTCGTCGCCTTGGTGAGCCGATAACTCTCTTTGGTGAAAGGGAGATGGAGAGGAGAGACAGATTGAGGATGATTATGGCTAGGCTGGATGCTGAAGGCCAGCTGGAGAAGCTGATGAAAGCTCATGAGGAGGAAGAGACTGCAGCTTCCGCTGCAAAGGATGAGGACGATGAAGACATACAGTATCCCTTTTACACTGAAGGGTCAAAGTCCCTCCTGGATGCCAGAATTTACATTGCTAAATATTCTTTGGTTAGGGCAGCATTGCGCCTTCAACGTGCTCAGAGAAGAAGGGATGATCCAGATGAAGATATGGATGCGGAGGTGGATTGGGCACTGAAACAGGCTGCTAATTTTAGCCTTGAGTTCAGTGAAATTGGAGATGATCGACCGCTTTCTGGCTGCTCTTTCTCACGAGATGGAAAATGGCTCGCTACCTGGTATGTCTTTATTACAAATTGTGCAGCTTAACTCCCTGTTGCCTACAACTTACCTTTGTGAAACCATACTGGTATTGTTTTTGCTTTTGTAGTTCTCTAACTGGAGCTGCCAAGTTGTGGAGCATGCCTAAAGTTACAAAATCTTCTACATTAAAGGGACACACAGAGCGTGCCACTGATGTTGCTTTTTCTCCTGTGCACAACCATTTGGCAACTGCATCTGCTGATCGAACTGCAAAGTATTGGGATGATCAAGGATCTCTATTAAGGTCATTTGAGGGTCATATTGACCGTCTTGCACGTATTGCTTTCCATCCATCGGGAAAGTACCTGGGCACTGCTAGCTTTGACAAGACATGGAGATTATGGGACATAGAAACAGGAGAGGAGTTGCTTCTTCAAGAGGGTCACAGTAGGAGTGTATATAGTTTAGATTTCCACCATGATGGATCATTAGCTGCATCTTGTGGACTGGATTCTCTTGCTCGTGTTTGGGATCTCCGAACTGGGAGAAGTATTCTTGCGCTGGAAGGTCATGTCAAGCCGGTGAGACATTATAATTTATAAGATTGCAGTTTTTTACACTCTCAAATGGCAAAACATTGACTTATGATTGTGGTTTATTTTCAGGTTCTTGGCATTAGCTTTTCACCTAATGGATACCATTTAGCCACTGGTGGTGAAGACAACACTTGTCGCATATGGGACTTGAGGAAGAAGAAATCCATGTACACCATTCCTGCTCACTCTAATTTGATATCACAAGTTAAATTTGAGCCACAAGAGGGTTACTTTTTGGTAACTGCCTCATATGACATGACAGCTAAGGTGGATATTCTTCCTATGCAACAATCCTTTATCCAAGCTAGAAGTTTGATATTCTTTAGTAGTTTACTTTCTGTTTTTGTATAATTATTTGTGTTTAACACCAGGTTTGGTCTGCCCGTGATTTTAAGCCTGTGAAGACACTATCTGGGCATGAAGCAAAAGTTACTTCTATGGATGTTCTCGGAGGTAAGATTTCTTTCCTAGTAACAACTTAATACATCCAAGGTCCATGGCTGTGATTTGCATACCCTTTTCCCTTGTTTATGTGTTATTATATTATTTGTTTCATGCTTTGCTGCTACTATGTCCAATCCACAAATTCTAAATGATGAATCAAAAAGGGATGATCCTGTTTTGAAGTACGGCCTAATTTATCTTAGCACTTTGCAGTGGAATAAAAAAGAAAATAACAAGATGCAATGACTTCTGTAATTTTGTTCGGATATGCTCTGAGCTGTCAATGTAAACACTTAGTGGATTGGACACATGGAAAATGCAGTGGAACTGTTAAAATGCCCAGCAGGGGACCTTTGTTATTGGCCTCTTTTTTTCACTTTTGCATTCATTTCCTTTCCTCTTCCCACAAAGACAAAGATGTTTTGTTGCAAAAGTGAATGGAAACAGAAGGAAGAAGGATGATTTTTCATTTTATATTTTTTAATGTGTTGAAAGAAAAGACTTAATATTTATCTTTTTATGGTTCCATCTTATGATCCCTTCTGGCTTGAAAGCTTAAAGGTGAATTCTTGTTTATATGACTTGAGCAAGAGATGTTTTTTAAGCATTACCATATTGGCATATCTAAACAGAGAGCAAAAACATATGTTCCAAGTATACACACACACACACACATATTGTGAAAACCTTTGGGCTTAGAAATGGTAGGGAGAAACTGTAAAGTTCATCGTTTTCCAAGGGGCCATATATGGTGCCTTTTATGTTGAATACCAAGCTTCCTGTACAGCAATTTGCAAAAATTCAACAATCCAACAACCTGTTACCAGTCCACCCAAAATTTTTGGTTTGCGTCATTTTTTTCCCCCGTAGTTTTTTCTGATTTTGGCATGTCTTTTTATTGTTTGCAGATGGAAGTTATATTGCAACTGTCTCCCATGATCGCACCATAAAGTTGTGGTCCAGCAATATGACTAGTGAACAAGGCGCTATGGATGTTGATTAGGCTACTCTGATGGAACACAATTTCTGAAAGGACCTTGGCGGTGGGAATCAGATTCATCATTGTAGTTAGAAACTAGAAGCGTAGCTTGATTCTTTAGGATGGATATTTGGTGAGAGATATCATTATTAAAATTTCATTTTGCTTCTTGTATCACGTATCAAGTTCCCTAACTAAATGCACAAATTGAATGATTAGACTTGATAAAGAAAGGAATAATGCCTAACAACTTACAGTCTTTCTTCCTCAGTTGTTGTTGAGGTCACAATAGTTCTTGTGTGCTAGAATCTGCGGGGTCTATTACTCTGATGACAACCCTTATTGCTGAATGTGAATGTCACAACCTAGTTATATAGGTGATGTTTGCTATGTAATTTTGGTGGCTGTAACAGTCAACCGTCCTAGGAATTGGATTGTTATCCTTACTTTCAAATCTGTAATGTAATACTATATTTCTGTAGACCAAGTCATCATCCTTGCCTGTCATGCATGCATATCCTAAGTTTCACTTCTCCAACTTCAACTCAATATCGAATAATAGGGATTTAGGGATATGCCATATATTTAAAAGTGATTTTTTTTATGTGAAAAATATGCCATATATTTAAAAGTTAAATTTTAATTTTAATTTAATTTGAATTCAATTTTGATGTATTGATTTTAGGGTAAATTATACTCACCTCTTGAGGTTTGTGGAAATGCAATCCACACCCCTCTCACTGTCCATTTGCTTGTCAAATTTTAAGTATTTATATTATAATTCACTCTTCATTCAGAACACCATTAATAAACTTAACAAAATGATATTTTTGTGATATTAACTGTTTTTAATTAATAAAATTATAAAAAATACATGTACCCACTTTGTTAAGTATAAGGGTATTTTTATAATTTTATTAATTAGGAACAGTTAATATCATAAAAAATGTCATTCTGTAAGCCTAATGGTGTTTTGTGAATGAGGAGTATGACGTAATATAAATACTTAAAATTTGACGGCGAGGTGTGAGTGTCAAGTGGACAACTGAGAGAGGGCGTGAGTTGTATTTTTATAAATTTCAAGAGGTGAGTGTAATTTACCCTTGATTTTATATTGTGATCCTATCAAATCAAATATTTATTTTTGTGTAATATTTCAAGGAACATGTGTAATAGTTAATCATATTTATTTTGTATGACAAAATGTGATCAGTTGACATAGTAAATCCTTTTTATATAAGTAGTAAGTCAAAATTAAATTCTTTTAATCTGCCGTCAAGTATGGTTCATGAATAATGCACGAATCACAAAATGCAATTCCTTTTCACTTTTTCATTTATCCATGAATTCTGTGCTATGTTGAACACTTGAACCCGACTTTTGGTTTAACTTGTTGAATCATGTCGTTCATCGTTGCTTTGTTACAATTTTTCTGTACGTTATGCTGAATTTTCATACCTAAGCAAAATCTTGCTGCCGAATGGCGATACAGAAGAACTTGGGAGGAGTTAATATTTTATCCAAACGATGGAGAGTTTAATTTTAATATAAAGTTAATAAAAAGCATTTTACATTATCGTTATCCATTTATGTGTCATTCTACATCTGACTTTTGAAGTAAAAACTATAAGGATTAAAACACTTTTGTTAATAATATAATATATGATCTATCAAAAAAATAATACATGATTGAACGAAAATTTTACGATGAAAATACATCAAAATTAAATTAAAAAAAGTACCATAGGTATTCATGTTCTAGAGACAAAAATTCTCCTGGTGAATAGTGTATTTATTATGATAATAATCAGTTGATTAGCTTTCGTTCAAATATAAAAAATGTAACCTTCAGACTACCGAAACTTAAATTCCTACGGTAACACTATAAAAAACGTTTGACCACAATAATAATTGTACAACAAAATCAGCAACTCATTATATATAGAATCATTTATGTGATTTTACATGATAGCTTAAGCTTTTGAAGAGATAATTCATAATATGATGTCAATATATCCATGACTCAGCGATAGAAATTCGATTCTTGTTATCTCCCATTATGGAAAAAATGTTAACATTCAAGCCTGAAAAATGCATTCAAGTGAGAAAGAATGCGTGTTAGATATAATATTATTCATATGTTTTTATTTAATAGTTTAAGCTTTTGGAGAAAATAATTAATGATAAAACTAAGGTGGCCTTCACATCTAACTTTTTTGGTGGCTTCCACATGCAACTCTCACCAGCTTCATATGCTTCATTTATACCAACTAGCTAGGAAATACCTAAGCATAAAACAGAAACAGCATGCGTTGCCTAGTCCAAGAAAGAAAGAAAATATATGAGCATTATACTATACTAATTAGTCAAATTCCAACTGTAGGGTCGACTAAAAATGAAATCATAATGCATTCTCATCTCAATCATAAATTAAAATGCAATATGAAAACAAATTCCACTAGGGAAAAGAAAAGGAAGGAATAAAATAAGAATACAGGCTACAAGGAAAAGGGAAGAGAAGATTACCTGAAAGCAAGAAGATAAATACAAAGGGCTTGTTTGGAATTGTTTATATTTTTCAGTTTTTTAAAAGTTTTCAAAAGTAAATTTAATTTCAATTTCTAAACAAAAAAAAATCTGTTTGACAACAGCACTCACAAAACAGTTTTTAAATGATTTGTTTTTATAAGAAATTAATTAATAATCTCATAATGCAATTTCAGAGATCTTGCTCTAGCGTTAGCATCATACTCTTGACCCTTGTCTTTCTCTTGTCCTGTTTCTAGTTGATCCAATCAAGTCATCTGCTAAAGCCTCACATTGTACTGTTTGATCCATTCAAGTATTTCTGGTTTCTGCTTGTTATAGTTTATTCAAGAACCATATTTTTATAATATTTTATGGAAGACAAAAACAGGAGGGGGGAAGGGGAGGAGATTCCTCATGGAAGATGCTTAGGAGAGAACATCATGCAAGTCAACATCTACACTCATAAATAGAAAGCAAAATATTTCCAGAGGGTGTGTATTTGGTTGAACAATCTATGAACAACAACTATGGGATTAGAAAAAGAACATACACCTAACATTGAAGTGCATAAAGGAACACACTCAATTGAATGAGCAACCATAACACAGAGCCACATACACCCAATCAGAAAGAAAAACACACCAAACAAAAATCGTTTGGAAATGTGACCTGACACCAAATGTTTAATACATTCATGTAAATTAAATATTGCTATCCGTACTCGTCATAAATGATCAACTCGCGGATTGCTTATAGTTAACACCTCCGATCATTTTGTCATAAAAGGTTAAGAATAAGTAGTGGAGCAAGAAATATGGTTCCCTCCCATTGTGTAAATGTTTATGTTGAGTAAAAGTTCATTTTGGTCCTTGAAATTACATATGAACTTCACTTAGTCCCTTAAATTAAGAAAGTACCCATTTAGTTTCAAAAGTTATAAAGAGTGATTTAAATTAGTTCTTTTAGTGATTTAAATAAGTCCCTATAAATATTATAATTGGGACTAATTTGAATAATTTTTTACAATTTTTGGAATCAAATTAACAGTTTCTTAATTTTAGAGACTAAAATGAAGTGCGTATACAATTTCAAAGATAAAAATGAACCTTAACTCATAACATGTCTCAAATTACCACGCACCAACACACGATTCATTAAACAATAACAAATACATACTCATAACTCATTCACTATGAACAGCACCAACAAAGTCAATTCTTCAACAGCATGATTGTAGCAAAAAATTGGCAATACACCATTTTCATTGTATAATCATCTCTACTTCCAACCGGGGGAGGAAATATTGACCTGTATAACATCATCTCTCTCAATGTGTATATAAAAATTACAATAGGCCACTACTTCCCATTATAACCGCAGCCAATCTGGCTCAAGTCTCTAAAAATAGGAGGGTATGGAAGAAATAAGAAGACAGAATAGAAGGAGTAAAAAAAAACAGGAAACAAAAAAGAATCATGAACATGCTAGCAAAATCTGCTCCGTATGGTTCCTACACTAAGCCTAAAATCTAAACCTGAAATTTACACAAGCGCTTGGGTAAATGATTGGGAAAAACCCCATGAAACCAAAAACTGGAATGCCACCATAATAGCCAGAAGTGCTTCTATCGTTGTCATGTTTAATATATCCCCACAATTCAAGTATGAATCTTCAGAATAATTTCTCGCAATGGCAAGGAGTTAGTGAAAAACTAAGGATGTATTGGGGTCAGTGTGATCAAGGGTGGGTGGAGATAATGGTGGGATTGCAGCGGGGATTGAGCCATCTATGACTTCCAAGATTCTTCTTGCAGTTGCTTGGGATAGCCCACCAGCATCAATTTTCCTAGAAGAAAGAATTTCTGATCTGGCATTTCTAGTTGAATTGCTACTCTCAACAGATTTTAAAAAGTTTTCCTTTGATAGTGTTGTTTTGGCAGCTTTTGCAATCACGGAGCGGAAAACACCAGATTCCCTCAAACTTTGAACAATAACCTGAGAAGATAATCATTTTGGGAAAGAGTTTAGACTGTTTTCTCATAAACTATGCAGATGGAATAAAAATTGCTTGGAGAGAAACCAGAAGGCAAATTTCAGGCAAGTTAACATACCATGGGAGCATAAATGCGAGTCAAGATGCCCTTCCTCATAAGTTTCAGGTTTAGTGATTTGTCAGTCCACACAACACGTTCTCGATACCTAAATGAAAAGAAAAAGGCCATTTTCAGAAGAAAAATAAACTAGAATGGATGCATGCTGTAAACTAAAGTTAAGGAAAGCTACTTTTATGTTTGAAAACTAAAAAATAATTTTAAGATAGAATTAGTATGCAAAATTAAGAGCTACATAATTTTCTTGGCTACCCATTTTGTAAATATCACTTTGCATGGACATTATCTAATTTTCATAATTTATAAAAGAAATTATCATTTCAAGAATAAATTATGGTCTCCATTGAAAAGTTCAACTGCGTATCTCAACCCCCCACCCACTGGGATGGATATCACTTGTTCCCAAATTATATCTCCTTCTATATCCCACCAATTACTTCTTGCCATGTGGAAGATAAGCAGTTGATAACATTTAAAATTTTAAAACAATCATTAAATATATATTACTCATCTTTCATGTGACAAGAAGTAATTGTTAGGACAGTGAAGGGGATATGATTTGGGGACATGTAATTTCCATCCCACCCACTGGCCCCCTAAAAAAAGGATCCAGAGGTTTTAGTAAAAAGATAAGCAATTGTTTTCATATTCCTGAAACTTACCATTGAAGCATTTCCTCTTCAGTTGCAGTTGAAGCAATTATGAATGCCTGCATTAGACATAGAATGGAGTTATCAGATTAAATTAAATATATACATATATAAATGGATACAATGCGAAAATTCCCCCTTGCCCCCACCAAAGTAAGTGCACACATGCGCAACTTCATAGCCAAACCAACAGGGAAATAAGATTTAAATACAAACTCAATGTAAATTCACCACCTACATGACACATCACATCTTAAGGCTAGTTGTTTTGGGAATATCTAGTCTACAAGAAAACAATTTGGATTTTAAGAAAGTAAAGGAATTATGAGGAAATGTCATACAACCATGCACACAAAAAAAATAAAAATAAAAAAAAATAGAGCAGGGATTTGTCATGATTTAACCAGGAAACCCGAGTGCAAGACTTAACTTTAAAATATTTCTATCCTAACCGATGTACAAAATCTTTGATATAAGAATGTAGTTATCAGTTAATAATCTACTCATAACTCCAAAATTCAGATGAAACAAGTAATACTTAGAACTAGAAGCAAAGAAGCATGGAAAAGGATAGCTGAAACTCACAGATCTGTCAAAATCCAACATGAAGCATCTTTTAACATCTTCTTTTGTAGGCTTGCAGCCACACCGATCACGTCTTGAAGTCAAATCAGAAAATTTGGGGTATGTATAATGCAGAACAGCTGCTTCTTCCAACTTGATCTCACTGTCAAAAGATTTGGCATCCAGATCAGTATAAATTATGGACAGAAACCACCATTCCTCCCTACTATAGTTATGCCTTTAAACATTTTATTCAAATGATTTGAAGGTAACTTGACCAGAAAATGACAAAACCAAAAAAGGTCAACACATAAGAATAAGGGAAGCAAGCCAAAGGTCGCATAAATTGCTTTAAGATTGTAAAAACCAGTCTATATGAGATCAGCGGTTCACACAAATGTGACATATGATATGAGACCAGCAAGCCCATAAATTTCTGATGGTTAGTCTCCCAGCAGGTCAATTGGGCATATAATTAAACTCAAAAATATAGAGATATCTCCCCTTATATATAAAATAATGTTGATTTGTAAATATACATACAAATGCATGTGTACAGATGCATGCTCATGAATTAATGGAATATGCAGAATCAACTTACTTAGGTGTCTTCATATAGTTGTGCCATCTGTGAGCACCATTGGGTAGAAGATGATCCTGAATCCTAGCAGCTGATTTCCCGTTCCCGTAAGTAAGAAAATAGTTTGGATTGCACGAGTTGCTTCTTTGTAATTTCCAAAATATACATCCTTTGGAAGGTGGTCATAGTTCTTCTTGAACATTGAAACCTATGACAACATAGTAAGAGTTAAATCTGTCAATAAAGTACTTAGTTTCAGAATGGGAAAGAAAAAGTCCAAACAACAATGCAATGACTATTACTAAATAGATATTTTTCTCTTTTGTAAATATTTTTTGAAAAAAAAAAAAAACCTAGAAAATGCAACCACCGCTTTTACAAGTTGTCAAAAAATATAGCTTTAGCCAGTCAAGTAAAAATGTCTGCAATGTGGACTGGATTTATATACTTTGTATTAGTATAATGCAGATACTGCTTAAGAAACCGCATTACAGTTTGTTGTTTGTTTCTGAATCACACAATTGTATCCAGTTGGATTCTGTTTCATACTTTATTTCTGCACTGTATATGCATTACTTAAAAAGCCCGTACTAAAAATATACATTTTAAGTATGAATGCCTACGCATGTCTTCATAAACTGTGTGCAAGAGTTCTCAGATAGCTCATTTCTTAAAGACCGTGGTTCTTCATACAATAAAAAGTGGGATTTTATTCAAATTGTAAATCAAAACTTGCATTTTGTAATGGTAAAACATAGGAAATGATTTGATCTTAAAATCCTACAGATTTAATTACTTGTGTTTCATAAATCATATCAAATTCCGAAAGATTTTGTGGGAATTGATTTGATTTTAAATTTAAATATATATAAATTGACCATTTTACTCTTACTAAATATCCTATTTAATAAAATGAAATCAAATCATTTTTTTAGTGAGTTCTAAACATAAGCTTTCATTTCGAAATCAAATAAAATCAATTCAAGTAAAATCATTCCTTATTTTTAAAGCGTACAATACTACAAACACAATGGAAGAGATTGCTATCCAACAAGTGTTCGTAACTCCATGAATATTTTAGTTTCCACAGACAGAATATGGCACATCAAAGACAACAAACTGCTGATATCCAATGGGACCCCAAAAAAATTGACAAAAAGAACAATTTTTACAATTATCTTCAATTAACATTGTTGAATTATCTGTTCAGAAGCTAAGGAAAGCTATCTAAGCATATACCTCACTAAAAGGCTCCTTGATGTCGTCTCGCTCAACACTGCTCTCCTGAAAGAAATAACATTCCAGCAAAAGAACACAGTTTGATCAAATAACTATGTCAAACGATAGTAATTTTAGAGTCTAAATAGAACTCCTGCACTCACATAATTTGGAAAAATAACCATATCAACATTTCCAGGCACTTCGGATAGCAACTGCCTTAAAGAGTACTCCTGAGTTCCTGCTGGATGTAGCAGCTCATCAGTGTCCAGATGAATGATCCAATCCATTCCAGATTCCTGAGTACACAAATATTGTAAAGAAAAATGTAAGATCTTCAAATGGTAAATAACATAAACAGAGATAATGATAATTAAATAATCCAATAAAAGAAAACACAACCATACCCTTGCCATGACAATAGCCATTTCCATGTTCAAAGATTGCTTGACAAACAACTCATAGTTGCATGGTTTGTAGAAGAAGCTGGCCAACCAAGTCTCATTCCATATTCGACTGGTAGGTAACACAATAGTTAGTAACATTGCAGGGAGGTTATAAAATTTGGCACATTATTTAAAATCCAGAATTTCCCTATGAATAAAATGTTTAAGAAGAATATCAAAAGCTATTGAACCCATATCTTAAGCAGTAAAATAAGGACCCGAGAATGGAAAATACACACTTCAAACCAAGTATTCGTATTAAGGATGCATTTGGTATGTTATCTTAGATGACCAGTTTATGTCACAATTTATACTTGATATAAAAGAAAGCAGTCCATTGTATTGGCTCCCACCAAGAGAGACAGCAGATAGGCATTTTTGTAATTAGAACTCATGACCACCAGGTCACAACCATAAAGCAGACAACTTACTGTTATGCCGAGGGCCATAATTTATACTTTTACTATTTTTATTATGTTAATTATGGACAGGTAGATTTAGCAAAAATGAATGAGAATTTAAAAAAGGAAAGAAAAGGAAATTAATGAAAAGTTAAACAAGACAATTCATTAAAAAATGGTCAAGTCGCCTTTCCAGGCATCACAAGATTACAAGAATGGAACAACAATGACAACCAAGCCTTTTTATAGAAATATGAATGAAGCACTAGACTGGTTAGCTTTGATCCAGTAACAAAGAATCATTTGACCAGTCAAGTTCAAGCCATCAAGCAAAAGTTCAAGTACTCAAAGTTGAGAAAAAAAATTTGGAAATTTTATGTGAACTAGAACCTTGATCACATCAATGCCTTCATAGGAGGGTAATATCGTATAAGATTAGCATTGTGGTCACATGTTTACATTTATTTCTGAATCTCATCATTTTCAAATAGGCACACAGTTAGAATTACATCCAGATTTAGTTAAACAGCACTTCTATGTCATACAGACAGAGTGCTATACTTTGAAAAAACAAAATTGGGGTAATCACACACCAAAAAAAGGTTAACAATACAAGGTTGGGTAATAATAGATAAAAACAACTACCAATTGGAATATGATACATCACTCTGTAAACCATCTGTAGAGCAAAGGTTCATTTTGGTGTGTGACATTATATGTATACTTCACTTTAGTCCTTGAAATTAGAAATTAACAACTTTGTCCTTGAAATTTTAAAAAGGTATTCAAATTAGTCTTTTTTATTATTCAAGTTAGTCCTTATGAACATTAAGGACCAACTTAAATCACTTTTTTGTAATTTCAAGAACTAAATTATTAATTTTCTAATTTCAGGGACTAAAGTTAATGCAAACAATTTCAATGACCAAAATGAACTTGTACTCACCATTGGTAGCAATGCTTTTTTGCACCACTAAGCATTTCTCTTAGGTATTTAAGAATGGTTGTAACTTTTAGCTGACAAAAGCTAACTCAAGTCTCTACCACAGATCTGAGGGACAAACCAAGCCAGCCAGATCCACATTGCGGAGTCAAACTTTAAACCCCGAAGACAAACTAGCCTACTTGATCAAATGGTCAACAACATTGCCCAATAAAATTCCTCTTTCAGATTAGAGGAAGATTCCAAACTCGTATTGTTTGAATTGTGATGAATAAAGCCACGGTTACAGTTGTTAAAACAGTCAGCCAGCTCAATCAAAGGAAAAGGCAATTAAATTTGGCAAGTTACAAAGTGAGAAACACGCATACCTTTTGGCTTGTTGCTCTTCTAACTCTCTTGTTCTGTATATAACTTTAACCCCCTGAAAAAATACAAACAAAAGGGGTTTCTTTCAATTGAGCATCAAAACGAATAAAGTTTTTTTTTAAAAAAAAAAGAAAATAAAACAGTAACTGCTATAATAATAATAAATAATTACAGAAAAATGAAATAATAATATGGGAAATGGTTGGACTCACGGGAATGGTTTGGAGAATTCTAGATACGTTAGGGGATGCAGCCTTGCCTTCGACGAAAAGGAGGAAAGAAGAGACTCCAATAACTTTGTGATAGAAGATCCATGGCAGTGTCTGCTCCAAACCAGCTGAAGTACTCGTCGTAATACATATCTGCCACCAATAAAAATTAAAATAAAATAAAAAATTGAATGCGCAAAAAGGGTTTAAGAATCAACCACAATTCAAAACCCGTGATGCATTAATCAAACAAAAACCATGAATTGATGAAAACAGCAAAAATCGAAATTCAATCTGCCAAAAGGGTTTAAGAACCCGGACGGCAGATCCAAAGTAACGGTCGACCAAAAACGATCAGACACACACACAATTACCAAACACAAAACGCAGAACAGAGCAATGGGATCACAGGAATAAAAGAAGAGAACGACGTGTGGTGTGGCGTGGGGGTTTGGAGATGAAGATGATTGACCGACCTTGGGCGTGAGATCGGGGAGAGGTCGAGTTTCCAGTCGCGGTAGTAAGGGAAGGAGGGGTTGTTGTTGTTGGTGTAGCCGAGGAGGAGGGTGGCGCAGTCCGACTGGGAGTGGTGGGCGGCGGTGGGGGAAGGAGGGGAGCCGGCGGAGGAGGAGGAGTCGATCATGCCGGGGAAGTGGGGGTGATCGGGCGTCCAGCGGGTGATGGGGTCGGTGACGCCGCCTCGCCATTGGAGGACGAAGGCCAGGGAGGCAAGGGTGAGAGGGAGCACCGTCAGCAGCAGGAGGAGGCGCGAGGAGGAAGAAGGGGTGGGTCTGTGGGAAGAAGAGTGGAGACCCGCCATGAGGAAGAGGAAGAAGAAGAAGGTGCATGTAAGGTGAATGGTGTGAGAGAACAGGAATTGGTGTTGGTGTTTGTTTATATATATAATAATAATAATAATGTGTTGTAATTTGGAATTGGCTGTGAAAGGAAGGTGTGAGAGAGAGAGAGAGAGAGAGAGGAAAGGAAACTGAAAGACAGGAGAGGGGAAGGGAGGAAGAAGAGAGAGAGAGAGAGAGACTGTGGGAGCCGTTTTGCCGTTGGTATTTCAGTTCATGGATTTTTCAATTCATTTCGCGTTACCCTTCACCTTTTGTTTGTTTCAGACCCAGTGTGTCTGAGGTCATATGACATTATATGAATGTATTTTATCTACGTAGCGTTGATTAGCACTAGCTGGAATAGCTCAGTTGGTTAGAGCGTGTGGCTGTTAACCACAAGGTCGGAGGTTCAAGCCCTCCTTCTAGCGTTTTCTTTTTCTTTTTTATTTGCTTTTTGTCTATTTATGTTTTCTACAGTTTCTAATTTTATCTCGTCAAAACAAAAAGAAAAAAAAACTAAAAATTTATGAGTTTTTATGTACATTTAATTAGGTTTTGACTTGAAGGAAAAAACATTTATTTTATGAGTTTTATTTTTATACCCTAGCATCCAAGCTTGTATTATCATATCAGTGAAAAAATAATTGAATTTTATACTTACTACTTGAAAAGTCTAAATGAGATTATATAATTAAATAATAGTATAAATTTTTTATATTTAGCACATAAAAATTAAATTCTTATTTTATTAACATTCTATAACTTTATTACTCTGTTAACCCGTTTCTATTGTGTTTTGACTGAATTTTTTGTTGTTGTTGTGATCATCGTCGTCGTCGTTGTCACTTTGATTTTAAATTCTTACAATTTTTATTAAATTGTTTATTTAAATGAATAATTTATTATTACTGTTGAATGAAAATCTTGACCAATATAAAATAAAGAATTATTAAATTTCTTACTTTTGTATTTTAAAAGAGACAATCTTGTTCATTTACATAATTTTATATCACTACAAAAATTCATCTATTATTTTTTAAGTATATGTGTCTTTTCCTTTTTGTATGGATGAAGTGAAAGGAAGTATTTACTCATTACGACATTTATTCATATTCAATAACAATTATCAATCATATTTGATTTATTTTAAATAAAAAAATTTTCAATGAATTTTTAGCTATCCAATTACTCCAAATAAGTCAAACCTTTTGAATGAATAATTGTATCCAACTCCAACTTAGTATTTATTATTGCTTTTATACATATGATCAATTTTAATAAACAATTGTATTGATTCACAGACAAATATTTTATAAGGCGTAAATATATTTTAAAAGTCATCCTTTTGAAATTGCCTCTTCATCATCAATGCTGGCTCCTTACAGAGTATCAACTGTTTGTTAAAATGCTGTTGCGCAAAATAATTGAGAAACAATAGTCACAGTGATCAAGTTTTATTGGACTTCTCAAGGATGCTCAACTTTATAAATTATAATCCAATCAAGAATAATGGCAATCCTGTCTGAGGCTTTCAGAGAAATGGTCGAGTGATTATTTTATTAGTTCTCGTTATTGAAATTGTAAATAGAAATGAACTTATAGCTTGGCATAATTTTCTTAAGGGTCAGGTTTGTAAATTACACATTTTCTTTTAGAACAAAAACTTACTCTTCTCTTATCTAAATAAATTTGTTGTTTATGATAGTTTGATAATTTTATTTAATTTACATTAATTATAAATTTAACTTTTTCTCTTACCTAATTAATATTAATATTTTTCTCATATTTGTGACATTTTCATAAATAAACCAATCACACACCCTTAACATGAAAATAGTTTAATTTGTTAAGAATAAATTAAAAAAAATTTGATGAATTTATTTTGTATTGGTTATTTGGAAATTAACCATGTATCTGAGAGGACCTATACCTTTGCTCATCACATAATCATACCTTAAGCCGCTTAAAACTCGAGGAAGTATCATCAAATCATGTTCAAATTGTCTCAGTTTTTACACTTGATCTACTCATAAAAACTTTTTAATTCAATTGTTTGATCAATGAAATTTAACGCCTAAAAAATTATTTATTGTAATGAGTATGTCAAAACTTACTCATAAAAGAAGCACGGAAAAAAACTTACTCATGAAATTAAATAAGTGGATTTCCACCCTAACTTATCTACTTATTTAGGGGGCATTTATTTCAAAGTATATTAATTTATTTTTAGGAGAAATTACGTGGGAATGATTTGTTTTTATATTTGTTACAAGTTTTATAAAATTACTTCCTCCATTCCATAATATTTGTCACCTTGGGAAACCGAGAGAAATTGGTACATTAAGATGTTAGGACAAAACCTAGATCAAGTTCTTTACCTCCATTTCATCAATTTCACCAATCAAATCATGACAAGTGTATATTTTAATTCAAATGAGTAATTTAAAATTTAAAAGTATGTACTCATATCAAAGAAAAAAAAATCACATGTCATGATTTGATTGGTGAAATGGAGGTAAAGAACTTGACCTAAATTTTGTACAAGATGTTAATGTATCTGATGATAAGGTGAGAATAAAATATTCCCATGACTTAAGAATTGTAATTATTGAGCGCAAATCCTAAAATATCCATAAATAGTAATAATAATAATAATAATAATAATAATAATAATAATTCCACTAAGAGTGTTAGGGGTATTTTGGAAATCCTGATATATATTTTTGGGAGTATATATTATAAAACAAACAATTTTTAAATTTGTTCCCAGGAATCTCAACAAAAAAATCCTATGATTATTTAATATTAAACAAACAAATTTCTCAAAATTCACATGAATAATATTCTCGGGTATTACATTCTCAAGAATTTCTTTCCTAGGAATATAATTTCAAATCTTAAGACAAATGCCCTTTAAACTTTTTAATTCAATGGTTAGGTTAATAAAATTTAACATTTAAAAAAATTTATTTGATGAAATAAACATATAAAAAAGGACCTCTAAACAATTTTCACAAATAAAAGAGAGTTGAGGAGAATTTTATCAAACTAAAGGTTAAGATAATCTGCCTGAAAAAAGAAGTATATTCAATTTAGTGTGCACAACTATGCAATACTTCTATTTATAATACTTTAATTTTTTATTATTGTATTTTTTTACGGTTTAATTAAACGTGAATGAAATCTTGTGTCATCGTAATTTTGTGAGTATTGCTTTGAAGCTCATCTATGTGGATTGAAGTACAAATGACAGGTTGCGTCAGGTTGGACCACACCTAGCCAAACCTATTTTTTACTAGGTCAATTTTTTAAACTTAAAAAAAAGTAAAGTTGAACTATATTAATATAAAAATAATATTAAGTTATATAAAATATATTAATTGAAATATTAAATCTGATAATTTTTCACTAATTATTGTAAAAAAAATAATTCTAAAAAAATTATTTGAGTTTGGGCAAGCCAGGTTGAAGTATAATATGAACTTAACTCAAAAAGTGTATCATATTGAATTACAAGACCCGAATTGACCCAATATGATTCGGTCAAGTCCATATTGGATTATGGTATGAGTAATGGCAACATCATATGTTGGTGTGTTGAAAGAATAATGTTATGTGTATAACAGATTGCACGATAAATATACATCATATATTTTATCACTATTAAATATGATAAGTGAGTGAAATGAGTAGGAATCACTCATCACATCTAATGATGATAAGCTATGTGGTGTACATTTATTGTACAATCTTATTGTGACATAACATTATTCGTGCTGAAAATTTGAAGTGCATTTTTCCATTTTGTTTTTATAGTGTTATTGTTTGCCTTTTATTTGTTATGCATATTTATTTGCCTTTTATTACAAAGCAAATAAAATACAATAAAAGAGAGATCAGTTTCTCTTATCATATATAGATATGTATTATGGGCGTACTGTACCAACAAATTAAAATCATGTGTACTACATTTGGTGATTAATTAGATTTAAGAAAGATACCAAAAAAAGTGTGAAAGAATTGCCGGAAAAAATATTTCGGACTTAAAAGAAAGACTGATCAAAAGGTCAAAATATATTCTTTATTTTCCAGGTAAAAATATATTCTGAATGATATATTATGAATTAGAATTTATCAAAAAAACAATTAGTTACGACAAAAGTAAATTATTATCGGGATGAATTTTGATTTAATAATTATATTAAATATTTCAAATTTTAGAATTATTATTTTGATGAAAAATGTATCTAATCGTCACTGTTTTCAATTTTATATATATATATATATATATATATATATACTACTTGAAAAACAATTATGATTCTAACCTAAGTTACTGGAATCCCCATATAGATTTTTCATAAAGGCCCTCATAAAATTAGATAGAATCCCAGATAGAGCCATGTACAAGTGGCACTCGATAAATGATTCAAGATTTTTCATAAAGGCCCTCATAAAATTAGATAGAAGGTTCTTATGTTTAGACGATTGAAGAATAAGTGAATAACACACTACTTTATTACCCCATCCCTCCCACTTTAGGTACACCCCACATGGGTTTTCTTGGGGACTCGAAGAGAGATAAAAGGCATGCAAAAAATTTTAGGTTGAGAAAAAAAAATAGAAGTGTTTTTTTGCCTACTTTTTAAAAGCTTTTATGGCCATTTTTTTTAACCCAACCTTTCCCTGATCACTTTTAAGAAGGTCACAATCTCATAATTGCAGATTATAGTAATGATTTTAAAGAATTTTGATTTGCAATAATTTCTTAAGGTTTATTTTCTTTTATTTCGTCTGGTTATCTCCCTGTGTAACACGCTGCCGGCTATATGGCAATGCTATGTGCTGAAGATATCGGTGATAAATTCAAAGATGAGAAGACATGTTCTTTATTATTGTTTGAAATTAATTTATAATATAAAATAATTTTACACACATATCTCGTCCTATATTATCACATCAATACAAGTATTTGATTCTATCCTCCACTACCTTAAAAATCCTATAAACAAAAACATATAATTAGACAAGTGGAAACTCTTTTACATTAAAACTTAATCTCCTATTATTTCGTTAACAACTATGTTGATATATACAAAATTATAGTACTATTTAGTTTTGTGTTTGAAATAAAATGAAAAAACCTGATGATATAAGAAGATAGAGACACAAAATTCCGCATAATTATCAATGTTAAATAGAGATCACAGGAAACAAAAGGCTCTTCAAATGATGTGGCCACAAATGGGCAAGTAAAAACGTCAACTCCCATTAAAAAATTACCGCTCCCTTTTGTTTGTTTCCCTGTTTTATGTTCATTGGCTAGATCCACAATGTAATGAAACGTGCTAGATTGATGTTGAGATTGCTAATAATATTATTCCGTGCTGGATTGTTCTTTTATGAGCGTCGTTTCTTGGAGATCGAAAGGAAAAAAAACAATTTGTTTTCTTTCTAATCTGTGCGCCTAGGTCTGCCTAAAATTATTTGATGGTCAAGTTTCTGGATTCTATTATATTTGGAGAGAGATAGAAGTGTCACATGATTGCCTATTATAAACCTTTTTTCTTCTTTCCAAGATTAAAATTTAAATTAAGTGTCACATGATTGCCTATTATAAACCTTTTTTTTTTTCTTTTCAAGATTAAAATTTAAATTATGTTACCCAATTTGGATTTGGCTTCTCTCAAATGAAAAGGTCAATAAAATAAAAAAGTAAGAGATTGACCACCATGGTAGCGTTTGATTTATGTCCCAGACAGTGGATACAATGAGACGGACATAAAAAATATTGTCTTTGTAATGTTTAGTTGTAGAATAAGACATGACAATTGTCTCTGTTTCTGTTTGAAAATCAGGATAAGCAACAAATCCAAGATAAAAGACATTATGTATCCTTGTTGGACCATCGCGGGCATTGGCCGTTGGTCGTTGGTCACCGCCACGCCGCCGTCCAAGACAAAAGCCAAACGTTGCCCATTAGATTATTTATTAGAATCCACTCATAATACAAGCTATTGATTTAATGATGATTAACCTCTCAATTTCTCACTTTACCAATAATCAAATTCACCAAGTTCAGTTTGGTACTCTATAAAACAATTAATTTTAAAGTTGTGTTGGATTGATAAATTATAGTGATAGAGACATATAGTCAAAATTTAAGGAGGCGTTTATTTCAAGGTTTCATTTTTCATTCCAGGAATAATATTACAAGGAATAGCATTCCCATGCAAGACATTTAGGTGTGTTTGGTACCTAGACTTAAATCTTAGGAATTTTGAAATTATACATGGGAATATTGGGTATTTTTTAGAAATACCCCAACAAAATGATAGGAAAAGTGGTTGTGGTTTGATGTCCAATGGTGGTAGCCTAACATTCGCAGAAGGGTTTGTAAACCGATGGTGGGGTTCAATAAACAATGGTGGGGTCCAACAACTAATGGCAGTGGTCCAGTGGTCGATGGTAAATGCGATATATAATATCCGTGTATACGTCTCAATGGACAAGTTTCATATGGGTAGGTCCCAGGACCCACCCATGTGGTTGAGAAGGCCCCAGATGCATGAAGGTCAAGGGATGGAGTTTGGGTGCTATTCCTAGAGTTCTATCTAGTGAGTTTTGGTCGCTGCAATGGGCTCTGTTTGCTCCAGCGAACTCCTAGAGCAGCGGGCCCATGTGGAATGCAAAACGAAACAATTTCATTTAATGAGCCCCAACCCTTTAAAATGCCCCAAACTTGGGTTTCCTTCTTCAAACTGAAACCCTCTTCCTCCAAACCCTTCCACTCTCTTCCACTCAATCCAACATCAAATCCTCTTCCTTTAAGATCCAAGGTAAGTGATTGTTGTTGGTTTATGTGAGTTTCTTCCATGTTCTTCATTCCTCATGTTATGAGTTGTCATTTTTCTCCATTGTTATCAAGTGGGGTGCTCCCCAATGTTGTTAGAGTTACATTAGAGTTATCTAGAGAATGTTAGAGATTAATTTAGAGTTTATGGTTGCTCTATGGCAGTTGTTAGTGTCATCCTGCTCATGGAGCTCCCTCGATGTTGTTGTCTCTTGTTCTCCTCTCCAGATGAGTGAGTTTGATCTCATAACCTTAGTTTTATCATGATGAATATGTTTCTTGCATGATTATTGTGAAATATATAATTTGAGATGAGAAAAAAAAATTTATAGAAAATGATTTTTTTCATAATTATGTCTAGCTAAAAAAATTATGATTTATGATGATAGAATCAAAGAATGGGATTTTCAAAACCATGAGACCATGATTTGGACTGATGCATGTTATGAAAATGTTTTATATACTCATGGAATGATCATCGAGAAAAATATATGATTGAAGATGTTAAATATGTATTATGGATTTATGATATAGTCATGCTTAAGACTTGGAATTTAGAAATCGTTTTCCTGAAATGTTAATTTGAGTTATGTTGAATAAAGTATGATTTAGCTTTATGAAAAAATATGCTATTATGATTTTAGAGTTTTCATGATTTAGAACCTCAGTACTTTGAACTATGATTCTAGATTTTTCAAGTATATAAAAAGATATGTTAGCTTAAGATATGGATTTAGAACTTCAGTTTTATGGTACCAAGAGATATGGAATTCAGTATGAATCGTATCAACTCAAGATACATTTGTGAGCTGAAAATTGAAATGCCTACAAACAGGTGATCTCTTGGGCATGATTTTTACAACCAAGTTATGCTAAAGTCAGGTTGTTAGAATTATATGAATTCAGAACTCTCAAAGTACTAAAATTTTAGGGCTCTTGTTTGCCAAGGACTGAGCACCCACCTTCAGTTATGGTTTCGTCAAACTAGTTTAGCCTGAGATAGAGAAATGGAAGTTAGTTAATGCCTATAAAGATCGTTAACATTGGTACTAAATTATCCGTTAGAAGAGGTTAACACCTAGCAGTTCCAGAAAATGGGACCTAGTTAGGTGCCCAGATAGTCCGACAGGGACTATTATGATTTTAGTTAGTGCTCTTGTTGGACAAGGACTGTACCTACCTTAAGTTTATGCTTTTATAGTTATTATTATTATTATTATTATTATTATTATTATATTCAGCACACTATTTCTCGATACTCTGTCGTACCCTTAGTTAAAATGATTTCATGATTGATTATGAGTTTAGAAATGCTTATTTATGAATTTTATAGAATGAAAAATGTTTTCCCAATTAACTATGTATTTAAATATCAAATTATTTATAGTTGCTACATGTATAGTGTTTTATATATATTTCCTTAACTGTCTCATGTGGGTGATGGGTGAGAATCCACTCACAGTCCATTGACTCACCCATCTCCATTCCTTTCAGTTCAGGTCCAGTTCTCATTTCGCCTCCTGTTTAGTAAGTTGTTCAATGGTGAGCCTTACTTTGAAATAAGGCTTAGTTAGGTGTATGTTAGTATTAGAGTGCTTCAGTAGATGTGCAAGTATGATCTCGATCATGCATTTATTTTAGATTATGTATTAGATTTCAAAAGTTGAATCTTTTATGTTTATGTTTTTCTTTTTAGAGCCCAAGTATGGATTTGAGATGTAGCTTATGATTAAAAATTTATATAGGCAACTAGACATGCATTTGTGATTCAGTTTCCAAGTGTTAAGTTGATTTTCATATTTAAAAATTTAGATTGTATGATGAGAAGTTATGATTTCATGATTAGCAGATTTGATTAAAAAGGTTTTAGAAGCTTAAACATCTGATGCTTCAATTTTCACAAATTGAATATTATGTTTTGAATAGATAAATTGATTTTGATTTAGAAGAAAATCGTATTTTAAATATAATATTATTCTATTATATGCATTTAGAGAGACATGTCACCAGAAGACTTACATAGGATAGAATTCCTCACGTCTCATAGTAAAGTCGGGTAGTGACATATGATCTTGCGATAGGCGTGGCTCTCTGGCATTAACGTCGGTCAAGCATAGACATCGGCCTGGTGATGGCTAAGGTAGTTGAAGTCGTTGGTGGTGGTGGTCAGGCATCACGACAATGGTCCTACGTCAACAACACAATGGTCCAATACTCATTATAGTGTTCTAGGATTATTTATCTTTTTACTTTTATAGATGCATTCCCTTCCTATAATAATCTTATTTTCCCATGGTGGGAGGTGGGAACGAAAATGGGTCATTTTTTATTCCCAAGAATGTAACTTATACAAGAATATTATTTAAGTGTGTACCAATAATGGAAACCTTACACTCTCATCACCACATTCCTGAAAATGCTATGCCTTGAAACGGATGCCCCAAGGTGTTCTGCCATATATTTTCACCAAAATTTGTTTCATCTTGTAATTTTTTTTAACCTATGTTATAATATATATTTTAACTAGGAGTGTTTGTGATCAATTTCTGTTCCATTTTGAGTGAAAAATCAATTGAATTGAAGCAATTGATTGATATAATGTAACTAAACTTGATTTGGTTTGATCGGTTTTCGATTTTCAAACAATCTCTAATTTAAAGAGCTCCTAATGCAGCAAGGTAGATATAGCAAAACTCAATAGGATCCCAAACACCCTAAGATCCACAAATCAACAAGTAACAAGTAACTTTTTTATTCTTAAGTTTATTTTCAAAAAAATTACGACGTGCAATTTTTTTTTAAGGTAGTACCAAAACGTATTAACTCTTTTATGTTTACATTTTTCTCCCCAGATCCATTATCAATGAATGTAGAAAGTGATAAAACTCCTTCATTGGAGGGTGAGTGGACCGGTCGTTCTCTATCAGCCTTAACTCATTAGGCCTATGGAACTGCTCATCACTAATGGGTTTCTGGCCACTGCGCTAAGGGCGTAAAAGGCCGACCTAATAGACCCCTCCTCGAGGCAAGCCCTCCAGAATGATTCCAAAAACACTAAAGGGCCTCAAGTTCATCCGTATTAAAGAGCTCAGATATTCTCAACTAATGGGCGATCCCTTCTTTAATACCGAAATGGTCAGGACATTGATGGAGGCCAACGGTTCACCCAGAATATATGCCAGGCCAAAAGAAAGAAAAGTCATTCATTCCAAGCCTATACACGACCTACCTCTCTCAGTGAATGAGACGGCAACAGGGAGAAAGGCAAGGTCAAAATGCATCAAACTTCGGCAATTCCTTTTCTTTGATTTAAGAGAGGAATCTATACTTATGTGGGCTACCCATACTTTATTTTTACCTTGTCTTTATGTGATGGTCTCAAAATCCCCTCTCCTTTTTATACTTAATTTATTTTTATGTATATTTCTCATCCTTTTTAATATTCCCTCTGTTTTATAATAATTATTGAATTTTTTAGATTTTCATGTTTCAGAATGAATATCTATCTATTTATAATATTTATATAGCATTAATTTTTTTTCTTTTATTTATACTCTTATTATAAATATGTTAATTAAATAATTAATACATTTACCAAGATGAATAATAATGACTATGGAAGGACAATTTTGTCAACTCATATCTTTTTTATATTTATCAAGATTTTTTTTATTTTCCTTAATATATGTATTATTTAGTTTTTGATGTTTATTCAGAAACGAAGAGAGTATAAAATTGGCTTTTATTTACAATATTGAAATGAAATTTTTGCAGAGAATTTTTTTATAAATTAAACCGTCAATATTACAGAAGCACCTCAATAATGGTGCGTTTGTTTTGATTTTTTTATATATAAAAGGGATTTTTTCCAATAAAAAAATACTTTACATTCAATTTAAAAGTTAAAATATATTATTTTAACCAGAAGTCAACATGAATAGCTTTTATGAAAAAATGATTTTTTTGGTTCAAAGCCAAATTCCATAAAGAGGAGAAAAATGAATTACAAACACGGTTTCAAGATATTTTTAACTTTAAACTATTTAAACGCAAAAAAAAAAAACCTTAATTCAAATACACATCAACAATTAACACTGTGATGAAGTGATTGAAAAATTTCAAAATTTGTTTGCAAAACAAGTTGAGGGTTGTTCAATTCAAATCACCTTAATCATAATTCATAAAGAGCATCATAAAACATCTCCAATCAGATGCAGTGATCCAGTAGAGATAAGAAATGAAAATTTCTTTTGGCATGCATGTCACATGTCAATCTAGTCCCTAGTTCGTGATGTACTATAAAGTCCATGAGAAAGCGATTTAAACTAAGCAACCCTTTTCGTTATTGAATAATTTAATAAAGTTAAATTAAGTAAACTCAAATCATATAATGAAATAAGAGCTTATTAAATGTACATAACATATTATTTACATAGTAAGTTTATGACAGACCAAATTAAAAGTTAGGATTTGTACAACTATAAAAACTTATGATCTTCAAGATATATGTATCTCTCTCTTGAGACATTTAATCATCTCATAATAAAGTGTGTTCTTCTCTATAAAATTCACATATACCAATTTAAAAGATCAACAACTATTGATTAATTAAACATCACTTTATAGATTTAAGTATGATTATGCATCTTATATTTTAATTTTTCTTAATGGTTTTTAACATAAACAATTTTGGGTTATAAAAAATTAAATGGCTCACACACATAAGAGACACATCAACTCAAACAAGATAAAAATGCGCCATACCATCGAGCTAGCTTATCGTTATCCCATTAATATCTGCATCAACATATATACTTTCCTTCCAGCTAATTAAAACAGATCCCATCAATATATGCATCAGCATACTTACCTTGCTCAAACAGAATGAAAAGGATAAACTAATTCATCATATTTAAAAGGTAGTAGCCAATTGGGTTAGCTCACAATCGATCCTTTATTCATATATTGTTATAATTTGTGTTTGATTCTAAGATCTCTTATATTAATAAATGATTTATAAGCAATGAGCTCGAAGACATGCCTAGATCTTGATGGAAGAGTTTTTTCCTCAATTTAAACTTTTGTTAACTAAAAAGATAATTCAAAAAGGTAGTTATGGGGGCTCTTGTCGCCAACAACCCAAATTAATACAGCTACCCGAGGTGTCAAGACCTTTTTGTTCAACATTTCATTTAACTAAAGTAAGAGGAGACATTTACAAAATAAAACACATGCAATTAATGGCGAAATGGAGAAGGCACGGATAAAAGGAGAACACACTAATCTAACCCATACAGAGACTTTTAGCTGACTTATCTAGAACAAATTAAAGTGGTAGATCAAGAGATGATGTGATCGAGATCTAAATGCTACTATATATAACACACCTTTAGCAAAAGGTGATCGAAAGCAAAATTTATTGTTACCTGTCTAAAAGGTTATATTACCAGAATGACAGAGAGAAAGTATGAGGCTCAATTAGCCCCAAAAGAAAGAATGCTACAACACAGGTAAAGATATATAATTATTATAGAAGTGTGAACGAAATAAAGAAACATGACCTATTTATTTATTCGAAATCTCACAAGCATGACCTGTTTATCTTTTCAAAATCGACACGTATATATAAAAAATTGTATTTATACTTATAGGATTTTTCTAATTTGTACCCTTGAAACACTTACTAAGGATTTAAAAATCACAAGTTTAATGTCAATATATATTTTTCAGGAACTAAATTGATATAAAAAGACTTTTAGGGACTAAAAAAATGATACATATATCTTTGATGGACCAAATTATTAATTTAATCTATAAGAATTAATTACAATATCACACATTTGCACTTGTTACATGAAGTCCTGTGTGGACATGGCTCAGTCACCCTTTTGAAGCATTTTCGTCAAGAAATTTATGATCTCCTTGCCATGCCATCTTGAAATCATTTTCAACAGAACCATGGTCAGCCTATAAATAAACATAATAATGCACAGCTAAAAGAAGAAGCCAAAAGCGCTTTTGTCACCAATGTTTTGTCCTCCAAGGCAAGCCAACATCATCACATCAAACATGGAATTCTGTCATTGGATTTCTAAAGAGTTTCATCAGGCAAAGTACTGCTATTGCGTTTATCTTTATCTACAGATGTCATTCATACTGAGCAAGCAGAAGGGCCACAGTGCCAAAAGGAATAACCACCGCAGGAAGCTAAGTTATTATACTTTGACGCATACTCGTTTCAAAAAATGCTTTAGTTTAAAAAATGAGAAGGCTATATGAAAAATTCTTAGACCCTCAAAGCAATAAAAATAATTTATTTATTTTATTTTATTTATTATTTAACACATTAATTTTATGAATATTATTATTTTTTTATTTTTTTTGTATTTTTAATATAATAGTTGATAGTTGATTTATTAATTAATAAATTAAATGGAAATTGAGTGTCAATCTATGGTAACTTTGACATGTTTATTGAGGATTTAAATCCATTTTCTCTGCTTTTCTTTTAATGTTTCATCCATTTTTTTTTATTGAAGAACTACGAGTTAATGTATACAAAATTTAGTTCATATATTTAAAAATTTACTAGGGTGTGAATATGAGCAAGGAAGGTACAAAACTATTCATGTCCTCAATAAATGAACTGAATTTCTTAACACATCAGTTATTCAATTCAATTCAATATTATAGCACAAAAGAAATATTAAGTCACCGGTAAATTCTAAATTTTTCGTGAATTATCACTCAGATCGCTGTGAGACCATAGAGCTTCTGCTAGCTAATAAGCAAGATTTCAACGCATAATGGATTCATTAATTATTCAAAAATTCAATGAACCTCACATACGTGCACTAAAATTCTTAGATAGCATGTGAAAATAGAGGTTTTTTTTTTCCTCTTTAGCATTCATTAAATATTCCATCCAATCCAAAATATAAGTCTTTTTGAATTTTTTTTATCTGATTCAAAATATAAATTATTTTTACATTTCAAAAAAGTATTAATTATTTTTTTTTTCATTTTATCTTGATATTTATGATGAGTAGATATGAATATGATTATTTAATGCAAAAATAATTTATAATGAGTGATAAAGGGTATTTTTATATTTTATTTTATTTTTTTAAAATATCAATAGGATCAAATTATCACCTTAATTCTTAATTATAATTTAAAATATTTATATTGTGGATTGGAATGAGTAATTAAAAGCAATAACTTTATATTAAAGAATGAGATTTTTAAAGTTTTCAATAGAGTGAGTGCATTAAAAAACTTATTATTTTTATTGTTTAGCAAGTGCTCTTAGGTAGGGCTCGATAAATATTGTGAGATAGAAAATATGGAGATATTGAGAATAGAAATATGTTTAGAAAAACAGATATTGACAAAAATTTCAAACTTGTCTCTGTCAACCCCAAAATTGTCTTGTGCAGGGATAATTTTTTAGCTCATTTCTATACTTTCAAAATGGAAGGATACTATGGATATGTATCTAAGACACAAATTTAAAATATTTTTTCAAGAATATCCTTTTAAACATTTCATATTCCATTTATTTCCTTTTCACTTTTCAATTTTTTATCAAATTATAATCTAATGTTCTTTATCTTTACATCAAACACTATATCTTATACATCACTACCAAACACATTTCTGTCTTCATCTCCATCTCTATCATCTTATTGTCTCCATTTTTTTGTCCCAAGATAGATACCAAATGCATTCTTAGGACACTCGTAAGAAAAATCCATAAAAATAGCCTAGGATTCTTCCATTATCTTTTTCTTAGACACCTCTTTCACACTTGAAACAGGAGCCTAGTATGGGGCAGATCCAAATGAATTAAGTGAGAAAATCATACAAATAGGTAGGATAACACATCTTAATAAAAAACTTTAAGATAATAAGAGTATGAATCCTCTTATTTTATATTCTACTCATTTAATTCATTTTTAACCAATGCAATATTTCACCTTTGTATCCACTAAAGTTCACCAATAACATGCATGTAGAATTTAGAGATGTCAAAGGCTGAGTTTGGGTTTATGCCAAACCGTCATTTTACGGCTGAGTTGAAGTTTTAAGACTACCCAAAAATTTCAACCCGCCTAACCCCCTCACTTAACCTCGAGCTTAGGTGGATTGGGGCGGGCTTAGCTTGCCAAACTAAGTCTTTTATATTTTTCAAAAAAAATTCATAATTTATTGGTAAAAAGTAAGAAACGTATGACCCAAAAAGGAAAAAAAGTAAGAAATATGTACACTCACCAATATAGTATCATTGTCCAGTTGATATTATTCATTCAAAGTTAAAACTTAAAAATAAAATAGTGTCATAACTCACAAATAACACTATTAACAATTACATTTTTTAGTTAAAAATAGTGTATAATTGTTATGGACATTGAAAAATTGGGTATACATAAATAAAAAATATTTCTTTAAAAAAATATATCAAAACATTAAAAAATATTTTGAATTTTTTTTAATTTTTGATGGGCTGGCCCCAACCCGCCCTAAAATGGGCTAACTATTCAAGATTTTATTGGCGGGCTAGCTCACCCCCTTTTTTATGGCCTTTTGGGCAGGCCTAACGAGGCGGGTTCCATTTTAACATCGAGTAGAATTCGTTTAAAAGGCATTCCTCCACCATATGTGAAGAATACAACTCAACTGATTTTTAGACTATTCAAAATGCTATCCAGCAGGATTTATTCTGAAATCCAAATTCCAAACCATTTGAGAGATACTTAGAAGTTAGAACTTTAATGAAAATAACATTAGGTAAAATCTTATAGATAAAGTACAATAGAAAAATTAAGCATGTCACCAAATTCTGTTTTATCAAATAATAATCACTGTAATTTAATTGTATTTTAGTTTTATGTTTGTGGTCAAAGACAAAATTCATATGTGTGAGCTTTACATTTTGAGAGAATTAGTCACCACTTTCGATAATAAATACTGGGTTGAAAAAAAAATGCACTTGAGTATGACTTATGAGTGGTATCCATGAAAAAAAAAAAGGACTTATCAGTTCTAACCAAAAAAGGGAAAGGAATACGACTTATGAGTCATGACACACTAGTGAATGAGTTATTGGGACTAAATAAATATATCAAGAAATTGAAAAAAAAATCTGTAATAGAAATGTGAAATTAACCAATTATCATGTAATCAACAAGCACGTAGAATAGTTGATAGGGACAATTCTAGCTTAATGAGAGGTTTTGGGTTCGAACAGGTATGTTATGTAGCTGCATCAAAACTTTAAAAGGAGAGCTTTATTAGCTTAGTAGTCTTATGCATCTTGGATAAGATTGTCTCCGATCAGAGAGTATACGTGGTTTTGAATTAAAAAATGAATTATCAGATATTTTGAAGCAGTAATACCTGAAGAATCACGTGTGTTAACAAGATCCATGAAGTGTCAGTTGGGATCAATGGAAACAATCGAAAGAAGATGAGGATTGAGTTGATATGCTTCGGCTAGTTGATAGTGAAATCCCTTCAAAGCAGTTGGAAGTGGGGAAATAATCCAATAAAGGATTATACTAAATGTCTGTTGTCACGTCAGGAATTGTATTGGTTGA
Source organism: Dalbergia oliveri (assembly GCA_030441495.1). Lineage (NCBI taxonomy): Eukaryota > Viridiplantae > Streptophyta > Magnoliopsida > Fabales > Fabaceae > Dalbergia > Dalbergia oliveri. The sequence continues at coordinate 18,438,449 of JAMLFY010000008.1, forward strand.
GCGGTCCATGTGGATGGAGACAGCCTGAGCCCGCAGGCCGGTGTGGCTTTTTTTTTTCTTTGAAAAAAATAAAATATTAATATTATTTTGAGATTGAATATTAATATATTATTATTAAATACAGTATATTAACATTGACTTCTAAAACTAAGTTATTTTATTATTATAATTGTTCATGTTAAATTTTTTTTACTATTATATTGGTATCACTGCTAATTTTTTTAAATATATTTTTTATACAAATATTTTTAAAATTTTTAAAATTTATTTTTGTTTTTTTTTATCTTTATTTAATATTTACAGACTAATATAAAGTCACATAATCTAATTAATTTTACATGGTAGTCAATAATTCTACCTGACTCATTAATAAGAATAGTGGTTATCATGTAGATTAAGACGATATAATATTTTATTAGTCAACTCAATATTTGACATGAATAAATTAATAATAAAAAAACTAAGCAGTTTTAAAAATTAACTCATATTTTGGTCGGTTTATTTTTTTCTATAGAATTTGATTTTTATGTACTATTATTGTAAAAAAGTTTACTATTGTCTAATGATGTGTTGTTATATATAAGACTTTTGAGATAATTGGCATAGAATTAACCATTTTTATTATTATAGTAACATATGATTGGATAATAATATAAAAAATTTATACTAATAACATATCAAAATTATTTCTAAAATTACTAAAAAAACAACCATAAATACAAAACTATCAAAATTAAGATTTTTTCTTTTCTGGACTTGCAGGTTAAGTGATAATATAAAATATCAAATGATACATTTTAACAAAAATTTGATATGTTTTAAGTCTGTTAAACTAACCACATGCCCGAGTACACCTACCAAAGGTGGACCCGAGTTCATTGTAACATTTTCCTATTCTAAGAGGAGTGACTATTGTCATACTTTTTTTTTTTTTGGTTATCATCACTCCTACTTTTATTAGGTTTTATTTATGTTCACTAAAATACCTTTTTTCCATTACTTACTCTTTTCCCTAAACATTCACTATATATATATATACTTTTATTTTTTATAATTGGAGATCAAACAAAGATATTTTTTTATAATTGGAGATCAAACAAAGACATAATCCACAAGTCTTATAAAAGTAACAATGAAACCGAGACTAAAATTACCCCTTGACAATATGAAGGCGAAAACCAATCTGGAAACAGAAGGCCTCCCAATAAATTCAATGCATTGTTGCTGGATAGCCGTAGCACCTTTGAGATTACCTAAAAAGACTAGTACCCGAGCTAAAATTCAACAAAATCCAACCCCTTGAGACTTGTCGATTCACTGGTATATCGTCTTCATAACTATTTTTTAATAAAGTTTTGCAAAAACTAATTTGATATAGAAATATACATGACTATATTAAATATGTTAATATTAAACACTTGTAATATTTAGTGACCATATACAAATTAAAAATGATATAATATTAAATAATTTTAAATATTAACGCACCAAAAAATGTTTTTAAATAATTAAGTTAATTTCAATAAACTAACAACAATAAGTCTTAATATCATTATCACAACAAATAAATAATTAATGTCAATTATATGTTGTTTTTATTATAATAGAAGAAGGGTATTTCAGTGAGCCTCAAAAATAATGAAAGTGAGAGTGTCAATAGCTAAATGGAAGTGGCCTATTTTGAGATATATATTTTCCTAGCTAAAGATTGCTCAAACTTCTCAAGGCCTGCTTGGTGTTGGATGCGACCATTTTATGAATGCTCGTATGCATTTTTTTTATAACTATTTAGAGGAATATATATGATGGTATCTTGCAACATTTTAATATAAGCATTTTATGATATTAACTAATTTTTATACTGTCATTATATCAAATTTTGTTCATTTATATAATATTAGTAAATATGAAAATCAATTGTAATATTAATATGATAATATATGATAAAAAAATAGTATAATTTTTTTATATTATTAATGTATTAAAATTAAATTTTTAACAAATTACATATTGTTTTTATATAACTTTGATGATAATAATTGTTAAAATATAATAATTTAAATAATATAATAAGATATAACTAAAAACATTATAGTTTTTCAAATTTATAATATATTAAAACTAAAAGTTAATGAGAAGAACACAACTTCCTCCATCAATGTGGAGTATGAGCACCCTCCCAATGAAGTAACAAATCTAAATTTAGGAGTGTGTTTATCTTAGCCTTTTGAAAAAAATATCGAAATTTAAAGAAATGGTGCATTTGGATAAGCTTTTCAGGTAAAAAAATCACCTTTTTAGAAAAAAAAATTACTTTTTATACAGTTGGATAATTTTTTTAAAAGTAATCATAATCTAAAAACAAAACTATGTTTTCAATTTTTTTTTTGTAGAACACAAAAATTGGAGCTTATGAAAAATGTTATTTTCAATATTTTAAATTATAAATAAAATTTAAGTTTCATAATTACTTTTTTAAAAGTTGAAATAAACATACTTTTTTTAATAAGTTGAAAAAGATGAAAATAATATTTTTTATGACATTAATTTTTAATTAAAAATAAAATAATTTTATTTTGAAGTTATAATTATTTTTAAAAAGTATCTAAATATACACTTTTATATATTTTTAAAAAAATAAGAGACAGTTTCTGATATATTAGAATTGGAAAAAGTCAAAAACAATCCGAGCTCTCGGAAAAATGTGCAGCTGAAAGGCCCATTGTAAATTCGTTGAGATGGAGTACATCATTTTTACACATGTAATATTATGGAAACAATAAAATTACACAATAAATATATATCACACGCCTTATTATCATTAAATGTGATGAATGATTTCTACTTATCTCACTTACTTATTGCATCTAACGGTGATAAGGTATATGTTGTATATTTGTTGTTCAATTTTATTATTCCTATAGCATTACTCTTTTCAATATACCGTTTAACGTTAAATTAAATGGCAGATGATGGAAAGTTTTAAGAAAAAATTACATTTACCTACTCTAAAGTTGAAATATAATTTGCACATTTTTTATTTTAAAATTTTACATTTTAGATCCCTACGTTCTAGAAAATTCTATACTAAACTCTCCTACTAAGATTAGCCCATAAGTGATTTTGAAGTAACAGTTCACATGTGTACAACACATGTTTTTTAATGGTATTGTTATAAATACTAAAAACTATAACTATTGAATGATCATATTATCTTTTTATTAAGTAATAAAAGCACATCATATTCCTATTTGCCCTTTTTCCCAGCATGGAAAGAGGGTATGATTTTATCATTTGATAAAATAATAACGTGGTCATTCAATAGTTATATTAGTATTTAATATTTATGATAATATCATGAAAAATTATATATTGTGTATTTGTATTATTGTCAAAGCCATGATGGATTAATGTAAGGGGAGGTCTGTAGGATTTTTCAAAACTCAAATACCCATTTTCAAATTTTGAAAATAGAAAGAATACATGTTGCATTTTGCCAAATTTCGGTGGAGGTGAATGCAATTTTCTTAACTTTTAACTATTGATGCAGAAACTTTTTAACAGATACTTACTAATAATAATAGACAGGAGAATAACAATCGATAATTGTCTAACCAGTACAAACATATTGTCTGAAAAAAGAGCCAGATACAGTATTTTACATAAAAGGGATATCCAGAATATGCAAACTTGATAGGCTATTTATTATTGATTCTTTCTCAAAATGATTTGACTTAGCTTGATGACTCTTTTATTAAATGTCACCAAAATAATTATTTTTTTATTAACATATGATTCTTTATAGATATCAATATTATTTTAATAAATATAAAAAAATGATATGTAAACATTTTCTGTTGAAATCAGAATCCTGAAAATCCTATTTATAAACTGAAAAGACTTTGTAGAAACTAGCAAGAAGTGAAAAGGATGACAGATGTATCATTGATGGATCATCAAACAATAAAAAGATAGGTGAGGTGCGAAAAATTATATGGGAAAATTACTCGTATATTTGGTTCAGCATCTGATTTGAGTTCATATCTCGGCTGATTAAACGTCAAGTTAATTAATTATGTTTGGTTGATTTAGAAGGTTATGACAACGTTGTTAAATCGAGACATATCCATTGATTCAGCAGTTTTTCTTAAGATGCGTGTAAGTAAAGTAACAAATAAAAAAAATCCCTAAAAAATTAAAAGAGTGCTGAGCCAACTAAAATAATATAAAAACCCAAAAAATTCAAATTGACAGAAACCCGATAAGATGGGCCTAGGAATTTGAATAGTATATATAAAGACTTAGATTCAAATCTTATTGTGAATGTAAAAAACAAAAACAATTAATCTTTCATAAATGTATTCCTTGAGAATTTAAAAATTTTAAATTAGTTCCTTACATTTTACAATAGGAAAATAAATTGACTTCTCTGTGATCTAATTTGAGATTTTTAAATTTTAAAATCTAATTTATTTTGAAAACATTTCTATGAGACTAATTTGGAGCTTAAATTTGGCAGAACCAAACTTGTGTCATTCTCATAAAAGGTTTTACACATTAGTCTACATGCAGGGGAACAAAAATTGATGACTAATCTGATCGAAAGTAGCAAATCTTTTTCTCCTTTTTGGGGCAAGGAATAGTAAATATTATTCACTAATACCCGTATCTACAAGAAAACCAAGCCCTCCATCAAATTAAATTATGCACTTAAAAATTCTGATGAATTGCAATGTTCTAGCCCTCATATATAAATATTAAATAAGGTGCAAGCGTGAAATCTCTGAAGCAAATAAAATAAATAAAAAAGAAAAAAGATGCAGGCATGAAGCAATTCAACATTTTTTCCATTTTTCTGGTCTCTGAAGCCAGCATCTAGAACGTGAGGGTCCGCAGACACTCAAAATGGGCCAATGTTTATCGTGTTAACAATAAAGAGGCCAACCAGCTCATCTCTGAGACTTTGAGAATGTAAGTCTTCAGAGCTAAACTGCATGGTTACATATAATTGAAAAAGGCAATATCTCTTCCCACGCCTAATTATGAAGTTTCAATGAAAATCTGAAGTCTAAACAAAACCTTCTTTCCTTCAATTTCAGTAGCTCGAGTAGTATAACACTAGTAAAATCCTTAAAATTCACTGCCAAGTACTCATTAAATTTCACCGGGTCTTTTCTTCCTGTGTTCCTACATTTCTATGCCTTGTTACAGAACCTTTCGAAACCCCATTGAAATCAACCAACCTGGTCAGTCATTCCACTTATGGAGGACAAATTTGTTAAGCTGCTCTGTTTCCCAAATCCCTGGTAAATATATGAAAGTACCTAATGTAAACATCCTTATAAGGACTCTGCGAATTGGGAGGCCTCCAAGTCAAGCTCTTGTCTCATGACACAGTTCATAAACCACTCACTACTGAAAGTCCGTATCCCCTTCTTGGCAGCCATCATTGCTTCTTCTGTATCTTCTTCGCATGTCACAAATATTGTACTTGATGCTTCATTTACTTTCTCGAGCCCACTAATAACCTAATACACAAATAAGCGGAATATAATAACAGGTGAGGTTCAGTTCCTATAAGGTCCCTGGAAAAGTGTGTCATGTAAAGTGTAAACAGATTATGTTATGCGAATAAGATGCATCATTAAACGTATGTTAGTGTGCTACAATATCAGTCTACAGAGCTGACAAAATATAGTCAAGCATAATCTTTTAGATCAAACCAGAAGACAACAAATTCTCATGAACTGATGAACTCTTTTAAGAAACTTTCCTATTTCTTCAAAGTTAGGTTGACTAAATTCACGGTGTCAATTAGTTCTTCTGAAAGTAACCATGATGGACTGCCACAATAATTGGAATCTGTGTGGATACCCCATTCCTATTAGAAGTCTGAAGAAGGTTATTATATGTGATAGATATAATCCTTGCATTCAAATGCTTCATGCTTTTAGGTTTTAGGCTTTTAGCACATTAAGCATGTCCAAATGATGGGAAATTAAGCACTGTTTAAGGTTTCTTAAATTCAAATTCCACTTAAAAATACAAGGACTTACATTACCACCAGCAGACCTGACAATGGCAGACAGTGTTTCAGCAGGAGTTGGAACATGAGCTGCAATGCATACATTATACCTCTTAAACAAAGAATGGGGGCTAACTTTTGCTCGGAAAACTGCACTTTTTAAATCAGATTTGTACTTCAACAGATATTCCTCATCATTCAGTATGTGAGGCAATTCATCTGCATATTCAATTTTAAAATTGAGTAAGCTATCATGAATAATAATCAGATACAGTCATAGACAAGATGACTTCATCCAGCTTACCAACAAATCTGCCTTCACGAAAACTCTCTTTTAACCAATTTGATGAGACCACCCAAGCCCTGTATAGTTATCAAATACCAATATTTCCTTGTTAAATCAACAAGATGAATGCAGTGCAGGGCAAATAATATAAATGTCATAAGAATCAAACTGCAAAACATTATGTTTTTCCACTGGCAAGGCTTGTGAAAGATCACAATTCTTCCATCAGTATTTTTATGATTTGCCTAGGGCACTATGAATGATGATCCTCTTCTCAGTCAGAGTTCACCACGTTGACTTTCTAAAATACCAAATGTATGATAAAAGAAATTATAAAGACATTTTTTAGTTGCACTGTAATTTGATTTTCCTTTTCCCACTGAAATGATCATCCAAAGGAGGCTGTTTGGCATTTTCCAGAGTATGGTACAGTGTTTAATAGGAAATAATCTCTTGGTCGACAAAAACTGAACTCACAGAATATGCCAAAAAGAAAAAGGATTAGTTTTTGAAAGCAACTATTATCTTCAGAAAAATGCTTGAGCTTTCTTAGAATATATCCACCATCCTATTTTAGTCATATGTACACCCTACTTCATTTTGGGCAAAATGTATATAACTGAAATTTTGAGATAAACAATTCAAGAAAGTTGAAGGTTCAGAATCAACAATGGCTCTGGCAAAGATGGCAAGTTATGTTCAAATGGCCAAAAAACAAAAAAGCTTTTCGAAATTACAAATCAATTAAGAACACTTGAAAGCAGGTTGGCATATGTGACAGTCTATGAAACATAAGCAAATTCCAGAGCATTCCAGGAAATCAATTGCGCTTATTCAACTACGTGAGATGAAAAAAAATGCTGTTTGAGAAATTTATTTAAAAACCTAAGATACATTGCTAAGAACCAATATTTCAAGTATGAAGCTAAGCATGCTAAAATTTTAGATTTATGAGTTTAACTTTAAACCTACCCAGAACAGAGAGCGGTGCAGAAATTCAGAGTTTTCCTCACTCTTCCTGTGACAACATGTGTGGTCATGCTTCCATCATAGGCAACAGTTCCACCAAGGTCTTCAATCACCTATATGTGAAACAAATCTCTAATGGTTGTTAAGTTCCAAAAAGAAACATGACCTCATCATTTGATATCCCAATAATAGGGTAAAAAATTACAAACTTCAAAGTGGTCCATAAATCAATCTTCTAAAACAAAGAATATTTATACATTCAAAAGGATCAGATCAAGTCTCCACATAAACAGACACAAAACACAAAAATATGCTCCCCCATCAGTTCACTAGTAAAGAATTTATAGATTTCTCTGGGAACTAAACACACCTTTGAAAGCTGTGTTCTCTTAGTATCATCAGCAATATTCATTAACATGATTCTAAAGCATTGTTTAGTTGATAGCAGTTCCTTGTTGATGGGAGCTTCTAAACTCAGAGGATCAACACGAGGGCCTTCCAGAAAAGAAGGATTGGACCCATTAGCCTCTGATGTAAAACCCCAGCTAGAATCTGATCGACAGTCAACCAATTGGCTTCCCTTCACTCTTTTTGACTTCAACGAGGATATAGAGGCTTCCCAGGCCCTTTTTGCACCGTTTGTAGATTGAAAACAAGGCTTCACATTATCATCATTTCCATCCTGCGAATGTTTTGCAACAGTGTCCTGTCTGTCATCATTTCCTCTGGCAAAAGGAACAACGTCACTGCAGCAGGGCTCAGGATGATCATCAAACCCTGTTCATAGGGTCAGATGTTACAATAAATATACAGCAAAACATCAAATAGTCCATATAAAAGATCATTTAATTACATTCTAATTCCCAAAAATAACCATCAAATTTAGAAAATAATCATAATTGAGAGTATAAGAGACAGAAGAGACAGATCAATGCACTACCACAGAGTTTGTCATATTCTCTTGAAGATCCATCTTTCCTCAAAGCTTCAGCTTGAATTTTATCAGTATCTTTTGTTCTATGGGATGATTGATGAGAAAAGTTCAAATCAATATGTAGCTCTCCTGAAAGTTCAAGCCGCTCATTTTGAGCAATGGCAGATGTCAAGGAATTCTGATGAAGCTGTGAGGGGAAACACTTCATAGAGTTAGCAGCATCAGCTAAGAATTCCTTCCTTAGATGGTAAACCATGAGAGTTGAACCACCAGGAAAGCATAATGATTTGCGAATATCAGCTTTTACAGGTAACCTGCGGGCTCTACCTTTGGTGTCCACTTGTGCTATTGATGTAAAACCCTGAAGTTGTGATCAAAGATAGACATAAATAGAGGAGCATCATTTACAAGAATGAAAATTGTGGTTCAAAATTAGGCAATTTGCTTGATAATATAGAATATTTATCTTACTAAATAAGAGACCCCTTTGCATAAATGTTAATTTTTTCACTATAGTAACATAAATATATAACTAAAAAACAGATAAAAATGTAATCCTTAATACACTGATTGTGTGTTTATCATAACATATTCTAGACTTGAATGAAATACCATGCATTCATACAACTAAAAGGGCAGCCTAGAGCACAAAACTCCAACCTGATGGAATTTGAGGAGGATAAATGTACACAATCTTGCCCCCGCAAACAGAGAGGCTATTTCCGAGATATGAACCGTGACGTCCATATCATAAGACAATAAGCTTACCATCACGCCGAGGCTCACCCTCAACTAACAGCCAAAACAGACTGCGTGATCTGCTCAAGCCTCCAGTCAAAATTCATTCATAAATTACCTGTTTAAGCCAAAATCCTTCAGATTCTTTGTCTCCCCAACAGAAAATAGAACGAACGCCAATACTTTGAAGTCTCTTCTCTAGCTCTTGAAACAACAGACGACCAAAACCCTGCAAAATATAAACTAGTAATTAACTGAGAAAGAAACCTTACTTGAGACAGTAATTATACTGTGATAGAAACTGATAAAATAATCTAGAAAATGAAGGAACACTGCTGTATTGTCAACAACCTTGAGGTGATATCGGTGTGATATTAGTCAAGAGAAAAGTGCAAAATAAATGCAGAAAAGAAAAGAGAGTTTCTGATCTTTCAAGAGGCTCAGTGTGGCCTAGTCCATATTTTTGCCTAACCTCTCTCATCTCCCATCCCATTATATATAACATACCCCAATCTAACAGAATCATACAGGATCTCAACTTTCTATTCCCTTTCTCTGTCAGCCCATCATTCTATTATGCACATTAAGACCCCCCACACACCTTCCAATTTCTTCATTCAGTAACTTATGGTACTTCATTCTTGAATATACAATTTTGACCCCTGGGTTCATATCATACTTTCATTTACGGTGGGCACCTAACCATATGAACACGCAGAGATACAATAACAGATAACATGAGAAGTAGAATTGGGAAGGCTTAACATGTCATGTAAGTTGCTACAGCTCAATATAATTGTGATTTAGATGCACATAGATGTGAAGAAACAAGACAAGCGAAATACTGTATGTCTTAACATTTCTTTCAAAAGCATTATTTTGGCATCAGCATGAAAAAATTCAATTGAGTCTCAAACTTACTGAGCTATTGGAAACAAGATGACAATGTAAGTTTTCACTATGTAGTTTGTACTAATCCCATTTAATAAGAATGAATTTTGTAAAGGTATCTACTGTCTACTTAACTTCAATATTACAAGATTAAAAAAAGTGCAAATTACAAGTGGAAGTTTGGAACTAAGCAGAGCCCATATGTAAAATCTTGTAATCGAAACCCAAAAATAAAAAGTGTCTGTAATTAACCAATGCAAGTTTGTTTCTTAAAACTGGCCCCAGAAGTGACATTTTCAATCAACACTGAAAACTGGTGTGAAGAATAAAATCAAGATATTAGAACAGACCTTTCTTTGATAGATTGCACTGACAGCTGCAAGTGGGATCTCTGCATGTTCTGTATCTGCAGGGATGATTTGATACGTAATTGCAGCTATAACCTGAAAAATGACATAATCGATCAATAATATCCCACGATATTGTTGTACATATACCATTATATTTCTTGAATTTCCATTGATAAGTACGGTTTTAGGAGATGGCAAGATTCTTTAAAAAATATAAAATATCTATACCACAATGATGCATTATTGGAAAATGTCAACCCATTGGTAGAACAAAAGCACTGCACCATGACTAAATACATTGTATTTTAATACACTTAGAAACAGACTCTAAACAATCCTGGGGTAAAAAATGAGAGGTTTTCTCTTTAAGAAATAGACACAGGCTTTACTATAACATTTAAGCATAGTGGGACCAGAAGCATTGTTCTTTAATCTATAGGATAGTGGAGCATAATTTACTTATGGATGCACAGTAAAAGACCAGAAAATGCATGCTTGAAAAAGTAGTTGTATACATGGAACAGAAAATAGTGATAAACATGATGGTTCTCTACTTGGTAAAACAGGACCTCCAATTTGTGATAGAAGTACCTTTACAGAATTTCCAACATAACTGGATTTCAGAAGTAGTGTACGATATTTCCTGCAGGAATAAGCAAACAATAAATGAAAACTTCTCCCACCTTTCAACTAGCCAATAAACATGAACACAAAACTACAGTTAAACATGGTGACAAAGTTCCCAAAACCAAACCAGCCAATAAATATATACATTTTCGGAAAAACTCTAACTAAGCATACTTAATGAACAAGCACCAATGCAACCATGGAACAATCACAAACAGGCAAGAGAAGCAAGAACAACCAGAAGTATCGATTACCCATTTGTCACACATCTTTCAAGAAACTTTGACTTCTTTCCTGTATTAGCAGCATAATTCATTGCAGGTAGCTCTGTCATATACATCTGTAAGACTTCCTACAAAACCATTTACACAGACATTATAACAGAGTGAGGAGAACAGGTGCAGAAAGCATGGAGAGGGTGCTTTACCTGCAAGAACGATTTGCTAATTCCATCATCATCTTTAGGACTAACAAGCATGAACTCGTGTTCTACACAGTCATAAACCAAATAAGAAAAATCATTATTAAAAAAAAAAAAAAACCCTCTGAAGGACTCAACAATCACATCAATGAATGGTTTAAATTTGTGGTTCGCAGTTCTGGCAACAATATATTACTGTTGTAGTGTTCATTGAGACCGCAATACTACATCTTTTTTAGTTTTTTTGCAATGGTGACAGTGGCCGCAATTTAAAAATATGCTGATTTCCACAAATTGGCATCATGTTTACATGTAAAAATTAATTAACATCACAACCACACTTAAAGACTATAAACCAATTACCTCTATCCTTGGAATTAAAATTCTCAGAGGCATTTCTATGGTTTGCAGACACGTCTTGTGCCACTGTTTAAAGAGGAAAAAAGAACAAAAATAACCATAAATAAATAAATAGTAAAATGAAATCAAATGGAACCGTGTTTGTTAAGAATAATGAATGAAAAAGCCAGCGTTGGCGAATACCTGATACTATGATCTTTCCGCTTCTTAGGAGAGAGATTACGGTGCCTTTTGAATCGGATTTGCAGGTGAAGTTGTTGGCCGCGACGGTTATCTCACAGTTACCTGCGAAATGAGAATACGAGAACAAGCGATGTTAGAAATGGAGCGAGCATTCGGAAATGCGAATATCATATGATTATTTCTAGGGTTCGTAGGGATTGATTCTTCACCAATGGAGATTGGTGATGAAGGTTTTCGTTTTGGCGCCATTTTTTGTTGTTTTGGTTTTAGTTCGCCACTTAGCTGAGCTTGGAAACGCTTTATATACTAACAGAAGGCTTCTACTGGAAGCTGTAGCGGTGCGGAGATTGTAGTCAAATCGCTGTGGAATTTTTAATTTTAATGTTAATGTTAATGTTAAATTAATTTTAAGTTTAAATGTGATAAAATAACAGTGTTAACCCCTTTTTTTATACTAACATTCCTTTTTTTCGTTTGTCAAATACTAATATTACTTTTTAGGAGCTATAAGTGAAAGATTTTTATGCTTACTAGTAACTTGACCAAGACCTTTTTCTTTGGTTTCCCGTATCTATTGCTCAATACAATGATCATTTAAGGTAATAAACACTATCACGGATTTTAAAGTTTTATTTCCCAATATAAGATCAAATTATTGATATTTGGTTGAGGAAGGAGAACCCTTACCACCCAATTCTCAGCACTGTCCCTACCGTTTTTATGAGGCTAATTGGGTATTATGACCAAAAAGATCAGGTGATTTGGGCTGCATTTGGTCCTTAAGCTTATGAGATCAAATGGGTACATGGATGATGCTCATTTGAAGTAATACTCATGGGTAAGCTAAAGGAAATAATCTTGATGTAGTTAATGGGTTTGGGTAGTGTGCTCCTGTCAAGAGAGTTGATCTGTACAAGAAAGCCTCATGGGAAGGTGGAAAGGCCTTTCTCCAAGTCCACGAAGAAGATGCCGCATCTTGGGAGAACTAGGGAGAGGAGTAGCTGTAGTGAGAGAGCCCATTTTTAGGTGGTAAAGCAAACCTCACACACATGCACTATGTCACGAAATAATCTTTATATAGTATGCCTTTTGGCCAAATTATGTAAGTAGTGGGAAAAAGCCACTCACTCAACTCACTCTACTATAAGCGCAGGTTACCTATATCAACATTGTCACCCTTGTGTCTTATCCCATATTGCCTCTAAGACACGTGTCAATGGGCTAGGCACATCATCCTGACTGAAAAAGAGATAGTGAGTGAACTGGAGAGAGGGTAGCGTAAGGAAAGGAAAAAGACACCTAGTGTCTAGAGTAGAATCTAGGGAAGGAAAGATGGCGTCTTCAGATAGGAGAAAAGATAGAGGTCTTAGAGGGCATCCAACACATTCCCAAGGAGGTTGGTGTTACTGATCACAACCAAGCCACTGAAGAAGAGTTTTTGTTATATTGCTCACTGATCAACATTCCTCATAAGTGTTATGATCCCAGACTTTAAACGGATTCTGTTTCCAAAACTGTGGTTAGCGACAGTCACATTAACATGAAAATGCTAATCAAGTCGCATTTTCATTTTATAGATAAATTTTTATATATCATTGGTATGTTTAATAATATTTTAATTTTTATATTTCTTTTATATACTCAAAAGGTGATTGATTACATGAAACCAAAAAAAAATGGAGAATAGTGGGGTAACTGAGACGGTAGGTGGTTAAATATCCGAACTTTAAAAAAAGACTTTCAGAAACACCAAAAGATGCTCATTGCATATGTTTTTCGGTTCGTCCACAATCCTCTTTCTTTTGTCAAACAATCCTCTTTATAATGGTTTAGACTTAAAGTTCAACAAAGAAGAAGGGCAAAAGCCCAGCCCAACAGACCAACGCACAAAACTACAAACAAAGAGACGCACAAGCAAAAATATAAGCGCAAGATGGGACTGGCCTTCAGAAGCGCTGAAAGCTGCCCTGTTCAGTCTACAGTGTTCACAGGCACAGTAGGAGGACCTGTGCTGCTGCCTCTGAAGCTGTCATCCATGGCAATCTTCATGTCCACAATTGTAGTTCCTTCTACTTTTCCCACGACCAACCTCACCTCCAAGCTTCCCATCTTCAACACGCACCACCACCCTCTTCCGAGTTTTCGCCATTTCACAGGTAAGCTAAGCCCCTCCATTAACTAACCTGGCTTCATTTGCGTTAGTTTCTCGGCACAACCCCTCTTGTTTTTTCTGATACCCATTTGCCTGAAACGTCGTTTTTTCAATGAATTGAGTGTAGATAATAGTGAGCGCTCTAAGAAAGTTCCTTCCTTTATTGCTTCTGCTGTAAACGGCAACTCCACGGTCCAAACGGCACAGAAGAGCCACCCTAGAACCACGCCCAGGAAAGATGGTAGGAACCTGTTTTTGAGTGAAGGGAGAGATGAAGATGAAACACGTGGACCCATTTGCCCTGGTTGTGGCGTCTTCATGCAAGATAAAGACCCTAACCTTCCTGGGTATTACCAACAACGGAAATTGAAAGTGGAAGATGAGTTTTTAATTGAGGATGATGTGTTTGATGGTGATGGTGAAGTAGAAGAAGAAGATGATGATGATGGTGATGTTGTTGTTGATGATGATGAAGTGGGGTCATTTGATGGAAGTGTAATTAGGCTTGAGGGAGGTGCTGAGGGGCTACCAGATGATTTTGATTGGGATTCTGATGAGTGGGAAGCTAAGTTGTTGGGGGATGATGATGATGATGGTGACCCTGATTTGGATGGATTTGCGCCTGCAGGTGTTGGGTATGGTAACATTACTGAGGAGGTTCTGGAGAGGGCGAAGAAGAAGAAGGTGTCGAAGGCCGAGAAGAAGAAGATAGCTAGGGAGGCTGAGAAGGTGAAGGAAGAGGTTACTGTATGCGCTAGGTGCCATTCCTTGAGGAATTATGGGCAGGTGAAAAACCAGACGGCCGAGAATTTGATCCCTGATTTTGATTTCGACAGGTTGATTTCAACCCGGCTGATGAATCCTTCTGGTAATGGCAGTGCTACTGTTGTTGTAATGGTCGTGGATTGTGTTGATTTTGATGGTTCTTTCCCAAGGACGGCTGCTAAATCGTTGTTTAAGGCGTTGGAAAGAATCCAGGATAACTCGAAGAAGGGTAAAAAACTGCCAAAGCTTGTTCTTGTGGCGACAAAGGTTGATCTCCTTCCGTCCCAGGTTTCTCCAACAAGGTTGGATAGATGGGTTAGACATCGAGCGAGTTCTGCAGGAGCACCTAAATTAAGTGGGGTATATCTGGTCAGTTCTCGGAAGGATTTAGGTGTAAGGAATTTGTTGTCCTTCATGAAGGATTTGGCTGGTCCTCGTGGGAATGTGTGGGTGATTGGGGCTCAAAATGCAGGGAAGTCCACTCTAATCAATGCATTTGCAAAGAAAGAAAGAGCTAAAGTTATGAAGCTCACAGAAGCTCCAATTCCTGGGACAACACTTGGGATCTTGAGAATTGGAGGGATTTTGTCTGCCAAGGCTAAGATGTTTGACACTCCAGGTCTTCTGCATCCTTATTTAATGTCAATGAGATTGAACCGGGATGAGCAAAAGATGGTTGAGATACGAAAGGAACTTCAGCCTCGGTCATATAGGATTAAGGCAAGTTACTTATTACTATTCTTGCTCTCTATCCAGGTGTAAATTTCAAGGGTGCTTTTCTTCTCTTGCGGTGATTATACATTTTCTTTGTGCACTTTCATCAGTCCAAAGCTACCAGAAACAGAAAAAGTTCTTAT
The DNA here is from genome assembly GCA_030441495.1 of Dalbergia oliveri. Lineage (NCBI taxonomy): Eukaryota > Viridiplantae > Streptophyta > Magnoliopsida > Fabales > Fabaceae > Dalbergia > Dalbergia oliveri. The sequence goes on from JAMLFY010000008.1 coordinate 18,454,007, forward strand.
TTGAGTTTTTTTTTCTTTTTTTGTTTACTACATTGAAATACTGTCCATTATTTGTTATCTGAATATTTTTAACCAAGAATATGCTCGATTCTGGCCATTGTTTGGATTATGAAGATTCTAAACCAAGAATATGGCTAATGAATTGAGATTGCAATAATTTTGGCATTATTATGTATATTTCAAAAATGGAGATGTGGTTAGAATCTTACATACTGGTATTAACTCACAGGTAGGGCAGGCTGTACATATTGGTGGCTTGACTAGACTTGGCCTTATTGAAGCCTCTATGGAAACAATATATGTGACAGTTTGGGCTTCACCAAATGTTTCTCTTCACATGGGTAAAGTAGAAAATGCTGATGAGGTTTGGAGTAATCATGTTGGTGTCAGGTTGCAGGTAAGCCTTTTCCTATTTTCCTGCCAAGCTAAACATGGCTCAGTCAATATTAGAGTTATAATTTGTTTTACTGAGTGGTGTAAAACTGCATTTTCCTCAGCTTGGCCATTGTGTTTCATTTGATTAATTTGCTCATTCATAATGCAATCCATCTTAGTAAATTCAAGTAGCCATTATGATCTACATAAGCTAACTATGAGGCATCAGTTCAGTTAAGTTCTGATCAAAGAGGGATATGAAACAATTATAAGTGATTATATAATCTTGTTTACTGCTCCCTTAATGGTATTAGGTGTTTGACATAACCTTTGATAGAGAAGAAAAAGAATTGACCTGGTCTCTGTGGATTATACTTCTGTCCATATAGCGTTTGGTTAGTGATATAGGGACAGAATAGAGACACCAGAGACACAAACCTGTTTGATAATGGAGACAGTAACAGAAACACACAATTTCTGTACCTTTAAAAAGTGGGACAGAATAGAGACAGAAATTTAATATTTTTCTTTCAATAATACCCCTATATATATTTATTATTTATACCTCCGTCTCCACTGTCTCTATTGTCTCCATTGTCCCTCTATTTCCCTATCCCCCTATCAAACGCTACCTATGTGTGTGTTTTACAAGAGAGGGAGAAGAAAGAAAAAATAAAAGAGCGAGAAAAGAGAGGAGGGGCTGTTCGGCTTGTACATATGTGAGTTTTGAGCACTACAAGCAATCATATCTGGGCATTGTAAGCAGGGAGAAAGGTTGAAATCATCTTTGATAAGCAAATCAAACTTTCTTATTTCTCAAGACTAAATGAAGTTAATATATGAAAACAAAGCGATAATTTAATGTCCAGATTAACCTACTGTTTAGAAAAGAGGAGCACTTGCAGTTAATTAATAGACTTAAACTATGCTCAAACAGCCATACATCTTTGATGAAGTCAAAATACCTGGAACAAGAAAACTACAACTCATTGATCAAAATAAAATCAGAAAACTATAACTCTATGATTAACATTGTAATTGAAGATATTTGAATATGAAGGAGCTTAGTGCTGCCTTCACAAATGAGTATTTCTGATGGATATGCTTGAGCAGTCATGGCAACAATGACTACTGAGTGACTGAAGTGAACCTAAATATATGGTGGTTTTGGTGATAAATGATTGGCTTCTTGTGTCAGAAATTATGAGAGATTTAATTGTTCAAAAGTTGAAGCCATTTGCAAGGGGTAGGAATTCCTTTGAGCAGTATAAACTTCAAAGTGGGGATAATAAACCCCTTTCATGCTTCAAATTCAAAGGCAGGCCTAGGTTTCATTAGTTGGATTTGCCTTTCATTATTGGCTAAAAAAGATCACTGTCTTTGCAAGATTACAAAGTGGAAACCTATTTTGGCTTTTTTAGGCGAACCTAGGTATCCACTGTAAAAAATAGTGACTAATCCTCTCGAGGCCCCACAGATGTGGGTTTTGTCTCTAGCCGTAAGATTCTCTCTATACACATTGTCAAAAATTGAACCCCTGACTAGAAGATGTTTAAGGAATCCAATTAGCTACCAACTGTGCTAGGCTTCGTGGTTCCTATTTTGGCTTTATGCTGCAAAGAAATGCTCTTCTCAAGGCAAAAATAATCCTTCCTTGGGGAACTGGATGAAAAAGCTACTATTCTTATGGTGTACTCTTTGTAGTTGAAGATAAGAATAGTTTACCTTTGAAGCTCAGTCATTACTCTCTTCAAAAGCTTGTGTGTCAATGGCAGCTTCCAAGTGCTATTCTTGTATTTGCAAATCATCAGCAAGCATGATTTATCATCTTTTATCCTTTATTCCTGCAGCTAGAAGCCTGTTGTATTCATTTTTGTTTATTGTCATTGTTGATTTTTGTTGCCACGTGTAATAAATGAATATACTAGAGGGTGGACATTATTTTAACTTTTTTATTTTTTAAATCTGCATACTTTCATTTGGTGAGACCTACTCGTCGGGAAGTTATTAAGGGTGATTAGTCCCTCATTTTTTCACTTTACAAGTCTCCTCATTTTATAGGAGTATAGGGATGGCAATGGGGCGGGCAAGTGCGGGGGGTACTTCCCATTCCCACCCAGAACTTCTGGACCGTCCCGACCCAATCCCCGTAGTGGGGAAAGTTTTTGCTCCATCCCCGATCCCGGGGATCCAATTCTTCCAAAAAATTACAAGCAACTGTGGATAAAAAATCCAAAGAAGCAAATTATAACTCATTTCCAGCAACATTTCAAACAAATTTTCCATTCAAACCAATCATCACCAGCAACCTTTCATCTATCACATGCAATCAATAATTTTCCCAAAAAATAAAATAAGATATAGGAAGAAAAACTAGAACTTTGAAAGGGAGGAATAGAGAAAGGGATTAGAGGAGGGCATTGGGGTTTGGATTGTTCAACTGACTTTGAGTGGAGTGAGAGAATCCTTGCCCAAAGCCTTGCAGGTCTTCTCGCGTCGTGCTTCCTTGTCATTGCCTCGAGCTTCGCGTCGCACCGTGGGGCTGGAATGTTGGTGTGGCTGCATCACGCAATGAACCATGAGCCAGCGATGGTGATAGTTGCCTCACCATTGAGAAAAGAGGGAAGCTTTGTTTGTGGAAAGGATGAAACTGAAGGTTTGAGGGAGGGGTATGTGGCTGTGGGTGTTCATTGGAGTTGTGGGTGTGAAGAAAGAGAGGATATGACGGCATGTAGGGGTATGTGCTGTGGGTGTTCATGTGGCTGGGGGTGTGGGAAGTGTGAGACAGGAGTTAGGTACTTAGGTTTAGATTTATTTTTAAATAAAAAAATTAATAAAATATAAATTATAAATGAATTTACAAATTACTGCTTGGGGGAGCATAATCCCCCCCCCTGAACTCAGAAGGAATCCCATCCCCATCCTCCAGGAAATCCGCCCATGGCGATCCGAATGTGGTCCACGATAGCTTGTGAATCCCCATTGCCATCCCTAATAGGAGTCAAATCCATATCCATATGTTGTACAATGGCTTCTTAGTTGTTGCTGATATAAATAATTGATGAAGAAAACTGCTTCAAATGTCTTCTTATAACCCTTTATTATTTATAACGTAAAAGGGAGCTATACCAGGGTAATTCTGGGAATCCTCTCCCATTTAGGTGTAGGTATTAGGATCTTAGATGTTCATCATATATAATTACTTCAATTTCAATATGACAAAGATACTTTGTTCTTTCTAATCTTCTTTCTTCTGAAATTTATGTTGTCTAATTTTCCTCTAATTTTGTTTCATTTTCTGTTCTTATTTCAGCCTCCTGTTGGCAATGACCGCATTGATGAATTAGGCACATGGCAAGAAAGGGAATTAAAAGTGTCTGGATCCAGTTGGGATGTCAACAGCATTGACATAGCAATAGCTGGCTTAGGTTGGTACTCTCTGGGTCTCAAAGGTGAAGCAACCATGAAACTGTGGACCTTTGATGGTGTTGAAATAACTTTGAGAGAACCGTTGGTCCTTGACCGGGCCCCATCCCTTGAGAAGCCAGGTTTTTGGTTGCCAAAAGCCATCTCTGAAGCAATTGGCAACCAAACTAAACTTGAAGCTCAAAGAAGGAAGAAACTTGAAGACCAAGATACAGAATTTGTGGGGGCAGAGGTAGAGCTATCAGCTTGAACAGAAGATGAAAATAGAAGCTGTAACTGAATTGACGTGTTGCAGAGGCAATTGTATGTTTGCAACTTGAAGTTTTTGTTCCTAGTTCTCTCTACTAGTTGGTGTGAGGAGTGAGGACCACCCACCAACTTGAGAGAAAATTGAGATAAATGCAATCCTTATTGCTTAGGTGCCACAGTAGATGATTATGCAGTTTTGAGATGAGCCATAAGAGTTGCGTCTTTTATGTACATATGTTGGTTACAATGTCTGCATTTGACCAGGACAGAATATAATTTGAGATGTGAAAGAGAAAGGAAGTGTAAGAATACATTTATTCTTGGCCGATTTATCATTCTTAAAGATTTAATTTACCCATAGCTATTATGCCTTTGTTCAAGAAAGTGTGATGCCTCTTTTTGGCTGTTTGTTGAACAAACAAATGAGGAAAATATTCTTCTATTCACCGACAAGGAGATACAAAGAAATTTTGGGCTTCTTCAAGCACTAAACAGCTGGCAGATAAAAATCCATGAGAAGAGAAACCATGACACGAGAAAAATTCTTTTTGTCATTTTGGTAATTTGAACACTTGTAACAGCTCTTACAACATTAACATTAGTACATGACATACTTTTCACTTTTGTTTATCTTCTTGTCTTCTCTTCCTTCCCTGTTTACAAGTGATTTTGGTAAAGGCAGAGAAGGATCGATGAAAAGTTGGAACCTTGCCCTATACATGAGTTACAGAAAGTTAAAAGCTAGAGATAATAAACATTGGTACACTAGCTAAATGACCGCAAGCTAAGGCCATGGCATTCAGCCTGTTTGCTAGATGCGTTGCAAGCTCCATCTCTGGTTCATGCAGTTATGCTTTAGTCTTGAGTCCAGTTTCTTCTGAAAAACATAAAGCCCCTCATCAGTGAATGAAAGCCAAGCTCAAGTATTGAATAAACACACAAATTAGTCCTCGAATTTTTTTCCCCAGCACTAAAGTTACTTTAATAATATTCAACACCAATTTAGCCTCTTAGTTATTACTCTCCGTCGCATAATATTTGTTGTTTTGGACATATTGGTTCCCCAAAGGACTAATATTATGGAACGGAGGTAGTAAAATGAACATATCACAATATATATTAGACATCAATTTGATCCTTAAATGGGTGGTTAACTAAATTGATGTCAAATATCTTCGAAAACTAGTTTAATGTCCTGCATATCTTCTGAGGATAATTTGAACATTTTCCAAGTATTTAAAATTGCTTCATTGGGATAGTAACACTAGTGAATTTCAATTCAAGTTCAACACTTGAATCCTAATGATTCCCTATAGTCTCCAATGATCCTATAGAATCTTTTTACCTTGGATTTCAGAAGATCGAATAAACTCTTCAAGCTGAGCTTCCATCCCGGAAAGATCTTCACCAGCATCAAGATCAAATGTATCAGGCAGCAAATCAACCACATCCTTGGCATCATCCTCCTCATCAGCATAGAAGCCCCCCTGTTGCTGGCTAAGCCAATAGTCATGGTACCATGTCAGTGTTGTCACCAGCTGCCACCACTCAGGCGAGAAATCCTCCACCTGGCGGAACGCGCCGGAATGTAAAGAGGGGCATTGGGGTTCAGTGTTGATCTTCTTCCAGAGACTAATGCCATCTTGAATTTTTAAGCTTTCACTCTGATCCTTTGTTCTATTATCTGTCCCCATTAATCATCAACAAGTACAAGGCAGCACCAGTGTTAATAATGAACAAAGAATCAAAAGTAATCAAAAAAATTCAAGACAATTAGGATTATCCTAAAATGAAAACCCAACACCTCCAAATTCCAATAGCTAACTGCTAAATTACTCTCTGGGATATAATTCAAAAGCCACAATTCAACGCCATGGTAAAAAATTTGCATTGGGAGAGATATCATAACTCCATTAATTTTTCAAATATATCAAATGCAGGGATCCATCAATTATGTGGAAAATAATGTGGCTATTTCTTTTATGGTATGGTAATGTTTGAAATTTATCTCCCTCTGTAGCAAAAATAATCGATCATACATAAAAATAAATAACAGAAAAATAAAGGTCAGATCTCAGATCAAAATTCAAAACTAAGTCAAGATCAGTCAATCGTTATAATTTACATAACAAAATCTGAAATAATAAAAAAAAACGCTGACTCATCAAAATTCTGGATCCTTCGAATTCAAACATCACAAGAACCAAATCATCCAACAAAGTCACCAATCTCAAACCGATCACTCAAAATTTTCCATTCTTTTTCTCCTTCAATTATTTCCTCACAACCAAACAGCAATTTAAAAAAAAAAAAAGAAAAAAGACGAAAATATCATTTCACGAGAAAAACTCCTTCGAATCGCGGACATATCGAATAAAAGAGAACAAAAAAAAATATAAATCAAAAAACAATTACCTTTCCTGCTACGAGAAATTAGTTCCCAACTACGAGCAATACAGATAAACGCATTGAGAAAGTCGCAAAAACGCGTGTTATTTATAGAGAGAGTTAAAGGTGCGAGTGAGAGAACTCCGAACCTGTCCTGGTTCGGAAAAGAGGGTGGGTCCCACCGAGTTTAGGTTCCGTGAAAGCACCGTCTAAAGTATTGCGTCTTTGGTTCGGGACCGACGCAACGGGCTGAATGGGAATGGTCAACGGTCAACGGTGCCGCGTGATATTGGTGCTGCTTATTGTTGACCCCTTGTGGCGTCTTATATAATGCTTTAATTGCCTCTGCCATTTGCCTCGTTTGGTTTTTCCTTTCTGCGGTTCTTGTTAATTGGATTTGATTTTCCAGTTAGGTTTTTTGGCTACAGCCACAAAATTTTGGGATTTAAAGGGAAAATTATGGGATTTACTAATTAAACTAGCTTAATCTATCAAAGCTCAAAATGTGTGCACGCTCTCTTTGTATACACACAACATTGGCTAAATTAAAACTCTATCCCTAAGGGATTATTGGCACATAATGAGGGTGACAACTCAAGACAGTACATATGGTTATATTATGTGATGATGACATACGATAATACTTTGAGATAATCGAAGATAGTGAGGGGTGAATATAAAATTTTATTTCAGGAAGGCCAATTGTGACCTTAACATTATAGATAGAAAAGAAAGGTGACAATGCCCATTTAGTCTAATGGGGATGTTTTCTTTTTCTTTTTTTGGGTACAAGATTCTCTTTTAGGAAAGACGGTGTTAAATTATTGCCACTAAAAAATAAGTATTTAATTGTAATAGCATTAAAATTTTAAGAGAGGGGATAGATAATTTTCTTCTCATTCACACAACTAATATGAAGTGGTACACTTACTATCTACTATTATTCTTCAATTTTTCAATAAGAAAAAGGTTATTCTTAGTTTAAACAATGAGTTTAGTTTTAATACATTGACAATATAAATATTTTTATATTGTCATTCAATTAAAAATTTTTAAACTTTTCAAATAATGAATGAAAAAGTTAATTATCCTGACTAATATAATAATATATAATTAAATAACTTTATAAAATAAATTTCACGTTATTAGTATATAGAAATTAAATCTTTAAACAACATGCATGTTAGCAGAACACTGTAGGCTACCCAGTTATTCTCTTTAGGTATCTTTTTCGATCTCGTCCACTTCAAATAGGAAAATACTAGATAATTAAAAATTTCCCAAAACACTAGATAATTAATAATTAAATTATGTAATTATTATGATTTTCTGTACAAATTTTATTAATATTTTTGTGAATGTATAACCTTACTCTTTCAAATAAATGTCAATCATGATAGTAATAACATAAGAGAAATGAATTGCTTTATACTCCGCATAATAATTTATTGTTTTGTGAAAAGGATGGCTAGATTTTTGTCTGCCCATTCATGTCTTAAAAATTAATGTTCATAGCAGGCAGTAGTTTCATTGCCACAAATCCAAAAGTCTTTCGAAAGAAATGTATCGTTGATTTCACATCACAACACTGCCTCATGTGTAAAAAGGAAAAGGATAAAGATAATCCTAACAATAAAGTCGTGGCTATCCTTCCATGTGCAATATGTCGGGCATGCTTTCGTGGTTAACACAATGCTTAATTCACTGAAATGGTTTCTCAGATATTTTAGTTTAATTTTCGTTATGAAACATGGTTTGTGGGTGTGGATTTTACATCGATAAATAATTACTTTTGAGGATCTCTTGATGTGAGTGGTTAATTGTGAGACCAAGAAATGGATTTCAACCATTATTAGATTTTATATGAATTATCAAAATTAAAATATAAAGTCATAAATTTTTTAATCTTAATTACTCATGTGTTACCATAAAAATTATTTGGCTAAAAAACACAAATGACTTAAGCAGTAAATAACTCTATTTATGATCCAAAATAAATAGGTGATTACATTAAGGAGGGAATCTTCCCTTGGTTATAGATTCTTTAAACACTAAATTATAATAAGTTTTGGAAATAGGTAGAAGTAAGAATTATATTATTACGAATAAAGTTTGTAAAACATCAACCATAATGAAACATAGCTTGAAAGCAAAGAAAATTACATGAACCACACTACTTCTAAAGAGAAAACTAGAATGCAAAGAGAATAAGTTGAAATTGGTGTATAAATGACTTGTCGTGTCTTTTCCTTGAGTTCCTTCTAGCTTTTATACATGATTCTCTTTGAATCCGGATCATGGCTTCCTGTATAACCACTCCACTATCCTCAAAGTGATCATTTTTAACCGCACCCCCATGCTACACTCGTTTTTGTACGACTATTTTGTGGTGCTTGTTACACACGGCTATCCAGTTGTGTTGTCTTCGCTCGTAGTCTTGTGTTCACGATTTACCTAGTTGTTCTTTGTTTGAATGACCCAAATTCATCTTCATTCAATATCCATATCAAAAACTTATCCATGCCCAATAATGTCCCCAACCACTCATTTTTTGGGTGGTAACACCGTGTATGATCACTTAGTTAAGAAAGAAGAAAACCCTTATCATCTTACCTCGTCCATGGATACTTGATGCATACCATATTTTTATATATAATGTATTTGATTAGTTAAATTTGAAGACAAAAGTGGTGGACAAAAACTCATTTCAAATCATGTTATATATGTTTTAGGTACTTTTTGTGTGCCAAAAGCACTTGTTTTTATCTAAAATACCATTTTTTATATATTTGGAAAATTCTTAAAAATTAATCAGAATAGACAAACAAAAAAAAAGAGAGTCAATTTTCAACTTTTTCAATTATGTATAAAATTTAAATTTTATAATTATCCTTTTGAAAATTTAAAACAAACCCATCCTATATATTCTCAGTTCGAATCCAGAAGATAGAAGAGGAGAAAGGCAGGAAGCGAGGAAGATATACTTCATAATTATATTGTCAAGCACTGTTAGTTGTCACTTTATGCCACGTTCAAGTATTCTATTTGATGCTACGCATGTCTGATGATGTGGGAGCAACCAGGACGCATTTTTATGCAAAATCTCGTAATAATTTGTTCAGTGCACATGGTTTTGTTGGTCTCGTGGCCAAATCAGGACTAGTTGGAGTTAAGAGGGATATCCAAATGCACTTCTACGCCACTAATTCTCTGTTAAGCAGAAACAACACGCATCATATATATATGATCAATTATAGAGATTTAATGGGTAAAACATTTTACGATGCCAATCACTTATATATTATCTTTTTATTTAATTTTTAAGAGAGTTATATTAAAAATTCAACATTTTTTAGTAACATGACTATATATAATTAGATAATTTTTATGTAAAAAATCTAAATGATAATATCTCAAAATTAAATTAGTAATTATATATCTTCAAAGAGAAAAACACCAACTCATATATAAGGTATTATTTTGTATTCATTGTTAATTTAAAATAAAATTTAATTTTAATGCACTATCAATGTTAAATTTACAATATTATTCAATCATATATTTTTTTATTTATAAGATTTTTAAAATAATAAGTAGTTGAGTCAAACACTTATAATTATGTAATAATATATGACTGAAAATTTATATAAAACCATTTATAGTGACAATATATGTGTCAAAATTAGATTATTTGAATATTATATAATTAATTAATTATTATAGAGTCAAATGCTTTTAATAATATAACAATATATAATTAGATTATTATATACCAAACACTTTTACAATGAAAATATATGAAAACCAAATCTTGATAATATATAACTATCACCATCTTGTGGTTGTGCCATGCATAGTTATTACTTACTAAATTTTGTTTGATACTTCAAAATCGAGACATTGGATCACTAGATCATTGATTTAATCGATGGAATTAAATATAAGCAAATAAATATATAAAAAATATTAAAATAAAAATAAACAAAATAAAATAAGATAAATAATTAGCAATTTGACACACTTTAGGTATAAAAAATATATATTATTATTAGTATAACCCAATCGCACACATGGTCTTTAGATCATATATGAGAGATCCTAAAAAGTAAGAGAATAAACTCCTCTTACATAGTTTAAGGTTTGCACATAGTTTTAATGGGACAAATTGATGCCTATTTATGGTTAAGAGCAAGGTCTTCTCCCTTGTAGGAGGGCTAAGACAGAGCCAGTAGGCTAACATTGAGCTTGATAATGCTTTTCAAGAGGAGTACTCTTTCATTTATGAAAAAAAAGTTTATTATGTTAACTGAAAAATTGAGTGCTTTTACTGTCTTATCGGTTGCTTTTTAAATATAGCTTTTATTCTTTAAAATTTAAATGATTAATATGACATTACTTTACTAAATGACAATAAATATAAAAACTACTCTCATTAATTAATATCTATATCTAATTATCTTTAAAGTCATTTTAGATTTTTGGATCATATTAATCAAACATTATTATTGTGACTTCTATTTATTAAGAGCAGCTTCTATATTATATTATTAAACAATATTACTATAACTTTTTAAGAGCTAGAGAATCCAAAAAACTCAACAAAAAAAATCCAATGATATCGAATCAAGGTTGAGCCTACCCATTATTCTAAGCTCATACAAAAAGACCGGTAAACATAAGTAACCTATGAGTATTGCTTAATAACAATTGGTTCAATCATCTATAGTAGGAAGTGGCTATTTATTGAGCTTTACTTCAATTGTTCTTAAATTTCCCTTCAATCTAATCTTATTTCTAAGTTTATTCACGTTTAATATAATTCATATTTTTGTTCAAAAATTTTCCTCTTGTAATATTTTATTTTATGAAAGTTAAATATTTCATTTTTGGCTAATTTTCCAATGAAATATATTAAATTTATTTTTTTACATAGTGAACGAAAAAATGTAATTTTGTTAATTTTAAATATACTTTCCAAATTGATTTTATTTTGTCATGGACATAATTTAAAATTTTTTATTTATTGTTGCATCGCTCCACAATCTAACACTGTATTTACATTTATCGTTGATAATTTAGGCATGCATCATTCACAATGTAATTTAAAAACTCGTATCTCAAGTGATAATCAATATGAAGATAGTCATATGAAACAAGATCACTAAACACACAACCCTGAAGAAGTCCTTAACGAAACGAATTTGGTTTGCTAGTTGCTACATCGCGAACAGTTCCGAGTCCATGTGGAATGAATCCAGCAGAGGACTTGGACAGAGCAACAATTTTTTTCATGGTGCTAAAATACTGAGTCACAAGAACCATGTCCATGACGAAAAAAAACTTAATTCAATTGAAAAAGTATATTTAAAACTAACAAAATCATTTTTTTTCTTGCATTTTGTCATTCGTTATGTAAAAATGTAAATTTAATATATTTTATCGGGAAATTAACCAAAAATAAAACTTTTTAATTTTCTTTAAATAAAATATTACAAAAGCAAATTTTTGAACAAAAATATTGATTATATTAAATATGAATAAAACTATAACTAAGATTAGATTAAAAAGACATTTTAGAACAATGGAAGTAAAGTTGAATAAATATGGAGTGACAATATCTAAAATGAAGTGGCAATAACCACTTCTCCTATACTATATATAAAGAAGATTGACCATTTCAATTATTTTTTGGCGTCTAAATTTTATATTATTCAAAATACTCATAATGTAAAGAGAATATTAAAAGAAAATATAAAAAAAAGAAGTTAAAAAAGTAAATATACGTAATGCCTAGCAATTCACTAATAAATTATTTTAAATGTTGGACTTAAGCAATATACTTTAATTATGTTTAAGTCTAATTAATATATGTTGTAAAATTAAATGTAATATTAATTCATGTTAGTCAATAAATTAATTCAACACATATCATACATAAATAACTTTTGTAAGAAACTCTAGTCTCGAAATAAAGTACTCGAGGAATCGGACAAGTAGATATAAACATTGTCTAATATGTTAAGCCCGGAGCTAGATAAGTGTAAGCCCATGGGCACAATTAATCCGGATAGCCTAACTGTAGCGAGCTGCGAGTTGGGCCCGATCGAGCTAAGGCCCCCAAATTCTAGCGCACCTCCCCCCTCATTCTGGAGAGACGCACAATGTGTTGCACATATACTAACAACAGTAAATTATATTGAAATTTTCAGAGATTTAGTAAAATTCATCTCGATTTTCTTCTATTATTTAGGTGACATTAACCTTTCTTGGATATATTATTTATTGTGCAATAGAAGGAAGGTAGTGTATGATTTTATAAACTTATAGAGGTTGTAATGATTTCACAAATGAAGAATCTAAACAAATTTTATAATAAATGGAAATAAATTTCACCAAATCTAGGAAATCATGTAATTTACCCTGTTAATAAGGTGACGGATGTAGAAAACTTTGACAATAGAGACAATAATCATATATCAGTATAAGAATAAGTTAATTATATTATATCTTGTTATTTTGTTTCAATTATAATTAGTGTGGTGTCAAATTCAATAAACCTGTAGAGTCAAAAATCTATACACCTACATAATTATTTATAAAATTTTAAAAATGTTATGGGGACATAGCCCTCCAATTCTATCAATGTGCATTCGGCAATGATTGTTGCATAAGAAAAATTATTTAAGTCAATTGCATACTATCTTAAAAATATTATAGATAGAAATATGTGATTAGATGGTAACATAAAATTTTCTTACATTATCTGTGCATCCAAATTAAAGTGAAATAAGAATAGTCAAATACAACTTATTAATAAATAATTATAAATCCAAGAAAATATACCTAATTTAATTTAAATAATTTTTTATTATATATATTTTATGAATTATTGTATTTATTTATTTTATTTTATTTTGCATGAGTATCCTCCACTAGAGTCAATATTATTTGACTATTTGAGATCCTGTATATTTTTAAAAGTTTAATTTTAATGTACTAACTGTAAGATTTTTTTTACACAATTAACTAATCACATTTTGCTACATCAATAAAATATGATTGACTCTTGTCCCACTACTTCAAAATTCATATATATGGAAAAATTTGAATGAATGATAGTGTGAAAGATCACTTGCACTTTCAATTAAATCCAATTTTTAATCCTTAATTTGATGAAATTATAATTTTTTACACAAATTATTTGTTACTCATACAAAATATTCTCAAAACAATGATAATTTACTTCTTTTTTTTTAGGTGAAAACCCATTTTCGTCCCCAAGAATTTTGTGTCGAACCAATTTAGTCCCCGAAGAAAAAAATTCATCCTATGGTCCCTCAGATTTTCAAATGACGGATATATTTGTCCCTCCATTAGTTCTTCATTAATGTAATCACACACGTGGCAGTATAATGATAATGTGTCATAATATTTTTAATTGCAATCAAAATGGTATTTTGAAACATCTTCCCTCACCAAAACAACATTGTTTTACTCAAGTGGTAAAAGTAAAGATTTTTCCACTTGGGATTTTATCTAAATCAAATTAAGACACAATCTCTCGATTACTCAGGGTAAAAATAAAACCACTTCATTTTGCATGTGTTATATAACGTCCAATGTCACTGTATTAACAAACCATATGTGCAATTTCATTAAGATTTTATGGATCAACTTCATAGGGATTTATTTATCTTATAACTTAAATTTTATGGTACTAGAAGGTAGGGTCTATTTACTTTCAATTTTTCAGATTTTATGAAAAAATATTAAAAATTATAAAAAATATAAAATTTAATTTTTAACTTTTATTTTAAATTTTTAATATTTTTCTTACAAAATTCTAAAATTCAAAAATAAAACTAAAATTTGAAACCAAACAAGTACTAGTTTCTCTCTTGTCGGACTATATTCTGTATGTGCAATGTTCTTGAAAAAAAAAGTAAAAAACACGGGTGGAGTATCTATATTTAATTTAATTTATTTTAGTTTAACAAAAGGAGACATGCATTACATACTCGATTGTATTGATTGCTGTCTCTGCCCGTTTGGTAATCATTCAGTTCACATAGCTTCCTAGTCACTCGCGCACTCTAGGCTACGGCTACCCCCGGCCTCCCTTCACTTCCACCTGCTGCTCCGCTGCCGCCACCCACCCCACACGACGGAACCCTCACTTTCTTCTCCTCCTCCTCCGCCTCCGCCACCATCAACAACAACCGCTACTTCCTCGGATCCTCTCGCTCGCGTCAATGTCGCCCTTTCACCATTCGCCATACGATTGAGGAATCCCTTGTTATATCTGGTAAGGATTTCGTTTCCTTCGATTCACTCAATTCTCGCATTTCGAAGTGCGTAATTCGTAAAACTTCAAAATCATTGTTAATTAATTAAATGTGTGTGATTGCCGTGATATGATGCATTTGATAGGTGCCTTTGCCTTTTTCTCTGTGGAACGGCATTATTTCTAGATATTATTATGTGGAAAGAAAAAGCATGTAAATAATGTAATTGAAGCTATAAATCTTCGAGTTTATTAATTTATTGCCCGAGATTCGTTTTTTAATGCTTATCTGTTTCTTTAAATTCTGGGAATATGTAAGAGAGGTTGGAGACATGGTTGTTTCTTTTAATGTTCTTCATTGTAGGAATTCATGAGTGGTGAGTTTCTACGCTTGAAAAATGAAAAGACATTGTAGGCTTTGGTGGCCAAAGCAGCTCTTAACAAATCAAGAATCATCCTCGTCGTCCTTCGGTGTTTTACTGGGATGGTTCATCACATGTTCTCCTTCGTGTCTCGACATTGTTGTGGCCTTTACTTGCAGTGAAGTCTTTCTTTCTAGCTCTAGTCCTGGCCTTGAGGTAAGGAGCTTGATTTGAGCTCGTAATTCTGTTGCATGTAATTTTGAGTGAGGCAAATGTAATAACGGTAGTGCGGCTATGAAATGATTGGTTGTTTTTTGTGTTTCGACTATTAATTGCTGATCAGATTTTGGGTTTCCTTTTTTGAGATATTATTAAATTTTATGTTGTAGCCAAGATCATATGATAGCTTTAGAGCTTAAAGAGAAACTAACTTTTCCCCTCTAACAATGCCCAGTTAGGTATCGGTTTCTGGGGAATGCATTCTCTCAGTTTTTTTATTGACATGATGGTATCATGTTAAATCATGACCATTTATCAAGTCACTTTTTTAAATTATTAAGGGCCTGTTTGGTTTGAGTTTTAGTTTTCAGTTTTTAGGATTTTATGAAGGAAATACTGAAAACTAGAAATGAAAACTGAAAATTGAAATTTGTGGACTATTTGGTTTGAGTTTTCAGTTTTCATTTTTAGTTTTCCAGTTTTTTAAGATTTGTGAAGGACAAACTGAAAATTCTGAAAACTACAAATTCCAGTTTTCAGAATTTTCAGTTTTTCTTTCACAAATTCTGGAAAGTTGAAAAACTGAAAATTGAAACCAAACCCCAGTTTTCAGAATTTTCAGTATTTCCTTCACAAAATCTGAAAGCTGAAAATGAAAACTGAAACTGGAAATTCAAACCAAACAGGCTCTTTTTCTCTTCACTTGATCAAAGGTGAGGATTGAAACTTGCCATTATCATGTCAAAATTCAAATTGAGAGGATCCACTCCCATTGGCTTCTTGATTGATTTTTACCTAAAGATTATATCAATGTGTATAGTACTTATGGATTTGGCTTTTCTAAAGTGAGGAGGTTGGTAAAGTAAAAAAGTGATGAGCTAATCACCATTATATCATTTGGTGGGATCCACACACAATGAAAGTTGTTGATCTAAGGGTGATTAACCCCTCACTTTCTCACGTTACTAATCTCCTCACTTTATGCAAATGGATTTATGAAAATGTGGAAAAGATATATAAAGGTAAATGGGAAAAGAAATCTATTTGGATGAGTACCAATTAACAAGTTGGATGATGTATAGCTATTATGTTCGTCTTGATCATGAAAATCTTGTTCCATGACAGTATGCCTGTGGTGGTAAAAATCCAACTATTATATCCACTAATTCTTCATACAAGTTGCCTTAAGTGGTTTCTGGAACTGGTCCAGGGTAATGAGAATAACTAACGGTATGAATTGCTACTCTATCAGGAGGTCATTCATGATACACATGGGAGCATGCCAGCAATTCTAGAGGATAAGTCCGTGTTCTCTGTACTTGGTGTGTGTATCATGGGCCCGACCAGTAAAAGTTTGATGGCTGAAACAGAAGATGATAAAAAAAAGTTCTCTGATTGTGGCAATGATTGGGCAGATGGAAGTACAAGTGTATGTAGAGAGAATAAATGTAGGAGCTGCAGTTTACTCCAATTAGATGGATCATTGAGGAAAAGTTGCCAATCTTTTCTTGGAAAAAGTAATTGGATCCTGCTGATGTTTGATTCTACTGAACAGAATGATGCAGGAATTCATGGCATTCCGAAGTTGCACCACATTCATTGGAATGGACTAATTATGTCTCAATATGATGTTCACGTATGTAAGTCATTATTTCTTCTGCTTCTTGCCTTTCTGCAAGTAGTTGTCATTTGTCTTACCTGCATCTCCTATCACGAACAAATATATATGATATTTTAAACTATTGTAGGTAATTGTTTATGAAACACCCTCTTATGGTGCTCATCATTTCTCATTGCGTCATTTGGGTTCAAATAAGGAAGCAAAAACTTCCATTAAGAATCCCATGTGGGTGGATGAGCTTCATAAAAAGCAGCAACATATTGAATTGGTAATGGAACTTGTTCATTTTTGTGTATGCATATTTTTGTCCTAGTTGCTAATGTGCCATTTCAAAATTTCACTCCAGGATACAGTTATTTTGGCAATTAATTGCACTGATGCTGCTAAGAGAATTTTGGAGAGACATGTAGTCCCAAGGAGATCCTTGAGCCAGCTCCCCTTATTTTCTATGTACACACTTCACAATTTATCTGCCATCCTTTTCTCTCTTGATCTTCAAGCTCTGATGATCTATCTGCTGATGTTTCAGGTTTTTTATTATCATAGGGCATCTGTTTTCAAAGTTGATGGCTTCATTCTCCACTGTGTTCTATATTGTTCTTCAGTTTTTCCAGACACATTTTGATTACAAATCAGAATCATGGATATATGTGACCTCAGCAAGCATATTCAAGACTGTATGGATAAATATCCAAATCCATTGTTGTCAGATATTATATTGGCCAATCTTTCTTCGGGAGAATGACCTCAGGTAATATGTAGTTTTAGGCACAATATGTCACTTGTCTGATTTGTGGCAGGTTTCAAATTTTGGAGATATCAGGGTTTAGTCTTTGATGAAGTCCATGTAACTTACACTCTTATAGAGGAAAACTCGTAGGGGCATTCAAGAAACCAAACCAGACTAACCTGGTTAAACTGAATCAAACTTTGATTCGGTTCAGTTTATTTTCCTTGCAGTTTAGATAAGAAAAGGAATGTTTGATCAAAACCATATTAACTCAACCATATCGAATGTACAAATGTGATGGGGTATGGGATTTAAATAACAGAACTTAGATTATTCATATTAGGATTATTAGGTTTATAGAATATACACTGAGAATTTATTGTAACTTTGGGACTTTTAGTAATTTAGGGTTACTTGGTTAGAAAAAGTTTATCAAGTTGGGGTTTGCTTACATCAGGATTGCTATATACTTGGAGATTTATTGACGTGAATTTGAGATTGAATTGAGCAATTCTGTTTCTCCTTCTCAGGGCTATTCCTTCCCTTGTTCTCCCATAATACGTTCCACACCCACATGTTACAAATATGGTTTTATGTATATTACAAATATAAAACTGGAATTGTTGTGTTATTATATTGCTTATTTACATTGGACTCTTGCATTTATGTTTCCTGTTGTTTTCAACTATTCTTGTCATTGGGCAGTCGCTTTTGAGTGTATTTGACAAGGTATTATTAGGGCCTGAAACACCAATGAACTGTGTTTGAAACTGAACCAAGCCTAGAACAGTGTTTTGGTTCTGGTAGTTCCTTAAAAGTCTCGGTCGTTTGTTATACTTGTCAGTTGAGAAATATGGTTTGGTTTGCAGTTGAGCCCCATCCCATAGTACCAAACTGAACTTGATCAAGAACCTCCCTGGTTTTTGGTACACTGTATTATTTATTTCAAAACAAATTTTTTTTGTTGAATTTTGTAACGCACATTATTTTCTGACAGGTGTAATTTAAATGTTTAGTGTTTCTTTATTGAGACAACTTTTCACTGTTCCTAACCATCTGTAACTTTTTTGTATTAATGTTTTCTCCATGTTTAACACCATTCTTTTGCATGCAAGGTCACGATCATGTGTTGAATTTGCAGAGAAAGCTGCAATGCATAGGCATTCAATGTGGTCAACTTTAGTTGTTGATATTCTCCTGGGAAACTTGGTTGGTTGGCCACTGTTATATCATTCAGAACCGATTTATCTGTCAGTTTTGAACTTTATCCATGGATTTTCCACATTTTTGCGTTCGGGGTGTGTTTGGTTAATGGGAAACCCTGCGGGCTTCAAGTTGAATGGTGAGCTGGCTGGAGTACTTGGCATGGTTTCCTTGAATGCTATACAAATATGGTCAACACTTTGGATATTTGTGGGTTTAATCTCCAATTATATCATTCAAGGGCTTGCCATTTTAGGAATTTTTTGTGGGTTCACTGCACTTGCTGCTTTCATCATAGACATGATTGTGTTGGCAACTCTACATGTTTCAACTCTCCATTGGTTGATTTCACTTGTATATTCATCACAGATACAGGCACTAGCAGCATTGTGGCGGCTCTTCAGGTACCAAACATTGTTCCTTTTAAGATGATTAGCTAAATGTAAGGAAGTGATTTGAAGGGGAATTGAACACCATAATTTAGTTCTTATTTCATAGATGAAACTTTCTAAAATAATTGGTTCTTGACCATTTAATATAAATTGTTCACTTAAGAGGTTGTTGTCTGCATGGCACAATTTTTTGAAACAACTATAAGGTGGACGCATATATACTCACCTAATAGATCTCATTGAGGTGGTTTCATGCTCAATATTTTTACTTTTTGTAATCCTTTGATAGGTATGTAATTCCTTTTTGTAATCGCTATCATGTATATCTGAAAAAGGAAAACATTGGCAATGAGTTTACGGAGAAAGAGAGTCAATTGTAGCTAGCTGTAAATAAGTTGAAACATTTGTAAATTTGAGGATAGCTTATTATAGAAGTGGAGATAAGGGGTGTCCTTTGTATTTGTTATCTTTGCTGCACTTCTCTATGTATGGTCCAATATCCCTTGGAAAAATAGTTGTTGTAGATACACAAATATTTTGCAGACATACTTGCTCTTCTTTCTCAACTCTCTTCATGAAGTTGCTGATCATTTTGGCAGGGGCCGGAAGTGGAATCCTCTTCGTCAGAGGTTGGATAGCTTTGACTACACTGTGAAGCAACATATTGTTGGATCTCTTTTGTTTACACCACTTTTACTTCTGTTACCAACTACTTCGGTTTTCTATATATTCTTTAGTATCGTGGACACAACCATTAACCTCATCTGTATATTGATTGAAGTAACTATTTCGGTAATCCATGCTACACCTTACATCAAGATATTTCTTTGGTTGGTGAGACCAGGGAGATTCCCTTCTGGAATATGGTTTGAAATTTGTGGTTGTCAGAGTACTGTTTCTCTAAAGACTAATCTTGCTGACGAAATGACCTCTTCCAAGGAATCATTGCATCTGAAGGATTTCAATAGAAAAACATCTAGTATTCTGGTTTCAGTTCTCCACAGCAACTATTTGAGCATAGGTGAGTCCTGGAGCTATTTCTTGTGGTCTCTGATGCTTCCATTTGTTTCCTTCTTTTTGTTTGTGAAGATATGTCTCTATGTTGATTAATAGTTAAATTTAATTTGTGGCTGTAAGGTCTGGTACTAAAGCACTCAAGAAATGAATAATTTCTCTGTTTTATTGATGATTGAGCTGATGTCCTAACCTTGGATTCAGCCCCAAACAGTAATGAGGTGTGTAAGAGTAAAATCTGCAGAAAACGTATAACAGAGAACAAATAATTGGCCTGGGCATTGTAAGAGACCCTTCACCTGCCAATAGACTTCCTCAGAAAAAATGTCAGCCTCTTCCACAGCCCTACCTCTCTTTTCTGTAGTCGAACACCCGGTATTTCTTCATTCAGTCTTATATATTACTCTATAATTGACTCCGAAATATCCTCCACAATATGCTCTCTCTATTTCCAGAGACAGCCCAGCATAGTTTACTCTGGATTGTCCCCCATTTGATTAATTTAATTTTCATATTTCAGCTGGAACAGTTCCAGCCATTTCTTTTTCTTCCTTTGATATACTTTAGTCACACTGGGCTTTCCTTTGGGCTTGGGATATCTATCAGTGGCATTATGCAGTCAATGACTAGAATGTTTTATCAGAATGTTTAGACTTGCGTTATTGATGACTGAGGGCTTTCACTTGAGCAATTTGGATATATAATATTTTCAAGTATCATCTGTGATGATTTGCATCGTAGTAAACTAGTAATCAGGCAGTAGTGATCTGCCTTTAGTTTTGTGGTATTAGGTTCCTCTTTGCCTGCTTGCGTACCAAGGTGAAAGCTTACTTAACATATCATGGACACAGACATCATCGAGAATATCTTGAAAGTTAAATCTTAAGGCTTGATTGAAATTTCAGTTGTGATATCAGACTTCACCTCTAAATGATTGTGATAGCTGTGACCTGGGATCAGCAACAATTTGCATTATATGTTGCTGCTGTATTTTTGCATGTATAAACATTATGTGCTAACTTCAATGGATTGCATTTCAGGGAAAGTTATCTTGCCACACTACAAAAGTGTTTTATTGGGTATTTCTGGGTCATCCATCTCCACAGTAGCGTACGGAATCCTCATTGGGAGAAGGTGATATTTCCTGGTGCTTAGTTGCTCTTATGATTTTCATGATTTGATGCTCCTTCCTGTTTCTCCGAGTCTTTGTTTAATAACACTCTTTTTCCCTCTTTTGTATTTCTTCTTTTTACTCATTGGCCAGAATGCCATCTATGCGTGGAACTCTTCTTCCTTCTCCAATGCCATGGATGTCCCTGCCCTACAAAGAGTATTGGTGCCTTTGCCATGACTCACTTATTGCATGCTTCAGATGATAATGGCATTAGGTCAGGAATTTTCTTTTTTCAGTTCTGGGGGTTGGGGGTGGGGTGCAACTAGCTCAGGGGTTTAATTCCACACATTTCATCCAACTGGCTTTCTCCCATGTTAGCGACTTTTTCTAGTTTTCATGGGTAACATTGAGAATTCTTCATATTAATTCAGCTCTAATTCAGCATCCGTGTGTTCGAAAGGTAGGCAATTTTTTTGCTTTCGTGATACTGAGAGAATGATGTGTGCTTTAGAAAATAGCATTTCGTTTATTTTTACTTTGGTTTTGTTTTGTTTGTGAATCCATTGTTTAATTCTTATGCCTAAGCATATATGGTTCACTGTATTTTTTTTTTAGGGTTGGTCATTATATGGTTCACTGTTTGCTCTTTACTTTTTATCGTGGAATGATGGCACTTTGACTGCCACTGTTTTTTGGATTGGATCAAATTCATGACTCTGGAACCTGGATCCAAGAGATAAGTGGTCCTGTTATGTTCGGGGTCGGATATTCTATATTCTCAGTTCAACAGCTATCCTATAAAGTTTATTTCATTGTGATAAGTAAAAGATTCGATGCAATTGTGGATACCCCAATTTGGCTCAGGGATGTGCCTTTGGTCCCGATGTACTTATGTCAGAGCAAAATATTAAACTTCCCATTTGATTAACTTAATTTGAGACCAAGTTGGTTGATGAAATCTGTAATTGGCGTAACATTTTACACAAGTTTTTGTCAGATTTTAATGTAATTCGTGAAGTAAGAAACCTAACCATGTGAGGTACCCAAAATCTGGACCATTAGAAAATGTTGCTGGGATTAGCTAGTGACTTGTAGAGGAGTACTCTACTGTTGGTTTATGTAAATAGTAATGTTCTGTTTGGATATATAACTTATTTAAGTATTTATTTAAGTGCTTATAGAAAAATAATTTTTAAAAAGTAATTTATGAATAAATTATTTTATATTTAAATACATAATAATAATAAAATTACTTATTTTTAGTATTTTAAAAAGTATTTTTTAATAAGTTAGATGTTTTAATTTTTCAAAAAATATTAAGAATAATTTTTAAAAAAATGATAAATTTTTTAATCAAATAAAATAAAAAGTAAAAATATGATTTTTAACTTTTAAAATGTTAAAAAAAACATAAATTGTACTATTTAAACAGGCGCTAAATTGCATAGGACGGAGCAATCTGCAAGCCACTCGAGAGTTTCTTGTCAATCATTTCACGCCCATCTCCTTATTCTTAAGTGACATCTTTTGTTCTGTTGTTTCCCACCGAAGAAAAGGTGCAGCATCACTGTCCATGCGTCCAAGCAGAAGTGTGTGTCTGTCTTCCTCCTCAACCTATGATTAGAATGACAAGGTTGAATTTACCAACTAAACGAATCAAACCAAGAAGTAAAGTTTCTGGTAGGTACAGCTTTTTGGATTTTAGTATTTAATAATGTTTCTGGATTGAGGATACATTATCAACTTCCGTTGCATTATTTCTTTTTAGCATCAACCTCGTAATCGACAATGGCATATTTGAAAGTTTTTAACTAGTATGTCATCGATCTCTTGTGATGGAGAACTCTTGAGTCTCGGGCACATTTTGATGTGGTCCTGAAAGGATGTCTGGTACCAGCCAGAGAAATTCTAGCTTTTCAGTCAACCTCACAAACCCTGCGAGATACAAACAAATGCTACTTCACGAGAGCAATCCAACAGAACAAACTGAATACCATACCATACCCAACCTAATACTCGTTCTCTCTCACTGGCTGAGCCTGAGATGGACCGCTAACTCCTCCCACATTTTCTATGCAAAAACCAAAACGCACTTTATAATAAAAAGAAAAGGAATAAATGGCAGCATAAAGCTATTTTTTTGAATTGATTTAAATAGAGATCTCACAGATAGAATCACTAATTAATGCAAACGTGTTATTTGACTTAAATTCATTAGAGGACCACGGCATGATATATAGTAAGAATAGTTTCATGTACCTTTCTACTAACACAAGATAAAAGCAAAATAGAACAGCAATTAGTGCTTAATTTCATGCCACGGTTGAAAAGGAATCACTTTGAATTGTGAATTTCCCTTTGCGTATGCATTAAAGGCCAAAAAAACAAAATAATGTATAAACAAGTTCACGGGAATGCTATTGACTATCCAGAAGCTAGGATTCCCATGCTGCCCGGTTAGGATAGAAGACAAGGCAGAGAGAGGGATAAGAGGTTTGTGTATTGTGATTCCCACTTGTTCTATCGCTCTCTGAGTTTGTTACTCTGCGGGGCATTGGGAACCCACATGTGAATGCACATGTGAGATGGCCACCTGTCCTTTTCATGCTTTACCCGCTCACATGAAGGAACTTCGTCAGCACATAGTTTTTAAGACAGGTAAATTATTTAGTAAGTCTTTTTTCTTTAAATCTTTCATTTAATTCCTTTGTTGTAATCTATGGCTTCGCTTAATTAAATTCACTAGCTTAAAAGAAGTTTTTTTTTTTTACACCCCTTTTCATCATTTGCCCGGGAGTTCATCCTCATTTTTAGTTGTCATTTCATAGTGATTCAACTTTTAAGTATAAATGACAATAAATGGAGCATGTTTTGCAAATTCAATAGTCGTCTAAATAATCATTGGATTATAAATTATTTTGAAATTAAAATAAGCCAACCTAAATACATAATCTTCAAGCTATTTTCCACCTTCGAATACTGTGACTAGAAATTCCTTCCAACAATTACTAGCCTGTTTGTTTTACTGGTCATATGAGTTAAATGTCCATTTGATTAAACACTATACAAAACATACTTTTCCGTTGGACCATCTCAAACGGCACGGTGCAGCTAAAACAAACATGCTATACTTTCTTTAGGATTGATAGCTTTTCCAACTATATTTGTATATTCATTTGCGAAGGGAAATGAATTTGACAAAGTAGATTGTGGGAAGCAAGAAATCATCACTCTTATATCAATGGTAATGATGTGGAAGCATAGGAAAGTATATGCTTATAAGAAAAATTCTTTAATTACTCTTAAAAGTAAAACAAAACATTTATTATGTAACATTCAACAATTTACATATTAATTTTGTGGGTTATTATTATTTCTCAATCTTCTTGCATTTTTAATGTCATAATCAATCTATCAACTAATAAATGGGACAAAATAAATGTTTTGTCTTCCTCTCAAAATATATAAGAATTTCTCAACTTATAATTGTCTTTTTGGGAAGATAAATGTTGGACTTTTGCTGACAAAGAACAATAGCTAACATTGATCCACGTTTCATGCAGGCAAAAAAAGGATAGCAATCTCATCTGTCTATAATTGCGCATACCTACAAGCTCTTGAAAACCACACTTCACATAACTTTTCACTCTTTCTGTCTCTCTCATTTTCTCTGTGAAGTGCCACTGTGAGCAATGGAGAGAAAACTAAGCATAGTTATGCTCTTCCTGGTTGCAATGCTGCTTTTTCCATTAGAAAATAATGTAAGCCAAACAGAACTCTCATAGTGTTCTCACTCATTTTCTGATAAAAACTTCAAGCTAAGCTTCAATAGTCTTACTCTATTCTAAGATCTGCATTGCTGATTCCAGTTGATTATATTTTTCACTCTCCATGAGAGACCTTGTTTCAAGTTGAAGTTTATTAATGTGTGTGTGTGTGTGTGTGTGTTTTTTTTTAACCTTCAATGGAGGCAACAAAACAATCATGTTTTGGGAATGGAATTGAAGCAGTGCAATATTAGTCATAAATAATTAATAATGCCACTTGCTTTGTTTGTTGTTTTACCATCACATCGCCCTGGCATGTTTTTCCTCTGACTTTAAATATGGGTATCTCAAGGCCCTTCTGATGTTGGTTGCATTTGAGCAAAGCATCTTTACATGATTGCTTTGCATTTCATACACGTCTTTCATTTTATTGTAACTGTTGGTCTTGACATTATGCACAATATTAATTATAATAATTTATATTTATATAACTGACCATAATAGTTATGTTTTCAGGCTAAAATTGATGTGACCAACACTGAGGCTCCAGCTCCTCAGCCTGACACTAACATAAGCACTACCCACTTTCCCAATGTGAGACTTTCCATACATTCTGTTTTTCTTTTGGGAAAAACTTTTTCATAAAGCTTATTTCACAATTTTCATTCTGCTTATACTCCTATTATTTATTCTAAGCCAGTAATTTCTTTTTATATTGATTTCACGTTTGTTTTCTTGAGTTTCAGCATGGCACAACTGAAGGCAGTCTTCAACCACAAGGTAACAATTGAGGGCATGTTCTCTGATCAAAGTAGCTTCTACCACAAATTCAAAACCAACCCGTGCAAAAAAGGCTTCTTTTTCTTTCTTTTTTTTTTCAGTTCCCGAAAAGTCAAACCATATTATGATGCTAAATTAAACTCAAGGAACTGATCAATGATAAATAGTGAATTAATCAAAAGTCAATTCACTAGTTGTCATTTATCAGTTTTCTAACTCATCTTTGATTGACTTAAATTTTCAACAAATCTTCTTTTGTTTTTTTTCTTCTCATTTGTACTTGTCTAAGGATTTTGATGATGGAATAATTGATTAAAATTGGATGAAACTGCAGAATGTGGGCCACGTTGCACAAATAGATGCTCAAAGACACAGTACAAGAAGCCGTGCATGTTCTTCTGCCAAAAGTGCTGTGCCAAGTGCTTGTGTGTGCCTCCTGGGACTATGGCAACAAGCAAGTTTGCCCTTGCTACAACAACTGGAAGACCAAAGGGGAGGACCCAAATGCCCCTGAAAACTTCAAACTTTCCCCATCAAGTCCATTCAGTGCCTTACTTACTGCCACTCCATCATGTAGTGTACAAGCAACATACAACTACAAGAATAAGACATTAAAATTTCCGTATCGAACTTGTAGTCAAATTCCTTTCTAGAAATCGGAATACCAGGTACAAGAAAAGGCATAAAATGCAAATGATGTACGTGTTGTCGTTATGAAAGATTAACATTAATATTATACATTGGTGATGTTAGTATTGTGTATATAATAATTATGTTACGTCGCAGAGTGTATAAGCAAAGCAAAGGTATAAAGTATAAATTCATCCACACGACGAAGAAAACAATGCTTCCGTACCACAAAGGGATATATATATATATATATATATATATATATATATATATATACGGTTAGGCAAGGAAGGAAGACGATGCTCTCTCCTGGAGAATACTAAATGGTAAGGCCCCTTCTCAAAATCCGAACCACTGATCATGTGGATAAATCTCATTTAGGACTCAACCCATTTATATTGAGCTAATTCTCATTAGGTTTGACTGTTGTGTATTTACATTATAATTGCAAAAGAACGGTTATTCATCCTTAAATCGAACTGTCCATAACTTCCATAGCTTAGTTGCCAATTCATCTAATACTAATCAACACTGCCTCGGTTAAATTGATCCATAATTCTGTCCAGCTCTATTGTTTCTACCAACCGATGGCTCAATCATGTCCAATTTTATGAGTGTTTCTCTACGTCTTTATGCAATTGGTCCACTATTCTGCTTCAATTGTTTCCCCTTTTTCACGATCCAAAAATGATATTCTCATCATTGCTACTATTTTTTAGGGAAGTAGTTATGGACTAGGTGAATTTTTCTTTCTTCTATCTTTAGAATTGGTTTTCGGCCAAGACCGAAGCTTAAGGCCCAATAGGAGACATTTTCTTGATTATCGGCTATAATGTTTCTTTGGTTATTGAGTATCTATCTATCCTCGGCTATATAAACAATTTTAGGTTAACATATTTATAAGACCAAAATGTTGTATGGCTCGAAATCTATTACACGAATCACCGTGCGAAATTTTCAAACCGTTCATTTTGTTATTGTTTCTTTTTTTTCATTTTTTATTTGTTAAAAAATATAAAACCAACCTTTTGATCTCTTTTCACACGTGTAACGTGTTCAACGAAAAAGTTAACGCGACATGTAACATTGCTCCTTATAAAGTGATTAATACAATTCATTTGAAAATTTACTGGAATGAGTTTGCACATCTTTATTCAATAACTTAAACTTATAGAAAGATAGTGCATCAGATAGTATCAAAGCTACTATACCTATGAGGTTAGAGATTTATTAGAGTATAAAACTATCCTCTAACTAATGGTTTAAGTTTTTGGAAGACATAATTCATAATATCGCTAGATTCAGTTGGTGCATGCTAATTTTTGCGTTTTTGTTATTGGAAATAGCTTACTTAGATGCAAGTCGTTTCAAGGTTGATCCACTGTTGAGACTTGAGCCTAATATTCCAATTACGATACCATACATTGTTATTTATTATCTTGAGTATTGCAGGAAAATGACACGAAAGAAAATGTAAGGGAAGGTTGTCAAATGGAGAAGACATACTGAAAAGACACATATGGGACAAATGGGACACAGAATGGATGAAGAATAAACTAAAGAATGGGCAGAGCGTGGTATAAAAGGCAAATGCGAAAAACAAAATCAAATTCATGCTAAAAGGATACTAAAAGGAATATACGAAAGTAACAGCTCATGAAAACGGTAAAAAAGTTATTCTCTGAACATTCTGCAGCCTTTTCTGCAGCAAATTGAAAGACAGAAAAGAGACCATTATCTTTCCTTTTAAGCTTTTTATATACTCCATTTCTGTGACTTGAGCTTGTATTCGGTTTTTACTTTTAACTCTTTCCTTGCTTATTCTCGTAGTATATTAGCAAAAGCACAATGAGTGTGTTTTGTGGCAAATTATAGGGTGAGCATCAAATTTTTGGATCTATTATAGACCCTTTTATTATTAATTGTTGGACAATTACTATTCTTATTTGGTGTTTTGATTAAATGACTAATAATAAGAACTTATGATAAATCCATATAAAAGGTCATCATAAAACCTACCGTGTTTTGTACTGAGTGAAAAAACTATCGAGATGACACTAATGAGTAACTAGTAAGGGTAAGAGTGCTAAAAAAATCCAATAAATGTATGAATCTTACATGGTGAAGGATTCGTTGGTCCCTCACTATTATCCAATAGAATTTGAATATATGAGCTCAATACAATACTTCTTATATACAATATACAATTATAGACAATTTACTAAATAGATTTGTAGGTTCCCCTTTTTGTCCTTCCCCTTCTCTGCCTACTCTCCTCCCCCTCTTGGTCGAAGAGATTCGCCTAGCCCAACCATGTCCATCAACAACAATGACCATGTGTGTCACTAGCTACAGCTGTAGTGTTCTAAACATCAAGATCATCATCAAAGAAAAACTTTACAACAGACCACAAATTGTTTTTCTCACGTTCAATGACCAACATAGATCTTGAGCACAAATAGGTAGAAGAATTGATTAGGTTCTTTCTTTAGGCATTTTCATCTTGTAGCAAGACCCCTTTAAACCAAAACTGCAAATTTCATATACTTCAGATTAAAAGTATGAGCTTTAAAAGGAGATAAATGAAAATACATAAAGTGGGTTCCTTTTCTACGCATGTTGAACCGTTGATTGCTACTGTGAGTCTGTGACTAAAACATTAGCAAAATTTGTTTCTAGTTGCATTTCTCATGGTTGCATTTAAAATAGAAAAGTCTAGGTGCCTTTTTCTTTGAGCAAAGTTCATTTATGGTTGCTAATCTAACCAATAGTTTAACTTTGTAAAATTAAATTTGATTCTTAACAAATGCTAGTGGAGACCCTAGTCGTGTGGTACAAAACAAAACAAATTTGGAGGTGGATTTTGATTTGTTTGAATTTGTGGAGATAGGTGGAGCCTTTACCTGCAGTGGGATGTGTGGTGGAGTGAAGGTGGTTGTGAAGAAAATATACGTGATTTTCTTTTAGAAATTGAGTGGCATGAACAGAAAATTAAAACTTGAAGTTGGGTTATCTTTGTATTTTCACAAGGTAGGAAAGGAAGGCCTAGTGTTAGTCCCACATATGGCCGAACTAACAAATCAGTCACCATCTTACTTGGCTTAGGATTAGTTGGTCCCCTTATCTTGGGCACCAACGTTCGTCCCTATTTGTAAATGGATTTTAACCATTGGATATGGAAAATTTCTTATCTAATGGCTAAATTCTAAGCACATGGGTATTTGAAGTGAACTTGGTAATGAATCCTTATTGTATATGTTATTTGCACATGAGCCCCTTGCTCTGTAGGGCCACGAGCAGGGCGTCTTCGATGTGGCCTTCTCCATTGACTCTGCTCATCGTCTCCGCCTTCGACAAGGATTAATTAAGGTGCTGTGTTCCAATATGAATTTGCAACACCCCGTACTCCAGGCGTCATCTGCATCCTTGTGCATCTTACGTCGTTTTGCCCTTGCAGCAACTTGATAATTGGTTTTTTCTTATTTTCTTTGTGAAAATTGGAGATCCAACCTTGTTTTTTCCAAAAGACCTGTACATGAGTTAGGTTCACACACACCCTCCAAATTTTGACCATGTTTTATATTTCCAGCTTAGCTTATACTTGCAACATCTGAGGCTCCATTATCACCATTGCCCATTATGTCAACAAGTGGCTGAGAAGACTCAAGAATCTTAGTAACATACTTACATTTACATTCCCTTTAAAAATATTATTTTATTAATAAATTAACTTTTCATTGAATTCAGACAATCCAAATTGTAACACCCTAAAAATTATTTAAAAATTAATTTGAGTTTTATTAGTCATAATTTTAAAAATCTGGACATAGCAATGATAAGGACGATCCAATGGAAGGAAAAAAAATTTCGGGCCAATATGAATAGTGACTTTGTGGGCCCCATGGGCCTCTCAAAGCTTAAACCATAGATCCAGGACTAGGAAATGCCCAAGGCTGAGAAAGAGAGGGTTAATGTTAGAAATAGTTAGAAATTAGGATTTTATACTTGGAAAACAATTTTAGGCAATGTTTGATTACCCAGGTATGGTGTTTTACCCGTTCAGGAAATTTTGGATGCGATTTTTAACATTTAAAGATAGTTTAATCTTTACAATAGGATAATGTTTATCCTTTATAGCAGATGTAAGACTAAGATTTAATCTTGTAAAGTAAGATTAAATTCTAGCCATCCATATCTTTTTATTATTAGAAAGACACTATATTTTAATTACATGAATCCTACATTTATAATAAGATATACTTAAGCCACCAAATCTCATTAATTTCATTCATCATTCTCGGCCAACACAAGACACATAACGGCCACCATTTTTCCTTTCTCAAGAACTTCAAATCTTAATTTCAAACCACCAAAACACTTACCTAAAATTGTTAAAACCTCAAGATCTTTTCACAAAACTTGTTCTACTCATCACCATCTACAAACCTAACCTATTAGAATTTGAATCCATCAATCTTTTCCACTTTGAGAGCTCACAATCTGCTGTAAAAAGGAGGGTTTGGTGTTAGTTTAGAGGGCTTGAAATGAAGATAAACCATTTGGAACCTTCTTTGGAGTTATAAGGCTTTAAAGCTTTCAAAGTAGGGATTTTGAACCTTTTTTACTTCAAATTCATTTTTTCTATTTTAACCACTGATTTAATTTGATATTTTTAGTTTTATTGGTTTATAATATATGGATATTGATATATTAATTTTGGTAGAGTGTTTGGATGATATTAGAAATCATTTTTGTCAAAAGGAATTTTGGACTATGTTGCTAGATTTTCAATTTCTCCTAGGCAGAGGTCACTCACGAATTTTCTGGTGTAATTGTAGGCATTTTTATAAGTTAGAAAAATTATATGTTGAAGTTAACATCCTAAGACAACTCTATGAATTTTCGTGGTGCATAATAAAGACTCTAACGCTTTTAAAAAAATAATGAATCGAGATGATACACGTGTGCTTGAATTGTTAAAGTAGAAGCTGTGAATTTTATTAATTTTGTTACCATAGCAAATGATTAATTTTTCCTTTGAAATTTTTAAACATCTTGAAGTTCACCCATGATTTTTATTCTGAATTGATTCAGTCATTTACTAGGGTTAAATATTATGGAATTTTGGCTTTAGCTGAGATTAGGTGGCCTCTGATCACCAAATTTGTAGAACTTTTTTAGCACAGCTAGAGAACTTTTTTTATGCTGAAATTTTTATGGGACCTTATGGACATATTGAAATGTTTGGAGAATTTTTATAGCCTCTAAATTGATTGTTTGATGTACAACTTAATTTGTGCTATAAAGGTGTGAAATCTACCATTGTACTGGAAATGAAACTATGTTTTGAATTGATAAAATAATGACATTTGTTACTAGTATGACATGAGTACATGAATATGAATAATTGGATATGTGAACTTATTGATGAGATTAGGCACATATAGATATGAATACTTCTTACAATTATGTATATGCGAAAGAAAATCGTAAGATTGTATTTCTTGGGCCAGAAAGTAAATCCAATTTGTCCGGGAAAGCAAACCTGACTACCAAGAAAAGCATGAGACTATATGTCTTGGGTTGGAAAAATAAATCCGGTCTGTTAGGGAAAGTAAATATGACTAGGAATACGTCTGTGTGAAAATTGGAGAAAGTAAATCCAATAATCATCTATAGGAGTGAACTCAATCCAAAAGGTTATTACCCATTATTGCCACGCTGAGACTGCAATATGTAACGCCCAGACGTGACAAGATTAGTCGAGGGCCAAGACAAGTCAAAGTAACAATTATTCTAAGTAGTCCTTTATCTTATGTGTATATTAAGTGATTGAATAATAAAAGAGACCCGCTTTGGAAGGATATTTTAGAACTTTAAAATAAATCTTCACTATGTACCGTATGCTCACATTTTCTAAATAAATCGAAGTGGTTGGGCGATGACAATGACATGGATTTTAGTATATGTTTTGGGATACCTTACTGAGAGTTTTAGAATTCTCACTCATATGTGTTTGTGTTCCCGTGTCGTTTTCAGGTTAATCTAGAGAACAAGGAGGCTGTTGCATAAAAGGAATCAAATTTACAAAGTTTAGTAGAGAAGACTTGTATCTATTGTACTTAGTTTTATATACATATAAGAGATAACATATGTACTATAAAACCCTTAAAAGAGCTTCCTTTTGTATTTGACATTGTATTAAATAAATACTTTGTTTCTTTACTATATATTTTGATAGAACCACGAATTAGTTACTATATGATTTAACCGATTCTTGCTATAGATATTTAAAAAATGTCCGCCAATTTGTAAGTAACAATTTTCAAGTCCAATATCATGATTTAAGGATAAAGTTATACTTGGAAGGATGTTACACAAATTCTTCACAAAATTGGCGATAGCCTAGTGTAAACCAATGACCAGAATGCGATAATACTCTGAATCTCACAATCACCAAGGATCTGCAAATTTTAGATCTACAACCCTTGATACGAAAAGTGAGCAAAGGGAACCTTTGCAAATTAATAAAATTTGTACTCTCTTTAAAAGTTATATAGAGGAATGATTTTGTTATTTTTTCAGGATAACCAACATTGGTCCCCAACACAGGGGGACCAACTAATCCTTGGCCATCTTACTTGGTAAGGCTGAGAGGACTCTTGTGTTTGAGTGGTTTGTGAGCTTAGAAAAGTGGTTGCAAAAGAAAATGCAAATATAGTGAAATCTTGCCTTTGGTGAGAGTGGATCTATATTCCATGTTAGAGATTGAATTAATATAAGTAAAATCTCTTGCACAATCTATTTTATCCCTCATTGTTTACATCTTTAGTTATTTATTCATTAATTATCTCAAACTTGTCTGTGCATTTTGTTTTGTTACTGCGAATTCTAGTTTATCCTTTAAAATTGCTCCTAAACAAGTTTTACTTAAGTTTAACCATGTCATCTCTTTTTATTTTCTCTCTTGCCATCCTTCCAAACACCCCTTAAGCAGAGACGGATCTACCTATAAAGTGTTGGGGAGTTAAAATTTTTTTTAGAAGTGTTTAAATGCATACATATTTTGCCCACATTATTTTATTAAGTTGATTTTACATTAAGATAAAAATCATCTAAAATTTTAATGTTATATATGCTTATGTATCATTCTGTTCCCATTATATAATATTCTAGATCTGTCACTGCTTTTAAGGGTCAAAGTATAAATATCTAGTAAACTTCTAATGCTTACAGTTTCGTTGAATTATAAAGTTTGTTCTTGCATTTCCCTTTTTTAACAAATAGGTGCATGTTTAATTTGGATATACTCAAAAAAGTACTTTTATTCAAATGAAAATGAAAAATGAAGTATATTAAAAGTATTTGGTTTGCATATTAGCTCATCAAAATTCATTTTAAGATAAGAAAAAATACTTTTACTGAAAGTAGATAAATAATACTTTTCATTCTAAAAAAAACAGTTCTGAGATAAAATTTTAATATTGCTCTCACATAAATATCTTTTCTAAATAGAAATTATTCTCTTAAACCTACTTTTAATATACACAGACCAAATATAAATTAATTCTTTTAAAAATAATTCTTTTTAATTTAATTCTTTTAAAATAATTGTGTCGAAAGATAAACCAAACGGACCGAATTTCATTTTAGTCTGTTTCTAATCGAATTAGGCCCCAGTGCTCAGCATAAACTAGAAGTCTATAACACCATCAAAATATTCAGTGATGTAGTTGACGCCTTTGGGGTTGGGATTGTCTATTGGTGAGTGTGAAAGTGACCAAGTTTTTTTTTTCTTTTCCATGTCCACAGCACATGCTATAACTCACTTTTTCTTTTCTTTAATTTGTTTTATCTCTTTCCTTCCTTAGTAATATTAAACTTGCTAAACAACAACCAAAACTGGATCCTTAGCAGAGACTTTTGGACATGTGACATGTCGCAGCTTGATCATCCTCACGGATCTGATCGAGAGTCACCACTAGCATGAATCCATAACAGAATCAGAAAATTTAAAATGGAAATATTAAGTGATTTTCTTTCTCACAACCAGTTTAGTAATAAGTAAAATATATTTAAGGACACATCCTTATTTTTTTAGCACAAATTTTTAAAATTTTTAAAGTTATGTTTTAAATTAGCATTTGCAGACTTAATTTTAAATTGAAAATAATAGTTAAGCAAAATATCTCTGAAGTGGCGATTTTAAAATTTTAACATTTGATATTATGAACATATTGACTTAATATAATATAGAGTTCACTTCTACCTAGATAAATCATTTTTTAGTCTATTTTCATTTTTTGAAATTGATTTCATTTTAATATATCGATAACGTAAACAAAATTTATATTATCATCTATCTGTGTATTATCACACAATCATTCATTTAAAAGTCATATATAAAAAAAATTAATTAGATAATACTAGTGCATTGATCAATTAAACTCTATTGAAAAGCATATAAAAATCAAATTTAGAAGCATCTTACAAAAAAATTGTGTATGGTTAATTGTAGTTGCTTTCTCGATTGCTCAGAAAAATGCATAATTTGAGGGGACACCTCGCTCCTGCAATCTAGGATCCCAAACTATCTCCAGCTGCCAATGCAAGGGACTGCCATTACCATTCTATATTGATCTGAACTAAAAGGGCAAAAAAATATTCATTTAAATTGGTTCATGATAATTTTATTAATAGATAAATTAGTCTCTAAAAAAAATATTAGTATTGAGATCATTTCACAATTATAAAATAGGATATTATAGATCCTTGAATTTCGTTGATGTACAAAATAGTTCCTGACAATAAAAAATTAGTGTTGAAATCATTCACAATTATAAAAGTAGAACATATAGGTCCTTAACTCACTTGCAACATGTTAAATTCTAACTTGGACTTTAATTATTGATCTATACACTTGCTAATTCCAATCAACACTTACTAAAACACAACATTTTATTTTTTAGTTTATTTTTTGGCAAATTCCTCCTGAACTATTCCAATATTTCATCGTACATATTATCAAGAAAGAAACCCTAACCCCAAGCTTGTCGTTCTAATAAAGGAACTAGATTTGGAATCGAAGTTATTTCTTATGCTTTATCACCACCTTATTTTAAGACATTATGATACCAGGATTATAAATTAGTAATCATATACCTAGAAGACCTATCAGCTAGAGTGCAATGATTGCATATTATAAAACAATACAATACCACCATATTTGGTATGAGACCCTCTATTAAATTTTGGAATATTTAACGAGAGATTTGCAAAATTGATAGGGTGCATTTTAGTAAATTGATGATAATTATGATTAGTGGGTGCCATATGGATCAATAATTAAAGTCCACCTCAATATTTAGTTGGTTGCAATCGAGAAGGACTTATAGTGTCAATTTTTATAATTGTGAGATATCTAGCACTAATATTTTTTGTTAGGACTAATTTGTTGATCAACTAAATTGTTAAATATATATAGTGTCCTATTTTTACAATTGTGAATCTCAACACTAATATTTTTTATTAGGGATCAAGTTGTCCATTAATAAAATTGTCCATGACTAATTTGAGGATTTACTTGAAAAAAAAACTTTAATTAAGATGATAAATTAAAAAGTACTTTAATTTGAAGGAGTCATAGTCTCCTCAAGGCTCAAGCACAACAAAGAGCCGGCACGACTTCCCCTGAAAAAGAATGCTAGCTGCGTTTATAATCAATAATTTGTGTTAATCAAAATTGATTAAAAAATGATGATTTTTTTTTCATTGACAGTGTGAAGTTTCATAGTGTAAAATTATACCATCAACATATGAAAATTGAAAAAAATTGCAAAATTATGCTAGATAAATATCCATTATAAAAATTACTCACTATAATTTGATATTTTCTTGAATTTGTATTGCTTGATATAGTGTATAACTATTTTACACTATCAATACATAAAATTCAGCTCAAAATAATTAACGTAAAAAATGTATATATATATGAGCTTTGAATAAATTCAAATATAATCAACCACTAGCATAAAAGAAAATTTATATATATATTTTGGTATGCAAATTTAAATATTTTAATTAATCATACTATTGCTCTTGCTGGAATTCAGCACCAATGTTAGGTGAGGTCCACGAGCCTGGGCCATCCTTAAAGCAAAACGTATCAACTTTTTTATGCATGATAATTGATAAGTAGACAGATACCATGGAAATTGGAAAGGTAGGTTCGCCTTTCACCCATGATTTAATTTCCATGAGTCGGTTTTGTTAGGTGGCATGCTCTAGGCCAGTGCTAACCACCCATGAGTCCATGACCCACCATACGAAATAAAGGCATGCCAGATTTTTTTATAGAACTCCTGGTCCTCATTCATCTTCTTCTAGCTATAGGAACTATAATAAATTAATACTTTAGACAGATATATAGACGGTTCAAATTAGCTATTATAGAATTTGTAGGCTAAGGATTCAGTTAGATTATAAAATTTATGCAATACAGTTTTCAACTTTACGAGGCATATATTAAATTTTATAATTTTATATGATTTCAATCTTTATATATAAATTGATTCTTTTTTAATATAAGGGACTTGTAATTCTTACTTACAGAAAAAATCATTCCTTGAAAAAAAAATCAATGAAGAAAATAATATAATATAAGTTTTGATAAGCAAATAAGATTATCGTTTTCTTTTACTAAAGCATATTCTTCATAGGATTATTGCAGCATATTACATTAGATGCTAGTATGCTACTAATTTCTTTTCTAGAAAAGACTCTCACTCGGTAAGACTTTAACAAATTCGTTTTACACGGAAAAATAAAATAAAGTAAAACAAAAACAAAAACAAAATGGTTACTGATTTGATGATTAATAATTAACACGTGCACCATAAGCTACAACAACGTGAATTGAGGAACTACTATATTAATCTAATGAGGTCATAGAAGAAGGGCTTTAATTACTTTAACCAACACGAGAAAAAACAAAGCATGCATATTCGTGGCATATTCGCATTCGGTTCCAGAAAGAGCCTTCTGCGTGAGATGCACGCCGTGAGAATCGGCATGTTCTTCTTGTTCTCCAATGTTGAAAGTCATCAGTGACTATTCATTATTCAATTGTTACCTATTAGCAGTAGTATTTGGCTGATGTGATGGACATTCTTAGAACCGTGATGGCCGAAGCATGCCAAACTTGACTTTCTTCTCATAAGCTAATTGGCTACAACATGGTTGACCCTCACACACTCTTCAATTCTGAATTGAGCATTTGAACACATTCGTTGTACTCAACATGCCCTAGAGTGCACTTAATTTAGGTTTCCTTTGGCCAAACTTTTAGTAGTAGTATAATATAAGATCATTGACACTTTAAGGCAAGTATAAAACTGAACAATTTCATAAGCTTCAGTTTTGCTGATTGGAATTTCATTACCTTTAACGTTATTCAAAAATCTAATTATATATTTTTTTGACGTGAAAATCTAATTTATATATATATATATATATTATTATATTCACCAAGTCAATTATGTCTACTAAAATTTCTTACTCGTTTTGGCACGAGGTGGAACAGTTGCAAAACAGAGAAAACATAGCAAACTGGAGGGGACAGAGAGAAGTGTAGCACAAACATAACAAGCTTCAATTTTATTGCTCTTCATCTTCTATGATGACCTTTCACGCTATAGAAGCTCCTAGAATATTAATAAAAACCAATACTAAAAAGGGTTGAGAGAAGCCAGCAATCTGACGCTGGAAAAATAGGGAAAAACATGAAACAAGAAAAATAAATAAATAAAAAAAAGAGAGGGGGATTAGTATTGTATTACTCCCTCAAGTAATTTACAAGATTATGATGAAATTAACATGGAAAGGCCATATATATTCCTCTGGGGGCATGCAGAAGGGACAATTCAAAAAGAGCCCGAGCCCCCCTCCTCCTCCTCTTGATCCAGCCAAGTCACCCAAGAAAGTGGGGTAGTTGTTGTTGTGGAGAATTTGTTCACCTTGTCGTTGTTGTTGACAATAAGGGGTTGTTGCCTCTTTTGGCTATGAACAAGGGCAGGAGTAGTAGAAGAAGAAGGGGTAGCCTTGACCAAGTGTTGCTGCTGAGGAAGATCTTCAGTAGTGGAGGTTTGGAGAGGAAGAACCGTGGGCTTAGCAGCAGGAAGAGAAGAAGAAGAAGGTTTTGGGTAGAAGAGATCGGTTGGGAAGAAGTTGTATTGTTGAAGACCAGCCATAGAACAATAAAGAAAGGCAAGTGTGTTTGGTAATGATGGTTGGAAGAGTGAATTGAATTGAAGAGTATCTTAATTAACCTTTCTACAACAAACTGCTTCTGTTGGCACCTTGTATTTATAGACACACAGAGTGGAGGGGGTTTGAACCCTTTTTATTTTTATTTTTTTTAATGTGTTGGTGGCTTGAGAATCAAGGGAGTTTCCTTGGAGAAGTGGCAGGTGCTAATGCGTGTGTATGACTTTTTTCGTTAGTGTGCTGCTCGTCGATGTATTCGATTTACAGTGTGCTTTTGTCGGTTTTCTTACTGTCCCTTCGCCCGATAAGCTTCTGTTGGATCTTTTACACAAAAATGCTAATTATCACAAAAATAGTCATTTCACTCGCATTGCTTTTTCTTTCTTTTGTAAGATTTAATGCTTAGCTTTGTTCGTGTCCTTTAACTAACAACCAATTCTTTGTCATTTTTTGGGTTAAATGTACTACGCCTCCCTCTATTTATAATCGTTCAGTAGGAAATAGTAAAAATTTTAATATATTAAAAAATTAATACATCTGAACACAATATATTGGTAAGTGGATGAGGTAATAACTTTTAAAAATATAGCTGCTTTTCAAGATTTTTTTATTAAATTAAAATAAAAATATTATTTATATAAAGTCTCGTTTTGGACATTATTTACCGAAATATTCTATTTTTATTGTTATTACAAGAAATCATTACGTTATTTTTTTTCAAAAAAAAAAGAAACTGCCACTGTTATTGGCAGGTTCCTTAAAATCATGCTTTCGTAAATAATTTCAAAAGACTATATTTACGTAATTTAATGGATGCTAACCTAAAATAAAAAAGAATAATAATAATAATAATAATAACGGTAACAATAAATGGAGCTACCTTTAACACCTTGGGGTTGGGTTTTGATGTAGTAAGATTTTTTTTTATCTGTTCGAGATGTATGGTAAGAGCATCTCCAACAGTGCAATTTTCCACTCCCATTTACTGTGCGTGTCAGGGACATCACAAGGACAACTGCTGGAGGAAAAACATTGGAATGACAGAGAGCAGATGCAGTCCCACCACAGTTACCATTAATATTAAAAAAAAAATTATTTTATTATTTATTCTATTATATTCTTTTATTCTTCCATAAATGATATATTCAAATTAATTTAATTTAAATTATTTTCTCACTTACTCACAAATTAAATTAACTAAAAATAATAATTATTTTAAAAAATTAAAGTTATACTTTTATTCAATTTGAAAATAAACTGTACAAGAAATATATATAGGAGTTTTTAATATCTTTATAAAATTCAATGACACAAGTATTTTGTAATTATTTATAATTAAGATTGTGTCATGTGTTTACTAACTCAATTTATTAAAAATATCCTGAAGACTCACTTTAGTTTTAAAAAATATTTGTCTAATTTTTTTTTTATATATTTTAACCTTTAAAAATTTTACAAAATATTCCTTTGTAATTTAATTCATTAAAATTAATTTTAAACAAAAAAATTTGAAAAATAATTTCATATTTTTATCTAAATTGAAATAAATTACATAATACAATGGGTTAGAATAAAGCATTTTATGAGTATGTTAATTTCTTTTTCACTTAAAAAATTATGTGGGATTATAGTAGAGATTAAAGTTAGCCCCTTTCATTGAGGAGAGGGACACTCCTGACACTTCTACTTTTTATGACAAATTAATTATGTGGTGATAATGTGATAATAAATGGGAATACAAGTGGGATCAAGATAGAGACATTATTGGAGGGATTCA
This sequence comes from Dalbergia oliveri, assembly GCA_030441495.1. NCBI lineage: Eukaryota > Viridiplantae > Streptophyta > Magnoliopsida > Fabales > Fabaceae > Dalbergia > Dalbergia oliveri. Next base: position 18,494,602 of record JAMLFY010000008.1, read on the forward strand.
ATTTTTCTGTCTTCACTCTGTGTCCCCTCTATCTCTAATCAAATTTTACAATATATCTAAATCATAAGTAGTTAAAATATAGTAATATGATAAAAAAATAGATAATATTATTATTATATATTATTAGAATTTTATTAAGAGGATAAAAAATAAGATAGAGAAAGGGGACAAATGATTTGGTGTGGGCAAGATTTTTAAACTGTTTTGTGTTTTAAAAACAAAAAACTCAAAGAAGTTGTTGACAACTGTTTCCTGAATGTTGGCTTTAAACTAAAAAACACATTTTGAGTTTTAAAAACTGAAATAGAAAACAATTTTTAAGTGTTTTCCAAAACAAAAAACAAGACTTTGTTCATCTCTCAAGCACCCTGACCATGTAGCTTCTGCGCCACCGCGGCCAACTCCTGCGTCACCGCGGCCAGTTCTGCCATCTCGACCACCGAGGGGACCACCGCGAGTAGGAGAAGATCGATGCAAGCCCAACAGACCATTCTGCCACCGCGAGATGGGATGAGATCCGGACCACCGCGAGCAGGAGAAGACCAACGCGACCAGCTCGCGAGGAAACGAGCAGCCCTCCGCCGCTACCATGCCGCCAAGGATCTCCCTCGCCCGTACAAGAGTCCACCCGCCACCTCTTCCGGGCAAACACTCCCTGGTCATGTTCTTTGATGTGTTGCAATGGTTTTGAGGAGATAGGGTGAGTTTTGTTTTAAAAAATGAGTATCAAACAGATTGTTGTTTTGTATTTTTATTTTTAAAACTATTTCTAAACTTAATTTTTAAAATAATTTTAAAAAAAAAACTATTCCAAACATGCCCTTGGTTTCTATTGGAGATGTCCTAAGAATTTGTGGAATAGCAATTGCCAATTGTTCAGGATCCGGGCCACAGGTCACATCTGTTGGGCCACAAAGTCGGCTACTGCCCCCGTACAGATTATTCATTATTCTTCCAATTTTAATTTCTTGGCAATTGCACTCCGGTTCCCGTTGACAGTTGACACCCCAAAATAAAATAAAATAAAATAAAAACTCCTCCACTCATCGTATGTATATATTTTTTCTGTGAACCCATAATACTATTTGCACACTGCAGCAATTTCCTTTGCGTCTAGTGTTTTCATTTATTTATGGTCGTAAAAAGAAAATAAATATATTATGAAGTCAATCATTCATTATTATTGCCCAAGACAGGTAAATTTGCCTTCAATCGATTTGTTGATCTTGTAGCAAGATTTTCCACAAGATGGTGAGAGGTGCCGGGTCGCTAAACTCATAATATCTTCTGTCTTACCGATCTTAAATTAAATCATTAAAAGAGTAGGAACTGGAACATTTATGTTAAATATCAAGTAAAATTTATATAAATACTAAATTTTATTAATCTAACTATTAGATTGTGGTTAAATTCATAGTTTAAGGGTTATAATTGTCTCTTACATTCTTTAAATGAAGATCCGTTTAATTCTCATATTTCCCCTTTTCTCTAATCTTAGGAAGAATTTCTATAGTTTTAATGCTTGTGTAAAAAAAAACTATTAGACTAAAATTTTACATAAAACATATCAAGCATATAAAGTTTTATGAGATTTCAAAATTAAATTCATATTATATTAAAAACCTACACAGTATACAAATGAGTTTGTCATGAATGTAAAGATAAAAACGAAAAATGCGGCAACTAATTTCACAAAGATTTTATTTATAGATTTAACCTATAAAAACTTTCACATTTTCACATGGACTAAGTCAACTCTAAGGTTTTCCATCCCCATTCCTATTATTTTTCTAGAGGGACCAATGTGTTTAATATTTTAAATTGACAATGCCTTATTTGGATAAAAAAAATTTTTCAAAGAAATCAATTTGTTTGATGTAAAATTTAAGAGAGACTAATTTAATGGATTTTTGTCAATAAATAAAGAAAGTTGATTAAGTCGTAGATCCTAATTAGTATTCCATTCATTATTTTTTTCGATAATTGATAAAAGGCTCAACGGATAGGATGGATATTAAGCACATAAAGTTCACGGAGACATACTAGCAACTCAAAAAAAATAAAAAGGGAAACAAAGAACGATAAAGCAAAACTCAAAGCCTCTAAGACACACCATCAAGCAACAAGATTTATCTTGCATCTTCGTTGTTTCCTCCAATTAGTGGTGAAGGTAGGAAGGTTGGAAAAATCTAGAAGCAATCGTCCAAATAGAAGAGGGGTTAGGGAGTGGGCTGGAAGGGGGAGTCAGAGAGGGTGATGGTGATGGGACGATAAGAATCACAGAGCAACGAGGCTCAGTGCAAGCCAAAGACTGCTGGCGTTGACCCTTCTGCAGAGCAAGGAAAAGAAAGCAAAGCAAGGGTTCCTTTGAAAGAAAAATGGACGCTTCATTCATAATGTACAAAGAATAATTCTATTTTTACACCAGATTGGATAAACACCATATTATGTGAAGAATGATGAGAGAGATAAGTTAGAAGAAAGTAAGCTTGTGATTTATGTTATTTATGAGGTATTTGAAAATTGATGTTGAAATAATAATGTTGATGTACAAAACTGAATCTGATATCCACATTAATTCCATAATAGATAATTAATGCATTACATCATTATAATTTATAACGCTAAAACCTCAAATTTTAAATTAATTTTACAACATAAGTTTTTAAATGTATCATCACAATTGTTAGAATGCTCTCACGGCAGGTATTTCCATAGGATGGGGACAGGGGGCACAGTGCCCGTCCCAATTCACACACTAATCACGGGGAGACTTTTGTCCTCATTCTTGTCTTTATGAGAAAAAAATTTCAAAAAATGAGAATCATGTTTGGTTTAAATTTTTAATTTTTAATTTTTAATTTTAGTTTTCTAGAATTTGTAGAGCTTGTTTGCTTTATTAATTTTCAATTTTTCATTTTTAAAGGAAAAATTGAAAAAACTGAAAATTAAATTTTTAGTTTTAGCTTTTCCTTCATAAATCTAAAATAAACCAAAGTAAATTGAATTTTTAGAATTTTCAGTTTTCTTTACAAATTCTAAAAATTGAAAATAAAAATTAAAAACTGAAACTTAAGGAAAATACCTTAAGATTCAAATATGGAATTCTCCACGAATATGTCCGTGAATAGATCTCCATTGTCAATCCTCTCTAAGGTTACAAATATTTAAGTGATCTCAAATTTATAAGCATGATCATCACAACTTATGTTATAACTAAAGAATTGGGTCGGTGAAGTGAAACTTAACATTCATAAAAGGTTATCCCATCTGTTGCATGCTATTTGTCCATTTTTTTTTTAAATTTTTATTTCACTTCATCTATCCATTTATTAAATCAAGACAACATTAAAAGAGGTATTCTCATTTAATAAATACTCCATCCATTGTAGCCATAATTAGAAGATTTCTCACAAGGTCTGCATGCAAAAATATTTGTTTTGTTTTTTGCAAATATAATTATATTAATAAGAACAAAAATATAGGAAGGAGAAGGACTTGGTTATTCAACATATATATGCCAAGGAGTATCAATATAATTGGATTTTGATATGATTCTACTTTGCGTGACAGCGATCAAATTTTAAAATTTTGGTGGTTCATAATATATGATGAAAAAATAACATTCATCATCACAATTTAAACTTACAAAAATTTTTTGAAAATGACAAATGGTCACTACATAAGTTTGCTCGTCTTTAATCATTTTTTTCTTCGGCCTTTTGCAAATGTCATTGACATAATAAAATATGAGAGTAAAATGGTATATTAACAGTTTGTTTTTTAATGCAGCAAATGAATGAATCATTAACAGAAAACTCCTCCAACGGAAGAGGCATGCCATGCTATGTCATCATTCATGACTCATTCATCACACAGTCACATTGCTAATAATAAATCAATAAATGAATGAATAAGACATGAGATCACCTAACATGCCTGATCTATGCTCACTTCAAAGTGAAAAAATTAAAATAAAATTAACATTGGAGGATTTGAAAAGCATATTCTATATATCACTACCAAATTCTTGTATGGTCATTGCATATTGATTATAATAAGTTCAACTTCTATATAATTCTTTCAGAAATAAAAGTTACGAGCTTTTTTTTTAATAAACACCTTGCCTAACTAAGTAATCGGCATAAAAATCTGCTTCCCTTAACATCTCAATTTGCTTAGAGGGTGCTCTTGATCTCTGCAATGATCCCACCACCATAACAATGAATTCGAGTATTGTAAGGGTTTTTTTTTGTTTTTTTGATAATTATCAAAACCGCTCAATACCCAAAGCGAGGCAGAGCAAAGAGTAACAGTCAGTACATAAAAGCAGAATTTATAAACAACACCTGATAGTAGCAAATTATTGCCAACTACCCCATAGAAAAATATATACCATAGCCAGCCACAGATACTATCCCCATCCTCTTTGGCATTGCCATCAAAGATGGGATAGAGTATGAACCACATATATATCAACTCCTATCAGAACCTAAAAGAACCCATATAGCATTGTAAGGGTGTGTTTGGTTTGGAATTGAAAATGGTCTGGAAATCTTTATGGATAAATTTTATCAATAAATTTATATTTGGAACTCGCATGAAAATCTTTACCTCATTTTTACACTATAAGTAAGAATAAGATGCGATGTGTCATTAGAAATTTAGAATTAGTTTTGCAGATTTTGAAAATATATCCCATATATATTTATAGAAAAACAAAATTTAGCTCCTGCAGTTAAAATGTCAATGGCATATTTAGAATTCTTCGAACATAAACAACATGTCGTAAGGATCAACAAAGCAAGTCCTTCCTGAAGTCGAGTGGCCGAGTAGGGATTTCTGTTGGATACCATCAAATGCATTCTCTTTACAGATAGATGACTTCCAACTTCAAATACTGTTCAAGGGAGTGTTCAAACACACAAATGTTTGAAGTCTTAGCGTCTCTACCAGTTGAACCAATCTAATGTTGGGTGACAATGCATTTGTGACAACCATCAATTATCGTAGAGATGAGTATTTTGAACGAAGATCAGTCCCATAAATTTTATAAAGTAATGAAAAAAATGTGTTGGTATTCACTACTACAACATTTTTTCCTCCACTTGTATAAACAAGTCATGCATCGGGATACATGCACCAGTCTTCACTTGTCCAACCTTATTTACGTGCCCATTAGCTAGAAATCTTGGGCGAGAAAAACTCGTGTGTTTGAAACTTGTTAGTTGTAATTTGTCACATCTACCACCATATTTACGTAGTGAACTAGTTCGATACCATGGTTTGTTTCTTTTCATTCCTTCCTTTCCTTCTTAAACTCATTTTGTTCCAAAAAATCTTAGATATCTATACCTCACCAACCGTCAAATTAATCACATACCATTGTCCTTTTTCCCTCCTACATACAACATTTAATGAATGGAGTCTAAGAAGCATTTAAACTTTTTACGGAACAAAAGTACGTAACAAATATTACAATTTCGATAATCAATTGTAACATTGTAAAACGCAACAATGATGTGGTTGAACCCACAGCCATTAGGCTATGGTTATCTCATTGCACATTTAAATAGGTGTGTATTTCACTTCCACCCTCCCTTTCCTTATATTCTCTTTGAAGAAATCATAACTTTAATACTTTTGTGAAAAAAAAGAAAAGAAATAATGACAACTAAAATCAAAGAGCAATGAAATTTGAGGGACTAAAAGTCTAATAGACTCCTATTAAAAAACAAGTCTAATAGCACAAGAAGGAATACACATTTAATAGACTACTATTAAAAAACAAGTCTAATAGCACAAGAAGGAATACACATTTAACTTATGCAACAATGAACATAAATGTGTTCAATTTTAAAATAGATTTCCGTTCTTATTTATGAAATTTTACATGAGAAAACTTTCATGTTAGTGCTCTATCAATAGACGAATTTGTCAAACTCTTAACACGTTTATCTCTGACAATGTGGTTGCTTCAAATATCCCATCTCAATTTGCAATCAGCAGACTGTCTCCTTTCTTCATTTGATTCACCTGGATAAGCAGATACTAACCTGTTTTTAAACAACAAAGTTAAGATTAGGACATCTCAATCCTTTGAATATGCAGAAATCTATAAAATGCCATCCCTATAAGACTAATCAGCAGACTCCTAGTATTTATGACAATTATTCTCAATGCCTTCTTATAAGTTCTCAACATCAGTGATATATATGCAACATTGGTGACCACTATATACACAACAGTGAACCAATAAACATACCAGAATTCAAATGTAAGTACCAACCGATCATTATCATGCTTTTAGCTCGAAGAAAGTAAAGTAAAGACTAAATCAGGAAGTGATATTCCATTCCCAAGCAAGCCTATTGATGTGATTTGTTTGTTGAATACTTAAGACCTTACCCCTATAATCATCCTACGATTGCAAAGGAGGATTTTTGAGCTGATACCATATAGCTGGAAGGATTCGGCACTACCCTTGTAAGGATGAACTGTGCCATGTAACATACTACTTACCAAAAGAAGAAAGAAGTAGGATACATGTGATAGTTACAAACTGCCAAATTTGAACTGCAATTAGCTAATAACTAACCGTCTAGCCCAAAAACCTTAGAATGAGATAGCCTCTCTTTCTCCTAAACTTCTATACATAAAAGTAAAATATAATAACTACACGCAAAACAACTTCAATGCAGCCACCACATACAAGGCTATGAAGCACGGACACACTATTTGGGTGCCGTGTGTGTTGTTTGCACGTCCGTGTTGATCTTAAATAGTACACTAATGACACATATACATGTATATTTAATTTAAAATTTACATTTGTCATACTTTAACATAAAAAAACACAATATAAACAAGGTTATAGGAAGGAAATAATATATAACTTTTTAGTTTATAAGAAAATAAAGCATAAGCTTAGGTTATACAAAATAATATTTCAAATAATATATCATTTTCTTTAAATTTTTAATTATATATATATGGTGTCCGTGTTCTATAATTTTTCTACTTTGGTGTGTCTCTTGTGTCCGTGTCGCGTTGTGTCCGTGTCCATGCCCATGTCCGTGTTAGTGCTTCAAAGACAAGGAGTTCAAATCCATAAAATAGAAGAGAACTAACAGATTGCAGTTACTTGTCCAACATGGAGACCTATAAGTATATAGTAATTGGCAGCAGCCCTTTCACCAATAAGGGGCAGAAAACAAGACAGAGATGGACTATTATTTTGAGGAACAGGATAATCAGTATTTCGCATTAAGCTCAAATTAGATGTGAAAACATTTAGAGCAATATTATGTTCAGTGGAGTCCAACAAATCAAATCAAATACTGCTGGCATGGAAACCATATCAGCCAAGAGTCCCTAAAGTTTCAGAAATCTAATGAAAACTATTCATATACTTGTCAAATCTAAACATGTATTAGCCAAATACATAAAACTCAAATGATTTACCACACATCAATGACCCCCCATATCAGGTATGTGTTTGAATTAGCTTATTCCACAACCGGCTTATACTCAAAATTGTCCCAACAGAGCTTTTGCAAGGGAAAAAAAACCACTACCCTTTTCCCCAACAAAACCACAATCCAAAAGCAATACAACAACGAATACTAAGCTTTATTACAATGACTGAAGCCGGCTACAAGAATCAAACAATGACTGATTCATGTCCATGAAAATTCAATTAAGCTTACAGTAGCTTTCAACTGCCTACAAAAGCAGAGTTATAATCCAAAAATAATGAAGAGAAAAAAAAAACAAAAAAGACAAGCATCATTTCTAGAATTAATTGGAAACCATAACCAAGCAGCAATATAAGCATACCCACATAACGCAACATTCAACCATGTCACTCAAAAAAAAACATTACGAACCATAGCATGGATCAATCGAGGTCCCTGACAATCTTAATCCCCATGCTATTAGCGGTTCCAATGATGGACTTGGAGATGGACTCGAGCGACATGTTCTGCAGGTAATGGTCGTTCTGCTTCACCTTCGCGATCTCGTACACGTGCTTCAGCGACAGCGTCGACGCAGTCACGTGACCGGCGCGCCCACTCCCTGACTCTATGCCCGCCGCCTTCTTCAGGTACCACGTCACCGACGGCGACTTAACGGTGAACTCGAACGTGTTGTCCTTGTACGCCGTTATCGTCACCGCCATAGGCGTCTCCGCCTTGTACTTTTGGGTTCGAGCGTTGAAGTCCTTGCAGAACGCCATCAGGTTCAGCCGGTACTGACCCAGCGCAGGGCCAACTGGCGGCGCAGGCCGAGCGCCGCCCGCGGGGACCGTGAGCTTGATCGTCGCCGCCACGGGGCGCCGTAGGATCTCTTTCATGGCGGCCATCGTGGTGGTGGTGGTAGCGGTAAATGTGGCTAACGGGAGAAATGAGGGTTTATGGTTTCTGCTGGACTTAGATGGGCCTTTGGCTTGAGTCACCACTTCAACGTTTGAGTGGGCTTGGATTTTTCTGGGTTCGGCCCGTTTAAGCCCAGTTTCAGTATGCTTTTATTCTCGATGCTTCGGAAGGCGAACATACTCTGACCAAAGAGAAAACGCGAACACGCTACTGCTGGTTAACTTCGACCAAAATATTATTCAGACCAAAAATAACAAAACTTCCACAAAAACAAATATGTTAGCTAACTTATTGAAGCTCGACCCAAAAATAATTTGGAAGCATTCCGGCCTTTGAGCCTGAGTATGAGCGAAGAAACTAAGTTAGGTTTAGTTTGAATTTTCAGTTTTTATTTTTAATTTTTTAATTTTTTTTAAATTTATAAAGAAAATCTTAAAAATTTTGAAAATTATGAGCCTTCATTTGACTTTTCAGTTTTTGCTTTCCAGATTTTGTGAATGAAATATTGAAAATTCTAAAACTATAAATTCTAGTTTTCATTTTCATTTCTAGTTTTTTAGTATTTCCTTCACAAAATTCCAAAAACTAGAAAACTGAAAATGAAAATTGAAACTATAAATTCAAAATAAACAAGCCACAAATTCCAGTTTTTAGAATTTTCAATTTTTCCTTCACAAATCTTAAAAACTGAAAACTAAATTCCACCTAAGAAGTCTAGAGTTCGAGGTTGGTCATCCGATTAGTCCATAAGGACGCGTTTGGTACTTGTCTTGAGACAAACAAGGCAAAGACAACGAGATAGTGAAAATAGAGACAGAATTGTGTTTGATAGTAATGTATATGATATGGTGATTGATGAAAAAATAAAGAAAACTAAGTTAAATTTGATGAAAAATTAAAAAGTAATATGAGCAAATATGAAATATGAAATGTTTAAATGAATATTCTTGGAAAAAATATTTTAAATTTGTGTCTCATAAATATGTCTTTAGCATCCTTCATTTTTTTAGCTATAGAAATTGGTTCAAAAGTTATCCTAACGGAGACAATTTCAAGATTTTTGTCTCCATTCCTATTCTAAATATGTTTATGTCCTTAATGCCTCTGTATTTTTTTGAGACATTTATCAAATGCTACTAAGATCACCAAAAAAAAAAAAAATCAAATGCTTAACTGTATATGTCGTAATTGAATATATTATATGACGTAAGCAAGATAGCGAAAAATTTAACTCCAAGCGATTGAATATTATTATATGTCGTAATGTAATTGTATTATATGTGCACGCTTAGTTTGATGTAAGTTGATTCAATTTCTTGTGATTTATTTGTTTATTTATTTATTTTGACGCGTATTTCCTGTTGTTCTTAAGCACTGCCATTACGAAAATATTCAAATGCTTTTGTTCGTAATTGTTTGAGAATGACGTTCGACCAAAAATATATTAAGAATGCTTTCTATTGAATGATTGTTCGTCCCCTAAAATCCAATTATATATGAAGCATTGTAGTCATTGGTCAAGAATATGCCCTGAAATCAATACCAGCCAAATAGTTGTGCAATTTCAATTCAAAATAGTTTATGTTAATTTTTCCACATCAAAATTTAAAGATAATAAAAAATTTATTTAAACTTATGACTTCATATACATTATCTAAATCTTTTATTATTTAGTCCAACTCCAATCCTAATATCTTTCATGTTCAATTTCATATAAATTAATAAACTTATAATAACACCCTTTTCTTAAATTTATATTTTTTAAAAATAATCATGTACAAAAAAGAGAATGTATCTCATTCTATTCCATTTTTAGACTCCTATTTTTTTATATTTTTTAGTTTACATTATGAGTTTAATTTCTATGTATAAAATAATTTTACACCATTAACCAACATAAATTTAATTAAAAAATAAATTATACTAGATAACTAATTATTATGATAATTATCCACTATGATTTGATATATTTCTAAATTTCTATCAAGCAATAGTATAAATTAATTTTATACTATTAATATATAAAACTTAAACTCTTACATCATCCTTCTGTATAGGTTCCAAAACTGAAAAAATCTATAAATATGGTAGGGTTTGTTTTCAAATTTGAAAGAGTAACGTAATTTTATCAAAGGTTATTAGATGTCAAGGCCATCTCTTACTTTATACTTCATTTATTTTAGTACTAGATAATTGCGTTAAAAAAAACACATATACGATCTCAGGAACAGAGGGAGAGGGGCAGGCAAGGGTCTTGACCCCCTCCCTTCAATATTCTATCAATATATATATATAAAATTAGAAGATATGCTACGTAGAGTTTTATTTTTATAGATTCATTCATTCAGTTTTACTAATTCCTTTTAGATATATTAATTAGTTTATGAAATATGATTTTAAAAGTTGTTATAAAAATATTGTACTATAATATTTTTGAGAGAAATATTTTATATTATTTATTTATTGATAACTAAATTAATAGTCACTTTATGGTAGAGACATACATAACAAATTAGAAATATCTAATTGAAATTCTCAAGCACCAAAGCCAAATGTTTATAATTTGCAATTTATAATTTGACTTTCAGGATATAATTTATTATTGATTATTGATAATTAAGTTTATATATATAAATTAAAAATTTATTTAATAATATAATTATTATTCAATACATTCAACCCTTCAACCCCTTCTTTGATTTCTAGATCCGCCTCTATACGATTTATTTATGATATTTCAAATACAAAATTTATTAGTATTAGAATTATTATTACTATTATTATTAATTGGTAGATATTTTAATATTATTTTATTATAATATAAGATGTATGTAGGAACGCTCTAGTAATATTATAAGAGAAAACATGTAGTATGTTGATATTATATTATTATTATTGCTTATATATGTGTGTGTGTTATATCCCAAATATAAAATTTATTAGTATTAGAATTATTATTACTATTACTATTAATTGGTAGATATTTTAATATTATTTTATTATAATACGAAATATATGCAGGAACACTCTAGTAATATTATAAGAAAAAACATGTAGTATATTAGTATTATATTATTGTTATTACTATATATATATATATATATATATATATATATATATACACACACTAATGTTATTATTATATTATAATAAGTAAGTGCGAGAGATTGCTTATCTATTATTATTATTATTATTATTATTATTATATAGTATTACAAGAGCACCCGTGTAGCACAGGTTATATTATTATATTATATATATATATATATATATATATAAGTAGAAACGAATAAGAACATATGCAGTTTCTTTCTTTTCTTTGAAGTTTTATTTCTATTTTATACTCTTAGTATATTTTAGACGCATCATAATATTCCTAAATATTTTTCTAAGTACCCTAATTGTCCAAGGATACTTTCCTAGAAAGAAAACATGGTTTCTTTGAATTTTCTCTGATTAATATCTTCCTTAGTGACCTTCATGGAATTTAGCTTTAGTCCTTCCTCTTTTTTATCTAGTATGTGAGTTTGGATTGTCAGACATAATTTTCTCACAATATTTTTTTCCTCCCTACTATCGTAAACTCAGTTTGAGTGATAAAGTCAAATTATTTATATCTTCATTATATTATTTGGCAATTACCAATGTCATTCTAGCTCCTTAGAGTCAAGTTATTAGTAGAAGTGTACTCCCAGCTATCAATGGTGAGTGAGTTTAAACTCATGGCCATACTTTTTGTTATTATTATTATTATTATTTTCAGATTATATAAATTATTTATGAAATTTTAAAATGATTTATGCCAAGAAATATGTCTTATGGATAAAAATTTTAGAAAATTATTATTTCGTAATTATCATGACAAATTATTATTTTAGAAAACTTATGGGACCATACTTGTTGTATATATGATTTAGATTTATTTTATCAGCTAGAAAATTTTATGAATCTCCATTTTATATGAATAGTAAGAATAGTGAATTTTGTTGCTATTAGTTTTTAGCCAATAAATAGTGAGAAACAAATCAGTGAGTTAACCGCTTAAGATTAATCGTTAACCTTGTACCAAGTGGTTAGCTAGAGGACTAGCTCATCCACAATAAGGAACCCATGTGGTGTCCATTTATAGGACCTAGTTATACCTATCAGATTAGTCTTGGCTCATATTCAGCTATTAACTTAGTTATTTATGTAGAATATCTCTTGTTTCTTTACTAGTTATTGTCATGGATTAAGTTAAATTATTATTTTCAGGACAGCTATATGTAATTGTATATAAAATATTTTACATTACTTGTATGTATATGTTATGTATATTAGTATATTTATTGTTGTCCTATGTGGGTTATGAGTGGAGGCTTACTTGAGTTTTGATGAACTCACCCCTCTCTTTTCCTCCCTTACAAATACAGCTACCAGCTTTGCACCATAAGATCCTCCTCAATAGTTTTGTAGCTTCTTTTGGTAAGTTTCACTTCTGAGTGGAGCTTGTTGTTAATTATGTCAGTATAGTAGTACTCCAATAATTTTGTCCAGGATCAGGACATGCATTATATTGTTTTCACTATTTTAGAATTTCAGTAATTTATTTAATTATGTTTGGCTTTGGCTCAAATTATGGATTTTATGTAGTTTTATGTTCAGTATTTATGATTGGAAACATTTTCAGAATTATGAAATTTAGTTAAACTTGAGATATTTTAAAAATATTTAATTTATTTATGCATATTAGACATTCACGTATTCAGGCTTCCATGGGGATTCAAATCCTCATTTGGTCATGTCTCTAAAGGTCGTGACATTATCAAAACTTATTAGAGTCAATGTATAGTTTATCCTTTAACTAATTAAAATAGTTATATCATTCCAAATAATTTATAACTACAGATAATAATTATATAATGTACTAATTTGTTAATATTTTGTGATAATTATTTTAATAAAAATATTTTAAAATTTAATATCTTTATCATCATTCCAAGTTTCATATTTGAAAAATCAAACGTTCATATCTTTATCAAAAGTGAGCTACATCATTTCGTATCGCAAAATTCATCAATAATTTATGTCAAAATCTTTATTAAAATTTATTTTAAAACCAGTGACTAAATAATGAGCCAAAATTATTACAATCACAATATGTAAGCAAAATTTTCATAATAATTATGCCAAACAAAAAAAAAAATCAAAATTTAACCAAAGTTCTCTATGGGCTTACCTCCTTATCCTAGAATTACATTAGTTATAGACTAAAGTATCAATTTGGTCACTTAGAAAATATACATACTATTAGTTTAGTCTTTGAAAGATTTTTGACATTAATTTATTGCTAAAAGATATACATAACATCAATTTAGTTTTGAAAGATTTTTTATATTAGTTTAGTCCCTAAAATATAAATATAACATAACTTTGTTCCTTGAAAATGCATGTGACATCTATTTGATCCTTTTTTACTATAAATTGATAAACTCATTTGATATCAAATGCCTTGTTTCAAAAAATAAGTGATGTCACATGTATATTTTAGGAGCTAAACTGGTATAAAAAATATTTCAAGGATTAAATTAATATCACGTATATTTTTTAAAAACTATATTAACCTCATATGTATGTTTTAGGGGGCTAAAGTAGTGTAAATTTTTTTTATTTTCAGGAACTTATAAATTGATTCCATGTACATCTTTCGAGAAATTTTCAAGGACTAAATATATCACCAGCCCACAAGATACATTCATTTTCAGCCCCATTAACATTTTTTCTATCCACAATTAACATTTTACATGAACAACAAAATGCTGACCAGAAAAACACACCAAAAAAACTTGCATAAATTTGTGGGTGGGAATCTATGGTACCCCTGCTGCTTCCCTAATCAGTCTCTGGCTTCCCCACTTGTTGAAGATGTATAAGGCCTCGTGATGTACACGGAACCTCAATTGGACATTCATTGAATGCATACCAAACGCTAATTTATATTCCACTTCACATTAATTAATTAATTGTTTAGACTAATACAAAACGTAAGCTGCCTATTTATAAATTTGATACAATTATGGTGCCCATAGTGAGAATAAAATAAACAAAATGCATTGCATGTAAAGTTACAATAGTAGGTACAAATTTTTCATAATAGGTAAAATAGAAATTGTTTTACTTGGTCGGCTCATACACCATAATTTGCATTTAATTTTTGTTTAAAAGTAATTAATTAACTCGAAAGTACTGCCCCCTCTGTTTCAGGTTAACTACCTATTTATTGAAGTTTTTAATATTTTAGGTTAGTTGTCCACTTATCATTTTAAGAGCATTAATTATTATTTTTAAAATAGGGACAATTTAGTTCATTTATATAACTTTATACCATTATCAATCATTTATTTAATGTTTTCTTAATCCGTGTTTTATTTTCCTTGACAATTAACCTGAAATAGAGGGATTGGCTCTTAACTCGAAAATCGAAATCGAAATCATATCGTAGTTGTGTGTCCTGATTTTGTTTTTTCTGTTGGCTTTTTTGTTTCTTTTTGGTGTGGTATGTTACCATGTCTTTGTCGCTTTTTATAGCGGTCTTAGTTTTCCTCTCGTTCCTCTCACTTAGAGAGTGTGATGTCACGAACCGATATTTTTTGAAGGGTTAATTAAAAGATTCTAGAAGATTTGAAAGCAGTAGAAATATAGAATATTATGGAATAGGATAGATAGCCTAGAAAATTCTAGACTTTTAGAATTCTTGGAACAATGCAGAGTGATCTAGATACTTGTAGATCTATGTAGAATCATGAGCTATTTAGAAGCTTCTAGACATGTAGGAGTTATATAGAATGTCCCAGGAGATATGTATAGATAGTTCTAGAAATATGTAGATATGTGGAGTGTAAGAAGCTTTAGATTGCGATTTAGACCATCCATTAAAATTAATCTCCACCGTCCATTGAGGAGGTGGAAGGCTATATATATAGGTGGCCATTCTTGGCCAAACTATCCAAGACACCTAAAGTCATTTGTAAGCTTTCATTGTGTAATACAAAGAGTTTTCTCCACCAAAATTCTCGTGTTCTCTTAGCTTCTGTTGTCATTTTGAATGAGGTTGACTTTGCGAGAGGTTGAGTAAATCAAATGTCGAGGTTGGGTTGGAATGTGTCCAAAGCCATGACAATGAGCTGAAATGAATTATAAGAAAAATAATAATAGTAATAATAAATCTCGACTCTAAACTTATATGAGTCTCTCGACTTGAATTATCATACACAAAGCAAACTATAAATAATGCATTAACATAAAGTGTTCTTTCCATAATCCATATACACACTCATTCGGTGACGGAGCAAAAAGATTGGTTGGAAAGGATCATGGGGTCCCAAACACAACCTCATTCGCCACTGCCTGTTATTGACTTCTCTGATGAAAGCCTGAAGCCTGGCACTGATGCATGGGTTTCGGCATGTCAAGTGGTGAGAAGTGCTTTTGAGGATCACGGTGGATTCCTGGCACTCTATAAGGTCGACCCAGTGCTCTATAACTCTGTCTTCTCCGCAATAGAACAACTCTTTGACCTTCCATTAGAAGCCAAAATGCATCAAACCACTGATAAGCCTATCTATAGCTATGCTGGTCAACGCCCTGACATTCCTTTATATGAATCCTTGGCTATTGATAACCCGGTGAGTGTTGAAGATTGTCAAAAGTACACAACAATAATGTGGCCACATGGGAATGATCGTTTCAGGTAATTAACGCCTTCCAACCCCTATTCATTTGGTATATATATTATTTATCGAGATTAATTTTGGGTAATACTTTTACGAGCTAATGCTTATTTTAGTTCTCAATTTTATATTTGAATTATTTTAGCTTTTGACTTTTAAGATGGTCAAATTAGTCCCTTACATTATAAAAGGTAAATCAAATTAGTCTTTCAATCCACTTTTATTTAACATTTTGTCAATTAAATGATCGTGTGTAATATTAAGTGAGATTTTACATACCATGTATCATATGAAGTATAATAAAGTTTAAAATGGCTTATTTTAGTGTCTAAAATTGAAAAAGAGTAATTTTATAACTTAAAAAAGAGATTTAAAAACTCATTTTGTGCAATTTTAGATACCAAAATGATTCATTTTAAACTTAATTATACTTTAGATGATATAAGATATATCAAAGTATCACTTAACATTACATATCATCATTTAATTGATAGAATGTTAAATAAAAGTAAGTGAAAGATCAATTAACTCATATTTTGTAATGTGAAGGACTAATTGACTCATTTTAAAGCTCAATGATGACTAAAATGACTCATAAGTGTAAAGTTAGAGACTAAAATAAACATTAACTCTACTTTTACACTATTAATCATGCGTTTATATTTGCAAGACTTTTAGGGTATGTCTCATTGGGAGCAAAAAATGAGGGTATATTTTTTTTAAACGAGCTCTATGTATAAGCTTGCACATGAAACTCATTTAATGAATTTTTACCCTCAATTTTACTCCTCAATCAGGTTATAGGTTGTTGAGTGAAACACTTTTACTGGCATGACTTGTCTGTGTAAATTTTTTTACACCAATAATATATCAAAATTAAATTCTTATTTAATTTCTTAAGTTGATGATGTCTATGTACTTGTGATTTTGTTTTTTACATGTAGTGTAAGTGTCAATTCCTATGCAAAGAAAGTGGTAGAATTGGATTATATGGTGAAAAGAATGGTATTTGAGAGTTATGGACTGGACAATAAGAAATGTGAATCATTGCTTGAGTCAACCGATTATGTGTTGAGATGCTACAAATACAGAACACCAAAGAAGGGTGAGACCAATGCAGGAGTGCATCCTCATACGGACTCGGGCTTCTTAACTATATTGAATTCAAAGCTAAATGGCCTAGAAATCCAATTGAAGGATGGTGAATGGTTCCAGGTTGATGCCTCACCCTCTGTGTTTGCGGTCTTGGCTGGTGATGCATTCATGGTAACTTTTCCTTTATATGCCTCACCCTGCGTACATCATTCAATCATATATATGGTATTCGGTTATGATAGTTAACTTTTTATCTACTATTTAAAGAATATATAAAATAAAAGATTTTAATTGAATAATAATGTAAAATATTTTTATACTATTGTTACATAAAAATTAAACTCTTATATTCACCCTGTGTTGTGCTGTGGCTTAAGCATTTAGCAATATTAATTAGATTTTATCTATTGATTTTCAGGTTGTGTTAATTATTTAATTCAAATCATTGTAAAACTTTCAATGATTAAGTTCGTTAGTTATAATAATCCATAATTAATGTGAATGTAATCTCCGAAGTCAAAATTATACTGATTCATGATCCCCACACTAAATTATATATTAGGTCTTCGCAATTGTTTTATTATATATAGATGAATATTCTGTATAAGTTGGCTGAATTTGACATTCATTTTTTTAAGTAAAATTTTGTATCTGAGTCATAGGGCTGGTTTGGATAAGTCTCTAAAATATATGCTTTCATAAATACTCATTTTTAAAAGGACCTTTTTTTTGAAAAAAAATAGCTACCTTTTATACTTAGATGTAAAATTAATTTATATTTTGATAATATTCAAATAGATTTATTTATTTTAAACATATTTTTATGTTATAAAAAATTATCCCTTTTGAAAAATGATATTCTTTTTTTAATGATTATATTTTTACTTAAAAAATTACACAAACATATTTAAAACATAAAGTATTTTTTAATAAAAATATTTTTATATTCAAAATAATAACATACAAATGAGCCCATATAGATAAATGTTTAAAACAAGTGTTCGAAGAACTTCACTCTGTTGACCAACAAAAAAAAAAAGGAACTTCACTCTTATAATTGGCCGACATATCTTTGAAGCCATTAGTAGGATTCAATACACTATATAAACATATATGATAGTTTAGACTACAAAATAAAAAATAAAAAAAACAATGCTTAAATATATTTTTGTCCTTTCAAAAATAAGTTAGTTTTGATTTTGGTCCTCGAAAAAAAACCAAATTTTTTCATGAACTTAAACCAAAACTTGCTGATTATATTTTTCAAGACCAAAAATATATGATAACCCAAATTTCAAAACAACAATTTTTTGTTTAAGAACGACTCCAGACAAAAATAGCATTTATGGAATGTCACGAAATAATATTTTCTTGCTCTAAAAATTTCATTTTGCAGGTGTGGAGTAATGACAGGATACGTGGTTGTGTACACCGAGTCTCCATGAATTGTAAGGCAGAAAGATACTCCATTGGGCTGCTTTCATATGCTGGCAAGGTGATGGTGCCACAGGAAGAGCTAGTGGATGAGGAACATTCTCTACGTTATAAACCATTTGACCATTATGGATATCTTCGTTTCTTCCTCACTGAAGAAGCTATAAAATCTACGTCTCGAATCAAGGCTTATTGCGGTATTTGATGAGCACATCTTATGACTATGGAGTCAGTAGTGTGTTTGGCTCTCTATGATACCATGTTAGAAGTCAACAGTTAAATTTGTATGTCCAAAGCGTGATCCGAATATGTTGTTGTGCTATAAACTCTATCTTCGTTTCTGCTGCTTCTAGGTTTATTAATGCAGTCTGTCATCATCTACTCTGTATTTGAATGAACTCAATGAATAAAAATTCACCTATGGTAGTGGTATATATCTATATAGTTTTTTTTGGTTTTTAGGGGCATTTCTACCTTGGCACCGTTGTCAGAGACACTCTCAACAATTATTTTCTTCAGAATTTAAATCTTGTTATTCTATCTAAAAATGTAGTCCTATAAACTTGCATTATTAATTAAGCCCTACTCAGCCTGCTACTATTTTTTCTTCCCTTGTTTTCAAGATCAATCTCCACATGTCCTGTAGGACTAGCTTCTCCACACATGTATGTGTTCACCCATTTCCATGTCAGCATTTGACTTGTCACTTGTCATCCTCCTTGCCATTTGTTACAGGTCCTCCTCTGTCCCCAAAGGTTGAGATAAGGATATGTTGCAATGATATCTGCAACGTTCTCATAGGTGCCTTCATTTGGAGGAATGCTTTCCCAATAAATCAAAATTTGCTTAATTGGCACTGATCCCTGCATTATTGTTCTGGTGGCGAAAGCTTTTTCTAGTTGCAAAATTAGGCTTGCGTCAGTAATTGCTAAAGGCAAGGGTATGTCCTGCAGAGTGGACTTTCCCTTCAGTTTCTTGATTAAAGAAATATAGAATACAAGATGGATCCTTGAATCAGTTGGCAAATCCAATATATAAGCCAATTCTCCAATCGTGCTAATCACATTAAAAGGTCCAAAACACCGCATATCCACCTTATGATTTTTCCCTAGAATAACTGATGATTGTTTGTGGTTAGAGCTTGACTAGCACAAAATCACCTACTGCAAATTGTGCTTATTTTCTTCTTCTATTTCCTTGAGTCTTCATATATTCGTGTGAAATCTTTCTAAGCTAAAGCTCTCAGTTGGTCTTAGACTGAATCTCTTTTTTGTAGAGATTCATGAACTAAGATAAGGTCCTTGTTGGAATCAAACTCTATGTTTCAGGGTCGGGTTCTTAAACGCCAAAGAGATTAAAAAAACAAATCAACCAAATCAAATAATGTAAAGTAATATGAACAAAACAAGAATAATGACTGAAATTCCTCTTTTTATTGAAAATTCTCCTCTTTGGTTACAAAAGTTGTTTTTCCTATCTGACTTCTCTTTAGAATCAAGAAACAATTTCTCTCTTTAAAATGAGTGGAAATGTTGTTTTGATATAAATAGTGTCACCCCTATTTATAAGCAAAGCTAGAAGCACAAATTAGGCCTTTTCTCTTTCCAGTACTATTTCCATGTATTAGGACTAAAGTGGCACATTCTTATTGGTTATCTATGATTGGTTCATCGACTCTTGCATTCAGGCCCATATTCATTTGATCGGGTGTTGGTGCGGTTTATTAACGTCCTCCTTAGTCAGGCGTCCTCCTGACTGTTCCTCCCAAGCATCTTTTATGAGCACTCTTCCACAAGCGTCCCTCATGAGTGCTTCTCCTCAGGCATCCTTCTTGGGTGCTCCTCCTCATGTCCCCTTCCTAGGTGCTCGTCCTCGGATGTCCTTCTTGGACACTCCTCTTCAAGAGTCCCTCCTTGTCTCTCATCCTCGAGAGTCTCTCTGGGTGCCTCCTCTTGGCCTAGGCACTCTAAGAGAGCACTTCCCTCATGTCAGACGTCTCAAGAGGGAGCTTTATCTACCTTAGATGCTCTTGAAAGGTAAGGTTCTCAGACTTGGCGTATAAGGGATGTCACCTTATCCATAATTTCATACACACTCCAAAACACTTTACTCATTATAATAATAGGAGGATCCATAACAAGAAGAGCCTTAAATGGTGACATGACAATGCTAGAATGAGTGGAGGTATTGTACCAAAATTGATACCATGGCAGCAATTTTAACATGCCTTTTTTTTAAAAAAAAAATCAAATTAGAAGCATTTGAGATACATTTCAAGGGAATTATTTAGAACTTTTAGTTCTGCCATTTGTTTGGGGATGATAGAAGGAGCTCATTGCAATAGTAGTCCCCGTTTCGTGAAAATTGCTTCCAAAATTGTCTCAGAACAACTAACATTGTTTCTATCAGAGATAATAACTGGTATGTCATGTAACTTCACATTTGCAATAATAACATTTGATAGCGTTAGTGATTAAGAAGGGGGTTTGAATCAATCACTATTAATTCAAAAAGTTCATGCACATTCACAAAACTACTCAGGAATCTCAATAAAGTCTCCTACTAAAATAGGAGATTTTGTAAGCGAAAATCTTTTAAACAAAAGAAAAACTTTTAGTAAATGATTGGAAGCTTCAATAAATATATCTTTTAGAGAATGTCACTTGTTAATATAGTTTAGAAGTTTGACTCAGAGAAAGAGTGAAATGTTTAGGAAAATCAAGTTTGAGCACAAATTAAAGAGTAAGAGAAAATAAGCTTGCAAATAATCTATTTATACTAGTTCGGCTCCTAAACCTTAAGCCTATATCTAGTTCTCACCCTTCAGGTGAGAGTTTCACTATATCAAATTTACAAGACAAACAGCCACAAACAGTACTTCACACAAGTCCTAAGTGCAAGCACCAACAAAGAGTATTTTAACAAGAGCCTCTCCAAGCTTACACAAAGAGTAGTCTTTCCAAGAGTCTCTCCAAGCTTACACCAAAAGTATTATTTGACAAGAGCCTCTCCAAACTCACAAACAAAAATGACTTTTATGACTCACAAAAGCCTCACAATCAAATGTCTTTTACAATAATTTTCTATTTCTCTTACAAGAGGATTTTCACTCAAAGTAGTAGAAAAACAACATTTACTCAAGACTTTTTCTCAAAGGATATCTCACAAACTTAGCTTAACCTTTTTCAAACTTTCCGTTTCCTCTAGAGAGGAATGTGCTCTGCGAATACAGGAAATAATCTCACAGACAATATATATCTAGTGGTAGTTGTGAGAGAAGAAAGGAATAAAAGATGACTCAAGCAAAGGTATTTTTAGAATAGTGTATCAATGTTGTGCTCCTTTCTTAGAATTGTTTGGTGCTCTAATGATTCCTTAAATAGAGCAATATTTAGACCGTTGTAGGCCAAGAGAAGGGATAGCTAGCCCTTGTCCTTCTCTTGTGAGGTGGCAACATCTGGAACATAGAGATATTTTGTCCTTGTGCCAATTGTCATTATCTCTGTCTTTTCTTTCTTCTAGAAGTATGTGAACTGTCATTGTCTTTTATTTTCAAAAAATAAACATTCTTCAGATATTTTCGTTTTGAATTATGACCATTCTTCATCTATCGCAGTCCTGGATCGTAACGGGATGGTGAAAATGAATTGTTAAAATTGGAGTCACTACCAAGTTTATTTAAATTAAAAAACGTGGAAAAACCCATTTGATTCTAAAAGAAATGATCTTTGAAACTAGATTTTAGTTTAGGAGTTGGTTATATATAGGGAAGGTAAGAATTTAATCCTACAACGCCCCTAATACACCCATCCTTAGACGTACCTTTAATTGATTTATGCAAATTATTAATAACCTTTCAAAATATTTATTTTCTCATTTTATTTACAAGGACCTTAAAAAAAAATCTTTCTTAAAGAGAAGAAATTTTAGAACACCAAATTGTCACAACTCAGGTGTCCAAAATACCAAGTTAATAAGCCGTACAGTAAATTAACATTTTATTTGAAATAAAATATTTGACAAATAAGTGGCTAATTTAAAATAAAGAATTAGAAATATATTTACAAGCATGATGAATAATTATGAAAAATTTAATTTTGACTTGACAGGAATGTCCGCTCCTACGTATTCCTTGGACAATAGGAACTCAAAGTCACATAGTTCTATAGAAATATTTGTGGGTTGATTGATTTTACTTTTTGAAAAGAATTTTAGAATATTAAGCTTAACACCTAAAATATTCCAGATCATAGAATTATAAGCGTTGCGGCTAAGTTAATCCTATTTTCAAAATGAAATCTATTAAAAAAAATTATCTTGAACACAAATTTTAAAAAAAAGTCTTTCTTTTTTTATTTTGACCAGCTCAAAGACAAAAAAAAATAAAAAAAAAATTCTGGATTTAAAAGAAGAAAAGAAATGAAGCCCACAACAAAGAAAAAAATTCATAAAAAGAACCACAGAAGCCCAACTTTCATCATCAGTTTTTTTTAAATGTGTCTACAACAGCCCAACAATAGAACTTTCGAATGAAAATCTACAAACAAAACGAGACTCAGGCCCAAATTCCCAGAAAACATGGTTAACCCAACTTGTAAAAAAATGATGAACCAAAAGTCACAAACAAAACCAACTGCAAACGAGGCCCACCAATAATAGTTTTAACAAAATTTTAACCCAAAAAGAAAGAATAATATTCAAATAAATAAAATAAAAGGGAAAGAAAGAAAAATCTGAATCAAAGACAAACGATAGGGAGAGAGACTTCAAACATCCATTTGGGGTTATAAACACAGAGAAAAAGAGAGAGAGCTGTGTTCAGGCAGAGGCAGGGAGGAAAAGAAGTTGGCGGCTCATGGCGGCAATCTGGTCCTTACTTTTATTTTATTTTATTTTATTATTTATTTATTTATTTTTTTAGAAATGGGTTGTAGGAATTTTGGGTTTTCTTTTTATGGGTCAAACAAAATCGACACATGATCTAATGTCCAGTTACCACTTCAGCATATTGCTTTTCATATTGCACAATGTTTATCTCAAAGTCTCCTACCCGAGTTACAGAAATTGTGTCATTTGTTTAATTTTAGAAACAATATACAAATACATGAATATGTTCACACACATATTTATCATCACATTTAGATTCATAAACCAACAGCATCAACCGTTAATTAACTGGCGTGGTCTAATTTTGTCGGTACGAAGTGAGCATACTTGGACAAACGATCCACGATAACCATGATAACAACACTCCTGCCTCGGAGCGAACGGACACACCATTCAATATAGAAGCCAGGAGGTCTTTTAAGTCATATGTCACCTATTCGTTAGCAATACTATCAGCCCGTAATATGACAGTGCATAAGTTTCAATTTGAAAGCCTTAAATGCTTTTCATGTTCAGGCGCATCAATTGTTGAATATGAAGCTCCAATAATGACATGTATAGCTGTGCATCCGACGATATGATTTACGCAAGATTTTGACTTTTGTGAATTCAAGTTTTCAACAATTCCTACAGTGTGAATTCAACTTCTGTGCATCCAAATTGGTTAGGAAAGTCGAGAGCAACCATTCCTACAGTTTGGAATATGCTTTAGTAGTACATATCCTTTGTCTTTGAAATTTGTGTGTTTAATTGAAAGATAAAGGTAAGGATAAAATTTTCTTAAATAAATTTTATATATAAAATTGCAGATAAAATATATCCATAAAAATTTACACGTATTTTTATTTCTAACCAAACATACTCTAAAGATCAAAAAATGGACCAGATCACGTCTACGTGCTAAAAGTCAATGTTCGAGTCAATCAAATAAGTTTACACGGCCCAGATTGAGCTAACTATTGAAATATGCTAAATAATAGTGAAAAGAAATGTGAACGAAATTAATCAAAATTTGTCAAAATTCGTGTATAGCTATTCATCTATCCAAGAGTATTTGTCAAGATTCAAGAAAAATAAAACCCTGATGTTTACTTTCCGTGCAAATTAGGTATCAAACTCAATAAGATTTTATTAACAGAAAAATGAGTTTGTACAATATTTGTTATGTTTAGGTATTTATTGCTTTACAGGTAATCAACATGGTTTTTGCTTTGGTCCAAGGTACCGGTATCCTTTCAAATCTAAAGATTGTTTTTTAATTATTAGTATTTAAAATATTAATAAATTTAATTAGTAAAACGGTGGTAAATTTTCAACCATAAATTATCCAAAATATTTATTATGAACTTTATAGGTAGAAATCCAATCAACATGCTTTTTTTTTTCTTTTTTATACACCAAGAGTATCCGTTGTAATAAATAATCCCCTTAAGGCGTAAAACTCACAAATGTCTTTGCCTTTGATCACAAGACCCTTTACATACATATTATCAAATTAAATCCCTAACTAAATCCTTAAAGTTTAGCTTATCAACTATGCGACCTTGTGATATTAATCCATCAACATGCTTTTCAATTAATAAATTGACTTTTGGGCATATCAACTTCAAATATACTTTTCATGTTTGAAAAAAAAAAAACTTCGCAGATGCTTTTTATTTTGTACGGCTCAAGATGAAATGTGTAGAGTATATCTATTGCTTTATACAGCACGTGTATATTTGAGAGGCCAAATTACTAATTTATTCTTTTTTTTTTTCTAATCAAAGGTTAAAATAGTTAAATTATGTCAAACTGTAAAATAATAATAATAAGGGTAAAATATACTTACCTCCTTTGAGATATCAAGAAATAATACTCTATTCCATTTGTTTCAAAAATCTACACTCCACCCCATTTAACTAAAGATGTGTTTGGTGTTTTCTTTTTTATAATTTATTTTTTATAAATTATATATTAAATAATAAAAATAATTATAAAATAAATAATAAATTTAATTTTCATAATTGATAATATAAAATAAAATATTGGCAGATAAACTTTTACTAAATTTAGCAATTTTTTTAATTTTTATAAATTTATGGTTAAAATTATTTTATACTGATTTATAGAAACTAAATTCATAAATAAAATTAAAATTATATCAAAATTTAATAATAATTGTTTTATTAAAAAACTAATAATAAGAATTTTAAATAAATGAGATCTATAAATTAAATAAAAATTTGTTGTAATATTAAAATATATAAATAAACATTAATTATTTTTAAAAATTAAATAATATATGGTAAATAATATTAGTAATAAAAAATATTAATATAAAATATAATTATATGAATGGGATTCAAAATATTAAAAAATAATTTTTATAAATCAATAATTTAATTATCACAGTTAATAATTCATTATCTAGCATGATTTGACACTATTTTAAATTTTTATTAGTTTGAAGTGTAAAATCTAATTTTACACTACACACTAATAAAAATTTAATAAATTGTCAAATAATGGTTGATAGTTATCATAATAGGCAGCTACCTAGTATGATTTAACACTTTTTTAAATTACTATTGCTTAATTTATTTTATAATTATTATTTTTATGAATTTCATTTTGATGCATTGATAGCGTAAAAGTTTTTAACATTATTATCTAATTAATTATTTCATTTAAATGACTTTTCAAACAGTGAATATAAGAGTAAATTACTTTAGCTATGAGACAATATATGCTTGAATACATTATAAAACTCATTTATACTATTAGTATATCAAAATTAAATTCATTAAAATAATAATTGTAAAACGAATCAATCAAATGTAAATAAAAAATAATCAATCAATAGAAATGCTTATTATTAATTTCTTGATTAAAATAATTAATATGATATAATTCTTAATATCCGTTATGAATTTGGTTTTACAACTGATAGTATAAAATAATTTTAACTGTGAGCATATAAAACTTAAAAAGTGTTAAATTCGATAAAAGTTATTTGCCAATATTTTATTTTATGCTATCACTATATAGAAATTAAATTTATTACTTATTTCATAATTAATTTTATTATTTAGTATATAATTTATAAAAAATAAATCGTAAATAGAATGCACCAAACATACTCTTAGTGAGATGAGGTGGAGCGTAGATTTTTCAAATAAATGAGGTGAAGTGTCATTTTATAATACCTACAGGGAGGTAAGTATATTTTACCCTAATAATAATAATAATGATAATAAAAAGTAGCATAACACATACTTTCAGTTTTTTTCCTTTTCTGAAGCATACTTATAAGCCAATTTAATTTAATAATACAAAACTATCTAAATCGTTAAATGTGTATAGTATAGTTTATAGTTATACAGCATTACCCAAAAAAGATTATTTTGACATTGCCAATATCTCTTTATGTTTGTGTGTGGGTGAAAGGCACCCGTAGCAAACAAGAAAGTCTTTGAAAACAAAGATTTTAGGTGCTTTGTTTCAACCAAATACTCTCTCTTCACTATCCTGTTCCGTATTTTACACAGCGCACATATCTTCTCACCCTGCAAAATGAAGGCTCTCTTCATCATCTGTATTGGTTCACAAACCTTGGTGTACATGCCCTCAGCTACACTTGATATGCCTTTGAGTTCAAAGACTGATAAGCTCGCTTTGCTTGCTTTGAAGGAAAAGCTTACCAATGGAGTTCCTGAGTCTCTACCATCTTGGAATGAGTCACTCCATTTCTGTGAATGGCAGGGTGTTACATGCAATTCTCCACACATGAGAGTCTCAATGTTGCATCTAGAAAATCAATTCTGGGGTGGTACTCTTGGACCATCTTTGGGAAATCTAACCTTTCTTAGAAAGCTTAATCTCACTAACATCTACTTGCATGGTGAGATTCCAAGAGAAGTTGGTCGTTTAAAGAGGTTGCAGATTCTGGACTTAGGGGATAATAATCTTCACGGTGAGATTCCAATAGAAATTGGTGATTTGAAGCGGTTGCAGATTCTTGACTTAAGGAAGAATAATCTTCATGGTGAGGTTCTCATGGAGCTGACCAATTGCTCAAGTCTTCAGGTAATTAACTTGTCATCTAATAATCTCACTGGAAAAGTTCCCTCGTCGCTTGGATTTATGATGCAGGTTACTCTGTTGAGACTTGGAGACAACAACTTAATTGGTAGTATCCCGCACTCTTTGGGAAATCTTTCATCACTTGAGACTTTAGGACTTGAAGTGAATCATTTGAAAGGAAGTATACCTGATACTCTTGGTTTGTTGTCAAATTTGAAAGAGTTGTTTTTGAGTTCAGATGGTTTGTCGGGTGAAGTCCTCATTCAATTTACAACCTTTCAAATCTTCAAGTTTTTGAAGTGGTTCAAAACAATCTAACGGGTACTCTTCCTTTAAATTTGCACCTTGCTTTTCCCAATCTCCAGATATTGAATATTGCAGTTAATCAATTCACTGGAACTTTCCCATCTTCAATTTCCAACCTTTCTAAATTACAATGGTTTGAAATACCTGGAAATAGTTTTTATGGACCAATTCCTCCTACTTTGGGAAGCCTAAACGAACTTCAGATATTTCACATTGGTGGTAATAGCTTTGGGAGAGGAAGATCTCATGATTTGGATTTCCTTTCCTCATTAACCAACTGCACTCAGTTGCAAGAAATATATTTCTTTGAAAATAATCTAGGTGGTGGGTTGCCAGATCTCATTGGAAACTTTTCTACCCATCTCTATTTGCTTAATATGCGGAACAATAAAATATCTGGGAGGATACCTGAAAGAATTGGAAACCTGATTGGTCTAGCTTCCCTTACTATGCATGAGAACTCGCTTGAGGGAACAATTCCTGATTCAATTGGAAAGCTTAAAAGGCTGGTAAGATTGTCCCTGCATGATAACAAACTATCTGGTAATATTCCTATTGTCATTGGCAATCTGACTATGTTGTCTGAAGTTTATCTTGGCCACAACAAATTAGAAGGAAGCATTCCATTTACCCTTAGATACTGCAAGTATATGCAGAAATTTAATGTTTCAGCAAACAACTTAAGTGGAAATATTCCCAATCAAACATTTGGATATCAAGAAGGTTTAGTAGATCTTGACTTATCTACCAACTCCTTGACTGGTTCAATTCCTTTTGAATTTGGTAACTTGAAGCATCTTTCCACATTGTATCTACGCATAAACAAGTTGTCTGGTGAAATTCCCATTGAACTCGGTGCTTGTTCTGCATTGACAGAGTTTGTAGTAGAAAGAAATTTCATTCATGGAAGTATACCTTCATTCTTGGCCTCTCTAGGATCCCTCAAAATCTTGGACCTTTCTAACAACAACTTCTCAAGCACAATCCCTCATGAACTAGAGAATCTGACATTGTTGAATAATTTGGACCTGTCTTTTAACCAACTCTATGGTGAGGTCCCAGTAGGAGGAATCTTTAACAACATCACAGCAGTATCATTGATTGGAAATAAGAATATTTGTGGTGGGATACCTCAACTAGATCTCCCTTTGTGCTTAATATTTCCCTCAGACAAGCACAAGAGCTCTCTTAAAAAGAAAGTTATCCTCATCATTGTAATTGGTGCGGTTTTGACCTCATTCATAGTTTTTATCGGTATCTATTATTTCAGGAAGAAACCTAGAAAGTTATCTTCTTCACCGTCACTGGAATATAGGTACTTTAGAGTTTCTTATGGAGAGCTACACCAAGCAACCAATGGATTTTCTTCATCCAATTTGGTTGGCACAGGAAGCTTTGGTTCTGTATATAAAGGAGCTCTTGTCCATTTTGAAAGGCCTATTGCAGTGAAGGTGTTGAATCATCAAACTCATGAGGCATTAAAGAGTTTCATGGCTGAATGCAAAGCTCTAGGGAAGATCAAGCATCGGAATCTTCTCAATATACTGACTTCTTGTTCAAGTGTTGATTATAAAGGCAAAAATTTCAAGGCCATAGTTTTTGAGTTCATGCCTAATGGGAGTTTGAAAGCTTGTTGCACAATAATGAATATAGCGAGTCTAAATATTTAAATCTCAATCTGGCACAAAGGTTAAACATTGCACTTGATGTAGCTTATGCGTTGGATTATCTTCACAATGATTCTGAGCAAGTTGTAGTTCACTGTGATGTCAAGCCAAGTAATGTTCTTCTTGATGATGACATGGTTGCCCACTTGGGAGACTTTGGATTAGCTAGACTCCTTGAGACCACGGGTCATTTTAGTAGAGATCAAGCTAGTTCCTATGCAATTAATGGGACAATTGGATATGTTCCTCCAGGTAAAGTCCCTTACTATCCCTTAAAAATGTTTTGCCTATATTTCTTCATTAGATCGTTACAACAATTGGAAAAGGTATTTTATTAAATTCATGTTTGTTAGTGACATATGCTATTATCATTTATATTAGATTTAGGATGGCATCATTATTACAATAGTTAACTTACAACTCAAACTTCTCTAAGTCCAAAGCATCGACAAAACTTTTTTATTACCTTAGTTATGGGAAACAACTCTTTAAAAAATTTAGCTGAAAATGATTGGTTTATAATCTAGAAATGATATCCATCTATACTCTTCTTCATTTTTGTTTAAAGAATTGTTATTCAAATTGAACAGAGTATGGAACAGGTGGGCCAATATCACCAAAAGGGGATATCTATAGCTATGGAATTTCTGTTGGAGATGCTCATTGAAAAAACCAACCAATAGTATGTTTAGTGAGGCTCTAAGCCTACACAAGTTCTGTAATGTTGCAATTCCAGAAGAATCACTGAAATAATTGATTCACGGTTGCTTGTTCCATTAGCTGAAGAAGAGAAGGATCATGTGGCAACAAAATATGGAAGACAACATTCGAGAGTGTCCTTTCTTTTGCTAGGATTGGAGTGGCATGTTCTTTAGAGTTCCCCACTCAGCGAATGAACATAAAAGCTGTTATAATGGAATTGCATTCGATTAAACAAAAGCTACCCCATTTCTAGTCATTTTTGTGAGAACAAATCAGCTGCATTCACCTACAGATTCTCTGTTGTTTTAGTCTTGTTATCTATTACTTGTTTTCTGCATATTCTTGTTCAAACTAATTTGATCCACTTCAATTCCTATATAGTGATGTAACAATTTTAGTTCGCTCCGTTGTACTGTGTAGAAGGGTAACTTTTTTTGTGAATATAGATCTAACACTTCATTTTTAGCTATAGTCAAAACAAAATTGTGCCTCACATTGAAGAAATACTCACTTAAATAAAAGGAGAAGCTGTTTCGTGCTTTAAGAAAACCTAAAAATTGATTATGTACTATTCATTATTTGACATATAAATTCTATAAGTCATCATTGTTTCTATATTTTGTGCACTTTTAAGATGATAGTTGATATATTAAATAATAAACGAAAGAGAGAATTTTATTTTTGCTTTCGAGCATGTAAAATTTGTTTATTCAATTAGAAGCTAAATTATTAGATTAATATTAATTGAAAGAGAGAGTTGATATAAGATCGAACACTAATGAGGAAAGATACAAAGTATCTTGTGAGGGTAAGTAGGGTCAAAAAAACTTTGTATTTTTCTTATCTGAATTTCCATGTTTTATGTCCAAAAGGATTTAGTTTAAACTTTTCTTTGTTTGTCGTATTGTCGTTACTTCTCTATAAAAGCAGATTTTTAGTACAAATTGCATATCAAATGTGCAAATGTGCATAAGTATAGTACTAGAGCATTCATCACATGTAAATTCTTTGCAATGAACATAGAGTTTTAAAATTGAGACTTGTCTTTAGGGGTGACAAAACGGGCTTTTTTAAAGTAATGGGATAATATTTTCAATCCACGAAAAAATATCACATGTCTCACCCGCGGTTGAAGCAGTTGGACTTACGAGTTCCCATTTTCTTTGGCCCAATGGATTGAGGAGCTACACGTACACAAGCCCTAAAAACCACACCTCTTGGTCCTCTTCTTCCTTAAGAAGTGAAGAATATCCAGAAAAATAGACAATGAAGATCATGGTTGGAGCCTCTAAGTTTCGAGCTATTCAAACTAGAGCTGAAAATTCGCCTTGCCTGGCAGCCTTCATTGCCCTTAGCTTCTTGGTGACACTCCCAGGATGTTGTGCAATGCATTTTTTAATAATTTTTTATGTGGATAAATCTAGTGAAAAAACTGTTCCTGATAGTATTAGTTGATAAACACTTGTAAATGAGTTTGTTAGACTCACTGTTAAGTGTTAGTTATTTGTTTAGCTTTCTGTTATGAAACCAACTATAATATACTGAAGCTATATAAGTCTGAATCATGATGATTTTCTCTAATTCTTCAATAACACATTCCAAGAATTCAGTTCAAAATACTGATACCTTTCACATGGATCATGATGGCATTCGATCATTTTCATCAACCTTCATCATCACCAATGGATCTTCATGCAAGTCTTCTTCATCAACTTTCAAACTTGCAATCTCAGTCTAGGAGCCATGTAAATCCCATGACTGATCCATCTAGTCCCTTACCTCAGGAGAGAATCCAGGTACTTCTATTTCTAGTTGTGTTAAATACTCAGAATTATCATCATTGGGCCAGATCAATGTGGTTAGCTTTGAAAACCAAGAACAAATTGGGCTTCATAGATGGTTCCTTAGGGAAACCAGAGAACAGATCCTTGTTTTGATGCTTGGGACAAATAACACATACGTAGTATCTTGGCTTAATCTTTCTTTGAGATCTCCAAAAGTGTCATTTGGAGCAATGTTGCATGCGATCTTTGGAATGATCTCAAGCGTCGATATTATCAGGGAGATGTATATAGAGTGGCTGAATTAAGTGAAGAACTCTATGCCATCAAACAGGCAAAATTGAAGTCCATATGGGAAGAATTGGATCGACTTGCCTTTGTGGCCTAGCAAGATTATCGTCTCAATGAACTTCTCATGAAGCCATTACCCGACAATGTCTCAAATCCATGAATCCAAGATTCTTCATCCATCCCTCATTCCAAAGGTCGAGGCCAGGTGAACACTTCGGAAAACCCCATCTTAAAGAAAAGGGAAATGCATGCTTTACTTATTAATTGTGCAAATTATTAATAACCTTTCAAAATATTTATCTCATTATTTATTTACAAGGAAATTTCTTAAGAATTCTAGAACATCAAATCGTCACTCAAAATATTGAGTCAACAAGCCGTCACGGTAAATCAACATCCAGAAATTTAAATTTAAACATATGAAAATAAAACTCTCTTATGAACTCTATGAAAGAAAATAAAACATAAAATAATAAAAGAAGATTTATTTCAAGGAACTAAATTAACATTTTATTTGAAATAAAAATTTTTAACAAATAAATGACCAATTTAAATTGAATATAATAGAAAATTCTATGAATTATTTTAAATGAAATATTCTTAATATCTTTTTTATAAAAGGGAATTTTCCATTGAGCTAAAAGATATTAAGTTAACAAGCCGTCACATTAACATTTTATTTTACTTCTCAAATAATATAAAAATAACATAAAATATTTCATAAAAATTATTTACAAGTAAGACATAAATTATAAAAATTTAATTTTGAACTTGATTGAAATATCTGTGCAATGGGGTCAAAGTTACTAAAATGAATATATGTTAATTGGCTTTATTTTTAAAGAAATAATCAAGAATAATAGGATTGTCATGACTGATAATCTTACTTTTGATTGTAAAAAAAAATCTTGGAATTCATTAAATAAAATTTTAAACTAAATGAAAACCCTTTTTTTTCTATGACATCCACCAAAGAAAAAGGAATTGACCCCAAACATGTATAGACAAACCAAAAATTCCTCTCTCAACACAATAAGACAATTACCCTTTTTTGTTAAATGAGGACCACTAACCCAAACTCACCAAATAAAAAGGCAAGGAAAGCATTTCTAAATTGATTTTGCAAAACAAAAGCAAAATAGTTGCATGAAGGGAATAAGTGAGGGAGGAAATAGGGAGATGCAAGGTTGCTCACACCAAGCTCCGTGACGGCGCGATCGAGTTGGGAGGAGCGTGATGCATGTGTGAGCAGGTGACAAGAGAGTGCAATTGGAAGATCTGAGTAGAAACGAAGGAGGTGCCTAGGTGGCTGGATTTGAGCTAGTGGTCTCAAAAACGAGGAGGTGACCGCCACCACTCACATCGCACGGAATCCTCACGATGATGCAATGGTTCCGCACCGATTGCGAGCACTACTACGTGTGAGGACCGTGAGAGAATTGGACAAGCAACGTTGTTTCCTTTCAACTTCTTTCTTCCTTTTGAAGAAATTGATATCTGATTCTAATCTAGGATTTTTGTAAATTGGATTGGACTTTTGATGATGATGGATTTAATTTATGGTTTTGTGATTAGGCTGACTAGAATTGTGATGAGGATTGATTTTGATTTTGGTCATAACTCATGGCGTTAGCTATGGTCTGAAAGAGGTTTTTGAGATGGCTAAAATGAAAAATTGCAATATGAATCAATGCCTAATTATTTACCTTATTTTTCTTGTCTAACAACTCTCTGTTGCTTAAAAAATATGATAGGCAGCTATCTCTTTGTGAGTTTCTGAACAAAATCTCAAAAATTTCCGAAAATATTGATCTATCTCTGAACTTATACACCATTCTCCCCCTTCATGACATGTGATCTTTGAGAAATTTATTATTGCAGGGGATCTTGGTGCCATTATTTTGAACATTGATGAATCCATGCTTCACTTGACTGCATTCATCTTGTTTGTCTGGCACGCCTCATCATCTAACTTGTTTTGCTAGGCACCGAATTGTTATCTTTGTCACTTTCTTTTGAGAACGCTCTAGATTAAAGGAAAAGGAAAGAATGGGCTGCAACATTTTTGTTTGCAACTTCAAATATGGGCAAGGCTAAAACCAAAATGGGCCTAAAAAAAATGGGTAATAAAAAACACTGAAACATGAAATGGACTTA
This sequence comes from Dalbergia oliveri, assembly GCA_030441495.1. Taxonomy (NCBI): domain Eukaryota; kingdom Viridiplantae; phylum Streptophyta; class Magnoliopsida; order Fabales; family Fabaceae; genus Dalbergia; species Dalbergia oliveri. Next base: position 18,529,074 of record JAMLFY010000008.1, read on the forward strand.
ACACAAACAATAACAACAAAATGAAATAGGTTAAGAGCTTTTTTTAAATGTACTGAAAATTTTTTTTATTTATTTATTTTTGTTTGATCGGACAAAATCAGGTGTTCACACATAGCATGGGTAGAGGTCAAGGAGGGAGAGGTTACACCAACAAAGTCTGCTCCTATTGTGGCAAAACTGGCCATCTAATTGATACTTGTTACAAGAAATTAGGTGTACCTCACCATCTCAAACACAAACCAGGGAATGCCAATTGTATGGTCACCAATGAAGAAGTTGATAATCAAGGTGGCAATTGCAACTTAACCCGGAAGAAAACAGTGCAAGTTCCAGTGTGACTCTCACTCATGAGCAACGGCAAGCACTGCTAGCTCTTCTCCAACCGTATGAATCATCTTCCTTCCATAGTGCTAATCAGGTCGTCACCTCATCCTCTTTAGTTTCAGATCCATCAGGTACACACTTACTAGCCCTTTCAAGCCATTTACTTTCAATCACTAGCCTTGCACCAAACTGTTGGGTGTTTGACACAGGTGCCACTGACCATGTGACATTCACCCTTAATAATTTCCAAACATACCACCATATAAAACCTATTTTAATTAAATTACCAGATGGATCACACACCACTGCACACATTTCAGGCACAATTCATTTTTCTGATGATTTTTACATAACAAATATGCTTTATATCCCTTTATTTACCTTTAATTTGCTATCAATCTCTAAAGCTACTACTGCACTACAATGCAAGTTTACATTCACTAATGAGTTTTGTGAAGTGCAGGATCAACCCTCATTGAGGATGATTGGCACAGCTGAATGCAGAGGTGGCCTCTATATAATGGAAAGACCTGTCAATCATATCCCAATCAATGCACAATTTGCACAAATTTTACACACTTCAACGGTTCCTGCACCAAATACACTTGAAGATACAATTGTACACCCCTCTTCCCTATGGCACCTTAGATTAGGTCACATATCCCCTAGCAAATTGCTTGTATTATAGAAAGTTTTTCCTTTCCTTAAATGTAGTTTGATTCAAGGCCCTTGTGAACCATGTCATCTAGCAAAACAGAAAAGATTATCTTACAGCACTAGTAACACAAAATCTGAAAACATTTTCGATTTAATACATGTTGATATTTGGGGTCCCATCTCTATTCTTTCAACGCAGGGCATAGATATTTTTTGACAGTTGTAGATGACAAAAGTATATTCACATGGTTATTTTTCATGAAAGCTAAGTCTGAAGCTCTCAACTTCTTAAAGATTTCATTCAACTCATTGAAACCCAATTTCACAAAACAATTAAATGCATAAGAATTGATAATGGCCCTGAATTCAAGCTCCAAAACTTTTATGCATCAAAAAATTATCCACCACACTTCTTGTGTTGAAACTCCTCAACAAAATGGTGTAGTTGAGAGAAAGCATCAACACATTTTAGGAGTGGCTAGAGCTTTAATTTTTCACTCACATTTACCAAAATGTTTTTGGCATTTTGCAGGATCACATGCTGTCCATCTCATAAATAGATTACCAAGCATCTATCTTAACAATGATTCCCCTTTTCATGTCTTATACAACCGGTTACCAGACTTGTCAAATTTAAAGGTATTTGGTTGCCTTGCTTTCAGCTCAACACTTTTGGCTAATAGAAAAAAGCTAGATGCTAGGTCTAGAAAGTGTGCTTTTCTTGGATTCAAAAGTGGTACAAAAGGTTTTGTGATGTTTGACATGGCCTCAAAGGAGATATTTGTTTCCAAAATGTAATATTTTATGAATCCATTTTTCCCTTCATAACTGAAGCTACACCACCCAGCCCATCAAATTCAGTCTCAACTCTTCCCTTATCAACCCCTTTTCTTTCTGCATTTGATCCATTCCCAAGCCCCTTACATTTTTATCACCAACCACAAAATCTAACAGCACACAACCCACCACCATTTCATCCCCAGGACCTACAGCTTCCCACCACAAACACATCCAACTCATCTCAGCCCTCAATTCCCTCCAAAACACATGCTTGAAACCATTCAACCCACAATACCAGTCCATAATTCATTTGCACCCTTATTCAATCCATCAGGAGATCCTGAATCTCACACACAACCAAGCTTACCCACTGTACCACACCCTAATCCACCTAGAAAATCAACTAGAATCACCAAGAAACCTTCTTACTTACAGGATTTCCATTGTATGGCAGCAACCAATGCTTCAGCTTTTGCCGATTCCTCATGCAGGTGTCCACTCTCACATCACTTGTCTTACACTAACCTTTCATCCAAACACAAAGCTTTCTCTCTTGCTATCTCTACCTGCCCTGAACCAAAGTACTATGAAGAGGCTGTGACTCAAACATGCTGGAAAGAAGCTATCTCTGCGAGCTCGAAGCTCTTGAACAGAAACACACTTGGACTATCACTCTTCCACCTGGAAAGAAGCCAATTGGGTGCAAATGGGTCTTTAAGGTCAAATACAAAGCAGATGGACTGGAAAGACATAAAGCTCGATTGGTGGCAAAGGGTTCACCCAAACCCATGGCATAGATTACCATGATACCTTCAGCCAGATAGTAAAAATGACAACCTTGAGGGTTCTATTGGCCATTGCGCCGCAAAAGGATGGTTTCTCAAGCAACTTGATGTAAACACAACATTTCTACATGGGGATTTAGAAGAGGAAGTATATATGAAGCTACCCCATGGCTTGCAAGTTCATGACAAGAAGCTTGTTTGCAAATTACAGAAGTCATTGTATGGACTTAAGCAAGCTAGTAGACAGTGGAATGGTAAGCTCACATCCACCCTAATTGGCACAGGATTCCACCAATCAAAGTCAGACTACTCCCTCTTCACTAAATCAACTCCACAAGGTTTCACACTATTTGGTTTATGTGGATGATCTGATCTTGGCTGCAATGACCTGAAAGAAATTGATTCTGTCAAAGCCTTGTTGGACAACTATTCAAAATAAAGGACCTTGGAGACCTAAAATATTTCTTGGGAATGGAAGTGGCTCGAACCAAAGTAGGGATTGCTCTTTATCAGAGGAAATATGCACTTGACCTTTTGGAAGACACTGGTCTACTAGGTGCCAAACCTTCCACCACTCCCATGGATTACACTACCAAGCTCTCTAAGAACTGGCAATCCCCTGACTGACCATTTCAGCTAGAAGGTTGATTGGAAGATTGGTTTACTTGACCAATACAAGGCCTGACATATCATTTGCTGTTGGCCATCTAAGTCAGTTCCTTGATTGTCCTACCAACTCACATGCAAGCTACTCAGGATTCTCAAATACATCAAACAATCTCCTGCATCTGGTATGTTCTCCCAGCCACCTCTGATCTCACATTGGCTAATATTGACTATTGGGGAACTTGTTCAGATACTAGGAGGTTTGTCTCAGGTTACTGCTTTTTCCTAGGATCCTCTTTGGTCTCTTGGAAGAGTAAGAAACAAACAACTGGAGCCAGATCATCTTCAGAAGCTGAATATCGAGCCCTGGCACAAGCAACATGTGAAGGACAATGGCTATCCTACTTGTTAAAGGACTTGCTGCTACCAATTTCTAAACCAATCAACCTGTCCTGTGATAACCAGCTGCACTCCATATAGCAGCTAACCCAGTTTTTCATGAGCGGACAAAGCACATTGAAATTGATTGCCATGTCATACGGGACAAAGTACAGGCAGGCCTCATCCAATTACTCCCTATTCCAACCTCTCGCAGGCAGATGTCCTCACTAAGGCTTTAGCCCCTGGTCCCTTCTCATTACTTCAGTCCAAGCTGGGAATGCTCGATTTCCACACTCCCAGCTTGAGGGGGGGTGTTCCTGATAGTATTAGTTGATAAACAACTTGTAAATGAGTTTGTTAGACTCACTGTTAAGTGTTAGTTATTTGTTTAGCTTTCTGTTATGAAACCAACTATAATACTCAACTGAAGCCAGACTATATAAGTCTGATAGTTACACCACTGTATCATGATGATTTTCTCTAATTCTTCAATAACACATTCCAAGAATTCAGTTCCAAATTCTGAGCTCTCGCTTGGGTCTCTCCCTTTTTCTTGCTACAAGCTGATACCTTTCACAAAAACCAATAATCCACCATAAAATGGGATGGGTTAACATTTGCAACCCATATATATTAATAAAATGGGTTGGCTCACCCTGCCTAATTGTTGGATTGACCTGTGGCAGGTTGGGACACATTAGTCCATTTGCCACCTGCCCATCCCTACTTGTCTTTATTGAGCAGCAAGTGTAAAGGAAGAAAAGATATTTATGTTGGTTACATCTATTCCGTATTTCCGTGCTATCCAATAATAAGAATAAAAGCTATTTTTTGGACTATAGGTAATTGAGACAAAAACTAGGATCGACAGTTGTACGTCTATACTTTGAGGTATTACAACTTTGGTAATTGCCTGGAATGCGGTCCTAAGGATAATGATGACGGTCATTCACGATCCTTTTTTGCACGTCTATACTTTGAGGTATTACGACTTTGGAGCCTATCGTGACATGAGGAAAGTGCGTGTTTACACTTATTGATGACATGTTGCTCATGTCTATGATGAATAAGTGGGTTGAATTTATATTACAGTTGGTTGCTACATTATGTGTGTGTCTTCTAGTGTGTTTCACCGTCTTCTTTCTTGATTTGTGGGCTAGTGTTGTGAAGGATGTAATCCCTACTGCGCGTTTAATAAATACTAATGGTTGCTTCCTTAATTTAAACCACCTGTACTATCTAAGTCTCTAGTTTCTACACCAGTATTTAAAGAGGTTGGAGGACTTTAACTATTTATTTGTTACATTTTCAATCTGATACTATCCATTTAATTATTAATTCAAAGAAAAATTCTAAACAATAAATTTTTTTTATCAAAGTTTATATTCTGAAGAATATGTCATAATTATAAGTCTTTACATGTATTAGTGGATTATATCATTTAATTTTATTCAATAATTATCATGATTTTTATTAAAGATTATATATATATATATATATATATATATATTATGGATTTAATTTGTATGTACTAATTGTTATCCAATCATGTATTACTATATCAGTCATTATAATTTTACACTGTCAATATATCAAAATTAAACTTATATAGTATTTTGGATGTGTAGCATCATTCTTATTTATATGCACATATAAATTATTAGAGTTTAATTTTGTAGTAATAATATAAAAAAAATTTACACCATCATCTACTCAAAATAATCTCATTTGCATTTTTTTTAAGTAGTGTATACGAGACTTAATCATTCTACTAATATTTTAATACATGATTGGAATAAAAGTGTAAATTTTACACTATCAATACATATAAATTAAACTTAAATTATTATACTTAGTCTTTTGTCTATAATTTATGTACCAAAAAAGATACTCAGTCCTTTAACTTCAACCACACAGTAAAATAATTATTTTTCACTAGAAGGTTACTACCTTCGCGTGAACCCTAAAAGTCATTTTGGGGGGCCGCCGCCAGCCTTCTTGGCAGAGCGCCCTCCAACCCCTATTCCCTCTTCCTCACCCAGATCATCATGGGGTCCCAAACAGTGTCTCCATTCCAAGTGGTTGACTTCACTGATGAAAACATGAAACCAGGCACTGACACATGGCTCTCAGCCTGCCACCTTGTGAGGACCGCATTCGAGGAGCATGGCTGTTTCGTGGCACGCTACGACAAAGTTAGCAAGGAGCTTGGCGAATCTCTTGTCTCCGTACTCAAAGAGTTCTTTAGTCTCCCCATGGAAACAAAAACACAAAAGGCTACTGACAAGCCTTTCCATGGCTTCGTAGGAAAAGCCCCCTTGATTCCCGTGTATGAATCCAATGGCGTTGATGATCCGTTGAGTATGGATGCATGTCAAAAGTTCGCACGCACAATGTGGCCTGAAGAAGGGAACGATCGTTTCTGGTAGGTATCCTTTAATTTGTACAGGCATGCATATGTCACATTAACTGAATCATGGTTAATTAACTTTATGTTATGCATGTTGTGAGAGAAATTACTAGATGTTCTTCAGGTAATTTTTTTTCTTTTTTGTGATGTCTTATAATTAAAATATGGTGCTGGTAAAGATTAAAAAAAATCTGCAGGGTAAAGATGTGAGCTGCGTTAAATTATTTTGACTGAAATGATGGTTGTGTTTTAAATTGTAGAACTCTACTCTACAATATGACTTATTGATTAGTGACCATGGTGGGCACTATTTTTATATATATTTCTTTTGATATCAAAACTGTCTTCTTCCTCTCATATCCACCTTCTTCGGCAGAGGAATTAAGACAAACCCATCACCAACACCCCTGTCTGTTCCACTAGCACCAAGATGGCCCCGCCATTCTCCGCAAACCCGATCCTATACCGCAACCTACTCACTCCCCAAAACCCCGCCTCAACCCTGTTGCGCTGCCGCCATCCTGACAATGCGCCCATCAACCATCCCTTGTGAGCGTCCTCTCAACAAGCATCTCTATGGAACAGCGACGGCGGCATCACCACCTCCTCCTTGAAACTGGTTCCGGAAGAGGAGAGTCTAGGGGTGAAGGAGCGGAGGAAACTAGAGAGGTCTTGTGGGTGGAAGGTCGCACCACCGTAACTGTGCCGTTGGAGTGAGGGGCGATGAAATGATGGGCCCCGGCCCGCTGGGGAGAGTAGGATGATAGTAAAAGGGGAAGAAGAAAAAAACAAAAAAAAAACAAAAAAGAGTCGTGGAGTTGAGGACTATGATCGTCCTTAGGTTGTGAGGGCCATTTTAGAATCACTTATATTGTTAACATGGAACACATGTAATATTTTTATTCATCCACGACACATCATTGTCGTGCATATATATATATATATATATATATTCTCTACATAAAATTAAGTTTAAGCATTGACCATTTTCAAATCAAGCATCTAGGTGCATCCCTCATCAGGCTGAAAAAATATCTCCTGCCTCTATCTCGATACTGGTATGACAAAACTACTTACATGCACTTAGAGTAAGTTTTTTTTTTTTGCTCTACATGAATTCTCAACATCAGATGTAAAAAAGCATGAAAGCGAAAACATGTTAAAAAAATTAAGTATATGAAAGATTTGGATGTGATGTAGAGCAAGGTAGAAGTTCTCATAAAATAATATTTATTTTTCTTATTACTGCAAGAAAATATGCGTTTTGAGATTATAAACAATTGCTCGTGTTAATTAGAGGCTTCGTTTTCTATACAGTGAAATCGTCAATGAGTATTCTAGGCTGTTGCAGCCATTAGACCATATGGCCAAGAGATTGGTGTTTGAGAGTTATGGTGTGGACATGCAGCGATGCGATTCTTTCATTGAATCAAGCAATTATCTCTTCCGATGCCTCCGATACAGACCTCCGGCGGGGGTGAGAGCACTTTGGGGTTGCAATCTCACTCGGACATGAGCCTCTTATCCATAATTCATCAGCTCAATAATATAAGTGGCTTGCAAATCCTGATGAAGGATGGGGAGTGGAGTGGGATTGATGCCACACCCAACACGTTTGTGGTCCTGGCTGGTGATGCATTCCACGTAAGTCCTTAAAAGAGTAAAATGTTATTTAATTAACCAAACATTGACTCATCCACAACCAACAAATTAAATGCTTTATATTTTCATTTCCTACAGTGTATACCCTTAAAAGAGTAATATAAATGTTATTTTAATAGTGGAGTGTTTGCAATTGTTAATTATATATTGTTAACACATGATGGATTCAGATTTCATTTGATTAGGCTTAATTTAGATGCATATGGCGTAGGTGTGGAGTAATGGCAGGATACGCACATGTGAACACAGAGTCATAATGAATGCAACGAAAACCAGATACGCCGCTGGACTATTTTCTTTCGGGGGTGAGATGGTGGAGATACCGGGGAGGTGATTGATGAACAGCATCCCTTGCGCTACAAACCAAGATTCGATAATTATGAGTACATTCAGTTTTTTTATGATGAGAGAATGCACGACGTTTATCCTCGAATCGAAGCCTATTGTGCACTTTGAAGCCTATACCATGTTGCTTTGCCTATGCATGAATTAGTGGATGGGATTATATATGTAAGAATTGGTTGCTACCTTATTTGTGTTCTTCTAGTGTATTTTATCGTCTTCTGTATTGATCTGTGAGCTACTATATATATTGATGTAATCGCTAGTGTGTTTAATAAATAATAATGGTTGCTACCTTGATTTAAACTATCTGTGCTATGCTGCTATCTATATTTCTGTCCTATTATATAAGGAGGATAGAGTAATTTAACAATTGGGTAAATAGCAATGAGGACCCTTTGAGGCATGGAGTAATTGCAGTCAACTCTTACTCCACCCCACATGTTACACGTAACAGCACGATTAAAGTTAAGGAAAAATTCTAACATGCTCAAGGAGGAAGAGCTTTTCTTCTTCCACACCAGTGCATTTGGATTGATTTTTAAAAAAAGTTTGTTTTAACTTAATTTTTAAAGCAGAGTTTTGTTTTAGAAAAAGCTATTTTGTGTTTAGTTAGATAATCTAATAAATATTTTTAATTATTAAAAGTATTTATAAATATGTTTAGATATATAAAAATAAAAGTATTTTTTTAAACCAAATTATATAAAAATACAAAAATAAAAGTTTAACTATAGTAAAAATACTAATGACATATTCTATGTGGTAACTAATCATTTATATTATTCCTTATTTTTTTCATTACTCTTATGTCTTTTTGAGTTTGTTCCTCTCGTTCAACTTGAGTCTCATACTCATCATCATGCTCTCACTATCTTTTTCAATACCTTCTAACTCAGAAATACTCTCAAATTGTTGAAGGGTGCTCACATCATTTGAGTGTATTCTTTTTATATAATTGTGTAGGGTAAAACAAGCCCATATAATTTGAAACAGGGTTGGGAGCTTAAAGTTAGTTATGTTTTATAAAATTCTCCACCTTACTTTGCAAAATCCAAAAGTTCTCTCTATAACACTCCTTATACTTGAATGATAATAATTAAAGGCTTCATCATATGATCTAAATAAGAGAGTATTATTTTGTGATGGAAATGATGTCTTGAATTGAGGAAGATGATATCTTTTATTTTTGTAAGGTCCTAAAAACCCTTTAAATGTAGGGTATCCAGAATCAACCAAATAATACTTACCTATGAAAAAATAAAATAAAATAAATTATTCAAGATAATTCCAATATGATTTTCTTGTGTGGCTCTCCTAGGAATTAGTTCTGGGGACATGCTAAATTTTTCCATCCAAAATATAACAATCTCAAAAGAATTATGTAATTATCATGAATAATCACAAATAAAAAAGTGGCATAATGAATCCTACTTGCAGAATTACAATTCACAAGTCATTTATATCCATCAATCAAAATCACATGTAGTAATATGTAATCGAAAGCAAGAACCAAAGACATACCCCAATAATAGAAATAGCAATGAGGTGCAATTGTATTGTTAAGTGGTGTTGTTCAACCACAAGCTGCCCAAGTGATCTTTGAATGAACACTAAATTATTAAAAAAGCCAATCCAAATTGTTAAGTGGTGTTGTTCAACCAAATAACTCATTCATTAATTTATTACATCATTACATCTACGATATTTCTATTAACAAAAATAAAAAATAACATTGCTTATTAAAACATTTTTTTTGTACATTGAACACACTAAAATTTAATTAGTATATAATATTTGAATGCTTATCCAAATGAACACTAAATTATCACCTTTGAATGCTTATAGAGACCCCCTCATAGTTACAATTTTCAGAAATTCTATGGTGTAAACACTTAATAGTGAAAGAAGTGTGTGTTTAGTTTTGTATTTGTAGAATTGATTAAAGTGATTTATATTTGATAGTTTGATATAAAAAAGTGATTTTGACAAAGATTGAAAGAGTAAAACCCTAGAAGCAACAATTTTTCACTTCTACTAAAATTGATTTTAAAGCCAAAATCAATTCTAAGATTGTATGCAAACTTAAAACCAAACAAAACAAAAACTACCCAAAATCAATTTTTGAGATCTAAAATTGATTCTGATGACTCCTACCGCTCCCCCAAACATGCCGCAAGAAAATTAGAAAATCTTTTCTCCCGAAGTATATATAGAAAAATTAATTAAGAGCATTAGTCTATCTTTCTTCTCTTCTTTAGAATAACCTCTATGCTCATTACCTCTAGAACCGAAACAAAAAAACACACTTATTTCCTCTTTTAGTGTGTGAGTTGTCATCCTTTGCTCCATGCATCTTCATTTTCAGTTCTATTCCTTTCCTTTCATATAATTTGTTCCACCACTCCACTTCTTAAACAACCCCTTTTCTTAGGTTGCTAAAAATGAGCAATATAATACCATTCAAGTCCCTCTATCTATCAGCTAAAGTATTCTAGAAGAGATGTGCGTGGTTATTGATATGGCATCAGAACCTCCATGATTAAAAGGTTATGGGTTCAATCTTTGTTATTCTCATCTTATAAAAGTTGTTTACACTTTAAGATCAAGAGAGGCATTAATGTGAATGTGGTGTATTATATATAAAACTATTTATGTGACTCTACCTATCAGTTTAAGTTTTTGGAATATAAATGGTTCATTAGGCGTTTGTATTTTTCACAAATTACTTTAATATATAAATACTTAGAAATTTTTTTCTCGAAATTAAACAATGACTAAAATCTTTTGAAATATCTCCCTAGCTTTCTAAGATAATACAATATGTCCCGCAAAAAAATTATACATTGAGTTGTTCTACTTGAATTTTAATTTAGAAATGATGATGCAGAAAATTTTCACTACAAAATAAATGTGTTTTAGTGACGGGTATTTAAATGATTTAGTGACAATTTCAATCCCCAGTAGGAGATTTTTTGGCAGTTTCCAATTCCGCCAGAGATAAAGCATTTAGCAGTGGTTTAAAGCAAAGGATCGCCACAAAAGTGCAATTTTTCTTGCTGATTTAAACCGCCACAAATTATAAATTTAATTTGTAAATCTTCCGAAGTTTGGATGACACAATATGTTGGGTTTGATCAAAATTTCTAATTGACTTGGTTAGATTATTTTATATTTTTGAAGATTTGAAAAAAAAAGAGTGAAAGAGAGAAAAGATTTGTAGAGAAAATTTGACAGAAAAAATATTTGGATATGATTTGAGGACAAAAGATATAAAAGATATTTGTTAGATGTGATTAGGATTTGGTGTGTAATTTATTGATTGTGTAAATTATTATAAATAATAGTTTTGAGAATTGTTTAGATATGAGAGGAAAATATTATTGAGAGATTAAAAGATAGAGGGTGGAGAGGACGAGGATGATGATGATGCTCTGTTTGTTGAAAGGGTTTGCAACTTTGTTAGCAAAAGATACGTTGATTGAGGGTTTGTAGCTTTGTCTAGAAAAGTTGTATTGATGTTGCATAATATATGATTAGTGACGGTATAAGCGTGGATAGATTATTTCAAAAGTATTCCTGATAATGTGATATTAGGCGCCATGTCCTGTGAATCACTTCTAATATCCTGTGTGAGTAGTGGCATTTTGTAAGTGAGGATAGCTTGTGTTGAAAGCCTTTCTAATAATATGGTGTTAGAGCGACGTGCTCCATAAATAGTTGTAGTTTTTTGTTTGAGATTTGTTTGAAATTTGTTGAGAATTGAGATTAGTGATTATAGATTTTTGATTGATTCAGTGGATATATTTAATTTGTACAGTTGTAGATGTAGAAAGTGAAAGTCAAACCATGTTAATTTTATTATGTTTTCTTAATTGATACGATAGATTTGTGAGGTCAGGGAACTATTTCCCAACACAATATCCATACAAGCCATTCCATTTATAATATTGGATAAGAGTTCATTTTATACATACACACGTACACCGTGTTGCAAACTTCCTTAGTTAATTACAAACATTACAGAATTTTATGGAAATCAAAATCATATAACATTAATCACATCTCAGATTCCACAATAAACTTTTAGAGCATTTTTGACACCCTCAGAAGCGCGAAGAAACTTCATGAACTCACTGTGGATAAAGGGCTTAAAGAGCAAAGGGTGATCCATAGTCACAAGCTCTTCTGGGGCTTTTATTATGCACCCTGGATTTGGAACTGTGAATAGTCCAATAGAGTATCTTGTCTCGTTTCCACTCATCAGCACTTGGTGAAGGGGCGCATGGAGCCATCCGTTTGTCCACGCCTACAACATATTTCAATAAGGCCTTAATTGGATTAATTAATGATCAACTATAATTTTTTAAAGAGTAACATTTTTTCATACGGGTTATTTTTTTCAATATGGCCTGCATTGGTAAAATTTGTCATAAAATAGGTTTGTTTGTTGATTTATATAAATATGGTGTGTGAAATCGTAAATGGTAAGATTTTATTAAAAAAAATTATAATTTTTTTAAACCAACCCTCTCGAAACTATCAACCAAATTTAATAAAATATAATTTTTTTTAAATAAAATTCTGCCAATAATAAGATTTTATTAATAAAATATTATTATTATTTGAATAAAATATATTTTTTTTAATAAAGTGGTTAAAATATTAATTTTTTAATTCAAATGTTGCCAATGGCAACATTTCATAAATAAAATATAATTTTTTTAAACGAAATCTCGCTAATGACAAGATTTCACACTACAATAACATAATTTTTTCCTTAATATAATATATAAAACATTGTTTACTCCATGTATCATAAAAAAAATAATTACCCTTTTCATACCATCATATTCTAATTTCTCTGAGAAATCGGAATGTATAGACATTACATGGAGGGAGTCCCCAGCAATAGCAAAGAAACTATGTGATGATGAGGGCTTGCATTTGATCCATTCTCCACTCTTGGTCTGCACCTCCAAACCGTCAACTTGATTTTGACACAGTATGGTCAATATGTTCTTGTCTGTGTGTGATGGTAGGCCAACTTGTTTGTCATTTGTTTGAGGGCCTTTGTACTTGATAAGCCGTGCGAGGTAATGTGTTGATTTCATGTGCTCATCCAAGTATTTCTCAACACCTAAGCTCTCCAAAATCATCTTCCGAAGAATGTGATCCAAACTTGACACTTGCTCCTCGAAGGAATGTAGAGTTTTGCTTCCAAATAACAAAATAAATAAATATATAATTGGTAGTAGAATCTAGGGAGTTGAGTGGATATCCATATCTTTTTACTTTATTCCTCTGATCCTGTGCACAGAATCTATGTGTATCCCATATTTTTTCATTTCCTCTACATATTTCTATCAATACTCATTAAGATTATTAATTATTTTAAATCTTAGAAAGTATTTTCATTTCAAGAGATATCTAAAGCATTCAAAATTGAAAACCATGTATAATAAACTAGCTAGTTAGTATGTGGTTGTGTTAAATAAAAGCTTCATTTCATACCTAAAACTTGGTTTTGCTTCCGGCCACAAGATCTTGGCCAAGCTTTCCACTTTCTCAGAAATATCTACATCGTCAATCCCCATGCTCTCATAGAGTTGATGTGGCCCAAGATAACCATGGTAGGGCTTACTCGACACAACCTGCTGCTTGGTTTGTAAAGGGAGATCAAACAGCTCTTCCAGTTCAACAAATAGGGCTTTCCGAAGGTCCAAAGGGACTTTATCATACACAGCCTCAAAGCAACCATACTCCACAAGCGCTTTGTGGACTTGGCATTTCACTGATTCCCACTGAGCACCATTGGATTCCAACTCCAGATTGGAGAAGTCAATAATTGGAAGTTTCACTTCGGTTTCTGATCCCATTTTTTCTAGCTAATTCTTTATCCCTATTGTTCTTCTTCACTTTGTTAAAGGATTTGGAAGAATATGCTTAATAAGAGCTTGAAGCTTGAAGCTTGAAGCTTCTAATTAACTTACTGAATAACATTAATTAATGCGTAGCTACTAATCATAGAGTAGAGTTGGGATTCAAAATTTAAAACAGTTGTTATACATGAAAATGACACAATATAATAACTAATTAATAATGGAGGTCAATATTTGCTCACGTATTGAGCAAATTGCGTTGGATAAGGAATTCGATTTTGTTGTTTTGCCTTTAGATCCCACCATCTACTGCTTATTTTAATTTGCTGGAGTCTCGTTGTATGTATGAACCGTGTGAAATAATTTTTGTTAAAGAGATTCTTACGAAAAGCTTGGTTTTGGGGTTAAGTATATATATAGTTACCATAAAAGCCAGGATATAAGTTTCACTATGCTCACATCGGAAAAACGAAAAAGGGTTTCACCATGGTGATGAACAGTGACGGATCCAGAAGTAACTGGGGTAAGGATAATGAGTAAGTATAATAGAAAGTGAAGAACTAGGTTGCATTTTATTATTGTCTCAACTAAAGTTACAGTGTGGGTCAAACTCAATAAAATAATATAAATAAATATACATATATCTATATCATTACTAAGTAGTGTGGTATTCACTTACCTTATGAGATTTAATTTCATGAGTACCGATATATGTACTCATTTTTTTTTACTCTGCTGACACACTCACAAAAAAAGATGTTGGATTCACTTTCGGATAATGTGTTGTACAACCTTCTCCCCAATAGTTTATCTTCTTTATTTCTTGGATAGTGAGTCGTCGGGCTGCTTAAGTTAGTACAAAAATCATTTTTCTAATTTCACTAACTCAAACGATAGAGCATAATGTTCTCTTTTTTGTATGATTCAGTTAGTTGGATATTAATTTACCGTACTATATCATTCACTTGGTACCTGTATTGGATTAGGAATATGGGCCCGAAACCTCTACTCAATTACAGAGACCTCAGCCAATGGGTCCCACCGATCACCCACATGGCATGGTGGCCTAGTCCCATAGAGATTCTCTACCAATTTAGCATGAGATGTCTCCTACATTACCTACCAAATAGCATGAGATCTCCTATTATTTCACGAAATCTCTCATTATCTTACCATATCTCCCATATCGGATCATATCTCCTACTAAATATAAAATATATTCAATATCCACTAAATCCTAAGAATATCTTCATCATTTAGGAAAGATTATATCCTAATTTATCATGGAGTCACTTCAAGGGACTTAATGCCCTTATGTAACACAATCTTAATACATACTACACTTATACCACTCTATGTCTCATTCATTCATTGGCTTAAGCATCAGTGTTTTGCAAACCCCACCTTCGCTCGCACAGATGTTGGAGACACCTAAAGCCTTACCTCCATTCATAAATAAGAACATTGGCACCCACCGTGAGGCTGGTAAACAAGCCTACCCTATCAAGGTAGATAGAACAAGACAGACCACAAATAATTACCACAACAAGGAGCAAATCCTTATCAGGAGCATTCCCCTATTGTTGGATAAACCAATTCCCAAGTGATATCTCAACATGATTCTCTCAATGTCAAAGTGAATTTTCAGGTCATATCGCTATATTATTCCATCTTTTCAATATTTTCAAGGAGAATTGCAAGGATCCATACTTTGCACATTAATTTGGTACAATTACATGTGAAATTCAAATGATAATCATGTATTCACATTATTCCAGATTGGACAATGAATGCTTACCAAACACAAATTTCCATAAATTTAAATGTGTCTTCGCATGACTCAAAATTTTGATTTTTCTTGTTCAAACAGATGCATTTTCCACCATAGTTGCTTATCTAACACAATCACATAGTTTTTGAACCCAGAAAACTCTTCAACTATGGTTAATTATAAAAAAAAGGGCTGAGGCATAATCATGATATTCATCAAAGCGACAAAAATCTGACAACAATTACATCAATGGCGTTTGCAATGTCCATTACCATGTGCAACATATATTGATTCACTATTCCAGAAAAATTGTGTTATAGGGAAATGCAAGAAAACCTTGGCCTCATCAGCAAATTAAAAGCACGGGCCACCATAACACCACCTCCTTCCCCAATGAACTGGTAATTAAAGGTGGGTATGTGACTGACTTGGTCCGTTTAGCTCGATTTGTGACAGACTACAATTAAATAGGCCAGGCTGGGCT
Source organism: Dalbergia oliveri (assembly GCA_030441495.1). NCBI lineage: Eukaryota > Viridiplantae > Streptophyta > Magnoliopsida > Fabales > Fabaceae > Dalbergia > Dalbergia oliveri. The sequence continues at coordinate 18,545,158 of JAMLFY010000008.1, forward strand.
AGTCCATTTCATAAATGGACTTGACTATAACCTAATCCGCGTCCACTTCGCATAAGCCCTAAGTCCCTAGACTAGTTCGCGTAACCTTTTTTTTTTCCGTTCACATTTTTTGCCTCGCGTAAGCACATTAACCAGCTGTGTGGCCTTCTTTTTTTTCCTTTCATATTTTTTAAAACTTTTTTGTACCCTATATTATATATTTATATTTATACAGTATATTTTACCTCGCAAAATATATATACACATTTTTCTTTGCAGTATCCAATTTCCAATTTAAATTTTAAACAAATAACAGTACTAATTACTAACTCATCGGATTGACTCATTTATTTTCAAATTTTAAGTCTTGCTGCTTTATAAATTACAATGTTGAAACTCAATATTACCTTTTTTCATTTAATTTTGTTTATTTTTATAATTTTTATTAGAATGAGCTTAAACAGGACAGTTTATTTTAGGGGTTTTCAAAATTGATCCAAATCGATTTAAAACCAAAAAATGATCAAACTTGAAATAAATCGGTTTGAATTGGTTTTTAATTTGTGAAAACCGAACCGATAATATATTCCACTAACAATTATATATATTAATTAGATGTATTATTTATCAAAATTTCCTATCCATATATAAATTTGTTTCATATTTTAACTCAATATTTTGGATTTTGTTACGCATTAATTCTTTTAATTTAATCAATATATTTTTCTTCAAATATTTTGTTACTAGTCATTTAACCTATGCGATGCATAAAAGATGATAGTAAAAAATAATTTATTGACTATTATAAAATAAATAATAATTTATTTAAATACATCTTATAAAAAATTGAGTATATAAATTTATTTTAAAAATAAGTTAATAGTTAAATAATAAAATAAATGAACAGAATATGATTTTATCATTCTATTTTATTTATTCTATTTTGAATATCATATTTATAAGGTTGAAAAAATCTTGATAGATGACCTGTAACTAACAATGAAGAGTTTGAAGTTTTAAACTTTTCGAAAGTCAAATTTGTTGAATAATGAAAGAGAATACGTGGATAATTTTATTATATCATGAGCCATTTATAAGGATTGAAATGGGTATCTATGAGAGGGACACGTCTCTGTCCAATTTAGAATCTTGTCTCCATCCCCACCTTCATCCCCACCTTCATCCCCATCACGGATCTTATTCCCCATTTTTAGGAATTTGAATTCCTACAAGTATTTGCGGGTTTATTAAAAGAATTTCAAAATGAGAAAAATTGTAAAAATACTTTGAAATTTGAAACATAAACATTCATAATACCAAATACTACTAATATAACATAATCGAAAATAAAAATGAAAATACATAATGCAAATTCAATAAAGATAATTGAAAAAGTGAAGGCGTGCTAAGGTTTTATTGATATATATATTAGTAGATATTTAAATCATTTATATAAATAGGAAATTGCCGGTTTCATGGGGTGGGGACGTCATTCACGCACCCTGCCCATTTAACAAATAGGGACTCCGTCTTGTCCCCATAAGGACCAAACCCTCCTAAGTGAGTAATTTCCACAAGTACCCTTTAGCATATTTTTTTTGTAATCCCTAACCATTTTCATCATTTTAGTAAATTAAAATATTTAATTTATAAAGACATTAAAATATATTTTCTAATTAATAAAAAATAATGAATAAATTTAAATTTATGTGATTTCAATTATATCTCCTTTCCTTGCATGTCCTTTTAGTAAATTAAAATATCAGTTTTAAAATATATGTTATAATTAATGTGTTATAGTTAGTAAAAAAATCATAAACCATCCTAATTTATGTTATATCAATTTTGAGAGTAGTGCATCAATTACACCATTATTTTCAATAAAAAAGTATTGTAATTACTTAATTTTTTTAAAAATTTAATAAATAATTAGCATCATTATCAAAGAAGTGTAAATTGTGAAAATGATTTTTTAAATATTTTAATGTAGAAAATTTGAAGTCTTTTTTTAAACTAATATAAAAAATTTTGGAATTGATAAATTGTAATGTTTAAGTTACAAAACATCAAATATGATATAGTGAGACGGGTAGATAGATATTTTTGTTGAGGAATAAGGAAATATATTCCAACATTTAAGTTGAGGAATGAATATTAAATTTTTGGTTTATTTTATTATTCTTATGGTGGTTTCCAAAAATTATATTTGTGCAAAGGTTAATTATATTTTTTTCTTCAAATATATGAATACATTTTTCATACATTTTAATTTATTTTTTCCTTTTAGTAGTAATATTAGATGTTATAATACCTTTCAATGCAGTGTCAAATGTAAGTTATAAAAAATTTCAATTATAATATTTTAAGGCTTGTAATATGTTGAATGTTTAAAAATTGTGAAACTGATAATAATAGAAAAAATACTCAATGTAGAGGATGTGTTAATAGAAGAGAGAGATGAAAGTTTAATTAAAAAAATTGATAATTATAATGAAAATAAAAGTTTAAAAATTTACTTTAAATAGAAATGTTAGAAAATTATGGGTATAAATTTCTCAATGAATGATATCTAACAAAACTTTCCTTAAAATAAATCTAAATTAATAGTAGTATAGATTAATGATAATTATTGCTAAAATTAGGAAGACTAAATTACAGTAAATAACAAAGATATAATATAGAAATTGTGAAACATGGTATTAAATAATATATATCATATATATTTAAATTGATTTGTTGGGATATAACGTGGTATTAAATGTGATGTATCTTTTTTATATAAAAATTGATTTAAAAGTGGTATCATAATTAAAGTTGTTATCAAATTAAAAATATTACTTAATTGATTTTAATTAGAAAACTTTTGAACTAATATTAGATTAAATTTCAAATAAAAAACTAATTGCAATACAACATAATGATAAACTAAATCTTTGGGATATAAAATTATCTGATTAATATAATTAATGATAACATCAAAAGAATCAAATAAAATAGATGATACAAAATATTATGTATTAATTAGTTACGAATTGTAGATAAAATTTCATTATTAATATATTTACAATTTGGAATTTTATATTTCACAAAGTTGTAAGTAATTTAATTTTTATCAAGTGCATTGCGTAATGTATTAAAACATAATTATGTTTGTGTAAATTGATTTCAGTTGCAAAATATTATGTAATTTTTTTATTATTTTATTTTATTAGAATTGTAATTTATTTCTATAAAATTTCTATTGTTCATTATTTAATTTATTTATTATTAATTTGGAATTTTATATTTCGCTTATATTTTGTAAAAGTTGTAAGGGTAATTTAAATTTTTTTATCAAGTGCATTGCGTAAAATGTATTAAAACATAATAAAACAAAGAATATATGTTTGTGTAAATTGTAAAAATATTTTTTGAATAAAATTAAGTCAAATTTTTAGGCAAATATGTATTGTTCAATTTTAATAATATAATCTCTTTCCCATTAATTATATTATAGAGCATTATTAATCTGCTCCTTTTTTAAGTTTTACGTGAAAAACATTTTATTCCCAAATGTAATAGTTTAAATGAATATGAATAAATGAGTCTAATATTATGCAATACCGAAATATAATTATAATGATTCATTTATTAATTCATTACATAATTCAAGATAAAATGAATTAATCATGTTGCTCAAAATATTAAAATATAAAATTTCTAAAAAATATTCTTTAACGCTAATTTGATGTACTACCGTATAAAATGCATAAAATAAGAATCATATACGAACTATAGTCGGATCAACTTTTTAAATTATAAATATATGTTTAATAGTAGTGGTATTTCATTTGAGCGGTAATAGAAATCTTATTTTAAAAAGTTAAAATTATACACATAAGAATAATAAGTACAAAATGACCAATGTTAATAAGTTGAAAAACAGAAAAGATTTTCATTTTAGAATTGAAAATATCCATTTCATTGACAATAATAAAAAATATAAAAAATAAAATCAAATATTATTATAAATCATATAATATAAACACTATAATTCAAAACTTATTACTGCAAAATCAAAAATCAAATCATGTTTCACAAAGAAAAAAAAAAGAAAACTGTAAGAGGAAGAAGCTATAAAAATGGAGAAATAAAAACATGATGACAAAAGAAGCAAATATAGTAAGAGATTATGATACTTATCCTTTTATGAAGGGAACTTTTCATCTAGAGGATATTCTTAGTCAAATGATGTCTTTTGATAAAAAAAATAGAGAAAGCTCATATTGAGAAAAGTTCACATATCAATATTGAAGACAATTATAATAATTCAGAAAATGATTATAGTCCTTTTACAATCCGCTAACAAAACACTTGAAAATAGTAATCACTCATAGCGAGTAAGACAAAAGCAAACACTAAAAGAACTATACGGATATGAAGATGCATTTGAAAAAAAAAACAAATATTTGATAAATAAAAAGTAAAATTGAACTAAAATTATTGAAATAAAAAAATACATTACATATATAAATACAAAAGAAGAACATAGACAAAAGAAGAGTAAAAGAGAGGAAAGAAGAGTGAGAAGAATAAAGAGAATGATTGTAAAAGAAGGAAAGCATAAAAATTGTCAAAAAAAATAGAGAGAGATAAATAGAGTGAATGAGAATATGTAGGTTTAAGGTTCAAAAAGAGAAAAATTGAATATATATTGATTGAAACGTTGTAATCATAATTCACTAAGTATGTCGATCATATGTTGCATTAAAATAGTCCAATATTTATGTAACTAGTTGTTTGACTCTGTGATGCATGAGGTAATAATAAAAATAGTTTGTTGATCATAATCGAAAGTAAATAATTTGTTTAAATATATCCTATTAGAAAATTGAGTATAAAATTATTTTGAAAATAATTTAATAGTTAAATAATTAAATAAATTGATAAAATATAAATATGTCATTCTATTTTATATCTTATTTTACATTTCATGTTTGTAAGGTTAAAAAAAATCTCAATAGATGATCTATAACAATAAAGAGCTTATTTTATAAAAATTTTACACATTTCGATAGTTAAAATTGTTGAATAATGAAATAAAATAAGTGGATAATTTTATTATATCATGAATCATTTATAAGAATGATAATATTTATGAAGAAGACATGTCTCATGTCCTTGTCCCCATTTAGAATTTTGTCTCTTATCTCCTATCCTCATCATCATAGGTCCCAATCCTCATTCCTTACAGGAATTTGAATCCTTGCGCATATTTAAATGATTTATTATAAGAATTAAAAAAATAAAAAATATCTTGAAATTCGAAACATAAATATCTATAATAATAAATATTAGTAAATCAACATAATCTAAATTAAAAAATAAAAAATGCATACATAATGCAAATTCAATATAAATAATTGAAAATATAAAGATGTGATATCCTCGTCCTGCCCCGTTTAACAAACGAGAACTCCACCTCCATGAAGATAAAATTTGTCTATATTTCATCTCTATTGCGGGTAATCCTATCCCACGTGTACCCATTTTAGCAGTTTTTTTCTCATGCCTAGCAATTTATATCTTTTTAATAAGTAAATTAAAATATTTGATTTATAAAAATATAAAATATATTTCTAATTAATAAAATAATTAATAAAATTTAATTTATGTGATTTCAATCCCTTATTTCCTTGTATATACTTTTAGTAAATTAAAATATCAATTTTAAAATATATGTTATAATTAATAATTAATGTGTTATAATTAGTAAAAAAATCACATATAATCCTAATTTATGTCATCCCAATTATTAGAGTAGTATATCAATTACACAATTATTTTTTTTTAAAAAAGTGATGTGATTATTTAATTATTTAAAATAATTAATAAATAATTAGTATCATTATCAAAGTGTAAATTGTGGGATTGCTTTTTTTTACATATTTTAATATTGAAAAATTGAAGTCTTGTTTTTCAAAAAAATTAATATGAAACAATTGTGGAATTGATGAGTTGGAATATTTAGGTTGTAAAAAATTAAATATGGTATAGTGAGATGGGTAGATATATATATTTTTTATGATTTTCAAAAGCTCAATTAGAAACTCCCCCTCCCTGAATCTCGTCATCATTTGTAATTTCTCTTCTTATCCCCATTCTTACCCTTGTCATGAGTCTCTATTCCTCATTCCTGGAGATTTGAATCCTATTAATATTCAAGGTTTATTAAAAAATTTTGAAAAGCAAAAAAATTTCAAAGTACATTGAAATTCAAAACACAAATATCCATAAAAATAAATACCACTAATGCAACATAATTCAAGTTAAAAATAAAAATATATACATGATGCAAATTAAATCCAATAAAGATAATTGAAAAATAAAGGTGTGCTAAGATTTTCTTGTTATCATTAATGCTATAATTATAAACATTAATTATAATTTTTTTTTGGTAACGTAATTATAATAGCTTTGTTATCTTTAATACTATAATTATGTATATAAATTTTAATGGTATAATACATTCAATATCATTTTTTATTTCATTTGTTATTTTTTAAATAATTTTGATTGAACTATTTTGTTAAATAATTTTAATGAAGAGAGATATGAGGGTATGATTGGAAAAAATAATTAATAATTAGAAGGTAAATTAAATCCAAAAACTTACTTTAAAAATTAAAATTATGAAAATGGTAGGGCATGATTTTCTCTATGAATGACACATCGAAAATTGTTCATGTAATGAACCTTAATTATTAATATTATAAATAGATTATAGTTTACATTAAATCCTTTAAAAATACGTTAATCGTGATATTAAGATTTATTAAAATATCAAAACTAATATAGTATAGTGTGTATTCTTATATTTTTATTATCAATATTATTACAGTATAATGTGGAAAATTTTATATTTTATAATAATTTTTAATAAATTATATATTATAGTAATTAAATCTGACATGTAAAAATAAAAAGATATGTAATTAATGTTATTCTTTAAAATTTAAATTTAAATTTGAGAGTGATTGATTAATTAGAGAGTGACTGATTGATCATATTTATGTGTTAATTTGTGGTATTAAATTTTTAGTTATAATTTGTTGACCATAATAATAGTTGTTGTGATTTTAATTAATAAAATAATTTTAAATTAATATAACTACTATGTCAATGATAGCACAAATTTAAGGTTAACTTAATAATATCGATATGACATCTCTTATCTAAATTCATAGACATGTCCAAGGCTAACATAGATTATGATTAAAAGATATATATCTCATTAATTTTTACAATATATTGTTCGAAGGATTTAATTTTAATGCATGCATTGTTAATTTTAAAAGATATTTTACATAAATATTCAATTATATAAAATTAAATTATCCAACCGCTAATTACCATATTTAAATATAATTTGAATATAACAAAACTAAAAGAATGTTATATTTAAATCATATTAAAACCCTTAAAAAACCTCACAAATCTCATTTAAAATAAGTGAATAACTTCCATACTTGAAAATTTCATATTAAAGTTAAATGATAATAGAGTATATGTGAGTTTATAAAAAATACTCAAGGATTAAATAAAGAAAATTCTTTGAATTTAAGTCAAAATAAATATATCATAGTAAATATTTTATATTTTTAAAAGTAAAAATATATTTCAAAAGGTAAACTAAATTATTCAGTATTGAATTAATTCCAAAATATTTTAATTTATTTATCTTGATAGGCATATTTTTAAATAAAATATTTAATTTTAAAATATCTCTCTATTATTTATGATTGACATCATTGTGATATATTACTTTAATTACAAATTAATAATTATATATTGATTGAAAACTATCATATAAGTTAATTTCAAATTATGCATTCATTGATAATATATAAATTAAGTGTTTCATATAGAACTATAATATATTTGAAAGAAGCCATGACTATATATGTCACGACCAGATCGGCATGTGAGAAATCTCATTCTCTTGAGCTTCCTATCCTTCTGCCTTTATATACATGCTCGTTCATAAAAATCTTTAAAACATAATTTCACTTTCTCTAGATAATTTGTTTATTCTCTGAAATCAAAATAATCATGTCTAAAACCTCATAATGTCTTTTCAGTCAGAATCACAAAATCGTTCATATAATTAAAATAACATTGAAATACACTTTGATGTTCAATCCTAATATGCTGAATGCAAACATCTCATACCCTAGGTTTGAACACTGCCACTACACTGAAGCACTCTAGACAGAATTGGAATGCTTCACTTTGGTGAAGTTTGCCATTTGGCACTTTACCGTGGCGTGTAGGATTTGCTACCATTGTTCTTATCTGTAAAAATGAGAGAAATAAGATGGGTGAGTTTTGTCACCAAAACTTAGTGAATGAATTCTCACCTGAAACCCTTTTCATGGGACATCAAAGAAAACAATGTATGAAATCATAAAACGTAATATGCCAAAAATCATGTCTAAAATCCCATAAACTCTTTTATACGTATATTCATACATATTCAAATTATCCTTTCGATAAAATAATTTCTCTAATTCACTTTCTGTTTAAAATCACATTTCCTCTTTTATATATGTATTTATACATTCGATTAATACTTTTACCATTTCAAAAGTAATTTCCTCTATTCTCTATCATTTCTAAAATCATATAAGCTTAAAATTATAAATTCTTTCATACTTTCAAATGATTACTTTACCAATCCAAAAGTCATTTCATTAACTAACTTTCATACCTGGTATAAATTAAACTCATAATAACATAGCTCCTAGAGAGAAAATCTTTGCTCTGGTTACGCACAATATTTGTGACGTAACAAAACTGAATATAAATCTCTGGTCACAATGTGACAATAATGGGCACCTAACTAGGTCCCTTCTCTAATACTCTAGCCCGGCATACTTGGTACCAAGGTTAACGGATTTACTATCGTTAACACACAGCCTGTTTCTCTATAGCTAGTGTAAATTAATCTGAAACTTCTTAAAACCATTTTATTCTAGAGCTGAATCTCTATAACTCTAAAGTTTGACATTAGCATAACTTGACTATGAAACCGTGCTTAGTGATTTCAAGTCCACAGAATATGTATTTGACAATGTTCTAAGTCACACAAGGATTCATGCTCTAAAATCCTTTTTTATCTGAACCTCTATATTATTTTTTATCAACAATAAACTCGTTATATTCTGAAAACTTGAATCCATTCGATTCTAACAGGCTAGCCTTAGCATATTTGTGGCTATGGATCCATGTCCAAGGGATCACCCTTTGTAGGCATTGAGATTCCAAACCTCCACAAAGTATGTAGCCATCAACTGTTCTAAATCTCATAAAGATTCAAGCTCTAAAATCCTTTCAGTGATTAATCTTCCAAAAACATGTTTCCCATTGTCAAACTTTTCATAATCTAGAAAACTCAATATCTTATTTCAAAATAGCAAAGTTTGCACTCTTAATTTCTCTTCTCTAACTTCATATTTGGTCATAAATCTAAAACGTATACATACTTATCAAACTCTAAAACATTTTGATCAACCTTCCAAACATAGTTCAAATTATTAACTTTTCATAAACTAGGAAAAACTCAATATCATATTCTGAAATTACAAAAAGGTTAAAACCATAATTCCAATCTTTCTCTAAACTTCATATCTTAGTGTAAAACCATAACATAAGCATAAATCAATTCCAAAATCCAGTAAACAATTATAAAACCCTCTAATAGTTACATATATCATCAATTCCATATAAAACCATTATAACAAACATGGTCCCATGAGTTTTTATCAAAAATACATTTTATGCTCTAAAACCGGCAATTCAAAACATATAAACCGCAGAAATCTCAAATCCTTATACAATATTTCTCTAAAACCAAGCATTAAATCATATTTTCGTGAAAATAACTCTAATGCATAACATAAGAGTCACAGATATGAACCCACTCACTTGGATGGAATTTGCAGAACCACACTAATAGACCTTTGGAAGTAGAAATGACTCCACTATCTGACATAGAGGTAGCGAATTCTAGATTAACCTCTAAAACCTCAAGAATCCCTCTTTAACAAGTTAGAAAGCTTCTCCCTTAAGAAGCTTAGAGAACCACCCATAACCCAAGGAAACTTGAAGGGAATGAAGCAAAACCAAGAGAATAACGTACCTTTAAGCCTTAGGAATGACAGATTCGCGGTTAAACTTGAAGAAATAGAAGAAATTGGAGTTTGGAGGGTGAAAAAGGGTGGGGAGTCGAAGTTTTGCGAGAGGAAGAGGAGAGAAATGTTTTGGAACATTCTGGACCCAAAGAGGGGTATTTATAGCGCTATCGAGCGCTGCGCTCACCGAGAACGCAAAATATCTCCTAACACCGCCTTATTGTTTGTGGATCTGCAACGCCTCTAGAATGCTCCAAAATGATCTATCACTTATTTACATTTCTTACTGTTAAACATTAACTTCAAAACATAAATGTAAATAAGGGAATACCCCCCATTTGGATTCAAATAAAATATTAAAAAAATCAAAATCCCAACAAATCAAAATCTAATTTTTGGATTTTAGTTTAAATTGAAAAATCTTACGATTTTGTAAACTTGCAAATTGAAAATGGAGTATTTAAGAGTTTCATAAAATTCGTTAAAAATCTCTCTTCAACTCATTTTCTCTAGGGAATAATTATCGGGATTTTTGGTTCTAAGAAAATGGCTCTAATATATAGCCCTCCAAGGGCATGTAGGGTTAGACTTAGCGAAATTTAGGATGTAAACGGTAGTTAAGTGCAACTAGCACCTTTCCTATTTTGAAAAATTTTCTGACCTTTTTATTTATTAAAAAGAAAAAACTGGGGTATTGTAATATATTAAGCCAAATAATTTTTTGATAAATAAGCCAAATAATATAATTATAAAAAATAATTTGAAATATATTAGAACGAAAAAAATACTATTTCATAAATTAAAAATATAGAATAAAAATTTGGAAAGTCAACTAACAAAAAATTTACAAAGTAATATAATGGGTTTTGAAATTGGGTTGTGAAGTGAGAGTAAGAGTATGATTTATAATTGATATATCATAATAATTAATTATGATTGATATTTATCAATTAAGTTTAATGAATATAGATTGATGATTCAAATTCCAAATGAAAATCATGGGTCATAAATCGCTTTAGAAGCAACACATGTAAAAGTTTTTCTCATAGGAGTTTGAAATATTAGTATTATATATTATAGATTATAGATTAGAATTAGAATTTAACATTTGATCATAAATCAAATCAAGTCATTACTCCAATGTAGCACGGTAAAGCTTATTACAATCATGAATTAAAAAAAATGCAATGTTAAAATTTGAATTGTAGGGAAATATCTAAAAATTCATTCCTTAATTATTGTAATGAAATTCTATTATCAAATACTAATAATTTTCAATGATATTCTAATGATATATAATAATTATGATTATCATTTTTTAAAAAATTGTTAATTATTAATGTTATGAAAATTGTGGGTCATAAATTACTCTAAAAGCGATATATGACAAAACTTTCCTTGAAATTAGTCTGAATTATTAGTAGTAAGATTTGTTTAACTCATTAGCTAATAGTATTACATATTAGTATAAATTTCAAAATAAATTAGCTTAGATTTTATAATTCTATAGTTTTATAATGATTAATATAATTTAATGTTGTTTATAGCGATTTTTATATTTTAATTTTTTTTAATTAAAACTAAAAATCGAACCAATCCAAATCAAATTTAAATTGGTTTAGTTTGATTCAATTCTTAAAAAAAATCAAACCGAATCGAACCAAAACAAAAATTATTGATTGAATAAGTTGATTTTTATCTCAAAATTGAATTAAAGTGAGCTGCAAACAAACCTACTGATTTTAAAAGAAGTAGAGTGCTAATAAAGTAGCCAACTCGTTTGAATCACATTGCAGACAAATGATCTGCATCCCTTCAAACCCTCAGAAGAAACATTAAAAAACCACTACCATAGAGAGAGGCTTGGACTCATTTGATGACAAGATCTGGTTGTATTGTCTTTTGCATGAACTTTGCTCGCTACCCTGTTTGGGTAGTTGGAGCTATTGCTTATATCTATAATACTAATATTCAGACTCATTCTAGGGAAGGTTTTATAGGTGTCGCTATAGAGTAACTTATGTCCCACGATTTTTATAACATTGATTATTAATTATTTTATTATAAAAATTACCTTTATATTTGTTTTATTAATACAACATAAATATTTCACATTAAATATTGGATTTTAGATTATTACAATTTTTATTTTAAATGATATAACTAATCAAAATATGTCAATATAAATTATTTAACATTAAAAATAGATATTCACATTATACATATCTTTTTCTATTTTCTATATAATATATTTTTTTCAATTAAACACGTGTTTTTCCATATTAATTATAAAATTTTAAATTTTGAATTCACCTTGATGTTTTGAATTTTAGATTCAATAGACTACTTAATGTCTATTCCACAACAAATAAGAATCCAATCAGATTAGTGCAAAAATAAAAATGGAAACAAAAATTATTGCTAATAAGAAAGGCACGCTATAATTAAAATATAAATCCCTTAAATTACTCATAGAATCTGTAACATATTCATTTATACAAAAGATGACCACTTATACTAATCGAAATAAAAACTCTTAACTTCTCTTAAAATCTCCAATATCATTTGTTTCTTAGATCTCTATTGCCTAAAGTTTTAGTATGAAATCCTAACACCTTATTTCATTTATCCTCCTTACTATTCCACAACTTTCTTTTCTCTTTCATTCTTCCTTTCATATTTTCATATTTTTCATTTCTCTTCGTTCATTATCTATTAGTTTTCTCAAAAACATTAATTTACTTCATCTTTTAATTTTCTTCTTCGTGTTTATATTAAGGAATAAGAATTTATAGGTTAGAAAATTCAAATGTTCCACCATTCTTCTTTGAATTTCTTTTCTTCTTTGTGAGATTTCTTTTTTTTTTTTTGTACAACATTTTTTTATGTTTGTTTAGTATTTTTAATTTGTATATATATTTTTGTCACGACCCGATTTGGATCGTGATCGGCACGTGAGGAATCTGTCCCCACGTAAGCCTCGTGATTCCTGCCATACTATATGCATACTTTATTCATATATTATAATTTAAATTATAAATCAAATCTTATACTAACCATGAATGAGCATGAATAAATATTTTTCTCATAATTGTTATCTGAAATGCTATAGCGGTGATATACATTCAAACTGAGTTGCTCATATATAAAAGAAACCGTGGGTGACATACCTTTAAATACACAAGAATCATGGTAATATCAAAATATAAAATAAAACTATATGCGGTCTGGACCCTACGTGACGCCGGAGCACTCTATCATGAACAAAATATTATGGCTTCATGCCAAAGTGAAGCTCACCCAAATTGAAGATACTAATGTTGAGGAGGCGAAAGAGGGGGATCCTGTGCTACACACTTTCTCTGGGAAAGAGAGGAGAGAGGTGAGTTTCGCAACAAACTCAATGAGTGGATCCTCACTCATAACCATACATGGGACTTGAAATACAAGTGTAAAAATAATAGTAATGTAATATTTATAGAACATTTCTAATTACTTGCAAAAATACATATTATCTCAAGAATTTCAAAAGAGAATAGGCTACCCACAAATATGAATTGGTGCTCATCCCTCGAACGTGAGCCTATAGCTGAGATCTTACGATCCTTATTAAACCGCATCCTTGGCGAATTGATCTAAAATAAGGATAACTTGCCCTTGGCGGGCCTTGGTATACCAAGGTTAACAGAATAATTGCCGTTAACTCAGAGTTCTATTTCTCTAGTAATTCTCTAATCTAAATTTAGCTAAGTTATAAAAAGGGGAGTTCTATATTTTCTAAGTTTAACATGTTTTAGTTCATCAACCGTAGCTAATCCCAATATTTATAATCAAATTCAAATCCTAAATTTTATTATACAACACTTGTATAGAGCAATTATGGTCCTATGTATTTTCTAAAATCATAATTTTCATGTATAAGTTCAAATGGAGCATTTCTAGCTAAAACACATTTTTATATAAAGTCATATCATGTAAGAAATCCATTTTTCAAGTCTCTAAATACTCCGTAATGCAATAAAATAATAATATAATGACTAAACTAAGACCACGAGATCAAATCCACTCACTTGGAGGGGTGGAACGGGAAGCACAAACACTACTAGGACTAGGAAGGAGAGATGATACCAACGTCTGCCATTACAACCATCAAACTCATAATAAATCTATGGGTCCTCTTAGATTACTCTAAAACAACTCTGACAACATTAGGGAAGCACCCCTACTTGACAACAATGGAGAACAATAACAGCTTAAACCTAGTAACATGAAAGAATGGAAAGAAAGGAAACCAAAATCTATCAATATAAACATACTTTGATGATTTGGGAGCTAGATTAGAGAAAATGATGAAAATGAGGGAGGGAAGGGTTTCAGGTCATGGAGAAAATGGGGGAGGAAGAGAGTGGGAGGGGTTTATAGTGTTAGGGCTCTTAGTAAGTGGAACGACACCGTTTTATATTGTTCACGCACCCTAACTACTATAGTAGTTAGGCCGCACCTGCACCCCACTTGCACTTATGACGCCATAGCGGTCTTCAACTCCTGAAATGCATTCCTGTGACTGCAGTGGTCCTCTGCTATAGTGGTCCTAGACCGCTATAGCGTGAACAACCCTAATCTCAATATCTTTTTTGTCATATGGCATATGGTTGTCTAATACTCACTTCACTTATGTCACATTTCTTAATGTAGTAAATAAGGAAATACCCTCCAATTTGGATTCAAATAAAATATTAAAAAAAATCAAAATCTCAACAACTCAAAATCCAAATTTTGAATTTTAGTTCAAATTCGGAAATTTTTAAGATTTTCTAAACTTGTGGGCTAAAAATGAAATGTTTAAGGGTTTCATAAAATTTATTAAAAATCACTCTTCAACTTATTTTCCCTCTAGGAATAATTACCGGGACTTTTGATCCCAAGAATGTGGTTCTATCATATAGCCCTCCAAGGAAGCGTAAAATCCAAACTTAGCGAACTTAAGTCCGAGGTGGGTCTTGGAGGACCTTTAGAGGAACGAACAACTACTAACGCGTGTACACCAGGTATTACATTTTATATATTTAAATGTTTCCTCAATGAAATAAAGATTTATTTTTTTAAGTTCTCTTAAAATAAACTAATTTATTTATCCTTTTCATTTTCGTTGTTTATATCCAATTTATTTCTACCTTTCTTCTATGTGATTTTTTTTTGTTTTGTATAGAGATTTTTCTATGTTTATTTAGTCTTTTACTTTGTGTATATATCTTAATGGTCCTTTTTCTATGTTTTGTTCAGACAATCATTAGGCTATAGACTTAACCACGTATTGTTCAATCTTTTATGGTAAAGATAATTGTATTTTTCATAAATAACTTAACAAATATTTTATTGAATTTGAGATTAATTTTATTGTTGCATAAACGAGTATTAATGATTTTATAATTTTTTTGTTTCAGAATTTGAAGCCATAATTAAGTAAAGGAGATGCTATTGATGGACTATCTCAACAGGTCATTTTACTAAACTTAAAGTAGTAAAGATTAAGGACTAAGAATAATTGAAGATCGTGTTTGGTTGTACTTCTATTTTTATCTTTGATTTTATTTTGCTTATTTGTTTGACAGAACATTTATATGAGAGAATTGTTATGTCACTTTAGTGCACAACCAAGCTAGCTGATGATTCCAATTGCAATATTAGACAAAATTCATTAGCTAATTTCTATTGGAATTTGTTTATACTGTTCCACCTTCTTCAATTTATTTTTTCTTCATTATTTTGTAAGGCTTAAAGATTGAATTCAATATATACATAGCCATTGAATTTTAATTTCAATTCCATTTACAAACACTAATTATGGAGAATGAATAATATTTGGGAACAAAATTATATTTTTTATTTAAAATTTCCATTGTGCATTAACGTTGTACAAATTAATTGTTAATTACTATTCTTTTTATTTTGATGTGAATCGAATATACTGATATATGTATAGCTATTGATTGATTTTTCTTCCAATATATGCATTTATTTTTCCCTTTTCTTTTCCCATGCTAAAACTTTTAATTAATTGATAAAATTTAAAATATTTTTTTTGTAACTATATACAATCCATATTTATTTGTGTTTGCTTTTTTAAGGTATAATCATTATTAATATATTATTTTATTTAGAAAAATACAATTATGGATAGATTGCTGATTTTATTTTTAAATCCCTACCTAACTATTTAAGTGATAAATTTTATTTTCTAATTCATAAATGCTAATATTACACACACACTAAAAAATAGAAACATAGCAAAAATTAATAATAAATAATATTATTGTCTTTTTTTATAAGCCTAATATTATAACCTTTAATTGAACTGATATCCATATCAATCAATAATGTATACATACTAATAGTATTATTATCCTTTTTATTACCATTTTTAAAATTTTTCTTTTTTTAATAAATCCATAAATATACATAGGGATTTAAATCTCAAAAAATGAGGAATGGGGACCCATGATGAAAATGTAGATGGGGATGAGAGGAAACTTCTAAATGAGGACGGAGTTGGGAGAAAAGTTTCCAACATTAAATCTAGAGCTTTTGAAAATCACACACACACACACACACACACACATATATTTCACTATGTCATATTTAATTTTTCAAACTTAAACATTTCAATTTATCAATTCCATAATTGTTTCATATTATTTTTTTGAAAAAAAAACTTCAATTTTTTAAAATTAAAATATTTTAGAAAATCAGTTCCACAATTTATACTTCTTTGATAATGATATTAATTATTTATTAATTTTTTTAAAAATTAAATAATTACAATACTTTTTAATTAAAAATAATTATGTAATTGATATATTACTTCAATAATTGAGATGATATAAATTAGGATTATAAATGATTTTTTACTAATGATAACATATTGATTATAATATATTTTAAAATTGATATTTTAATTTAATAAAAGGATGTACAATGAGAGGATGTGTAATTGAAATCACATAAATTAAATATATTTATTAATTTTTTTACTAATTCAAAAATACATTTTTATGTTTTTATAAATTAAATACTTTAATTTACTACAAAGTTGTAAATGACTAGGGATGAAAAAAAAAAAATCAATGAAAGTGGATGCACAGAGATTACACGCAATAATAGGATGAGAATGATGACAGATTTTGTTTTCTTGGGGACGGCTAATAGGGAAAATTTCATACTTGTTGAATGGAGGGCGGGGATAACACACTCTCATTTTTTCAATTATCTTTGTTAGACTTGCATTATGTATGCATTTTTAATTTTAATTTGGATTATGTTGTATTAATAATAGTATTTGTTCCTATGGATATTTATGTTTTGAATTTCAAAATATTTTTATTCTTCTTTTTGAAATTTTTAATAAATCCATGAATAGCTATAGGGATTCAATCCATGGGGATGAGGAATGTACACTCATGACAGGAATGAGGATGGATCGAAGCAAAATTTCAAATCAGAATGGGCGTGAGACATGTCCCCCTTTTATGGATAACAATTGTTATTCCTATAAATGCTTACGATATAGTTAAATTATTCACTTATTCTCTTCATTTTTTAACAATTTTAACTTTCAAAATGAGCAAAATATTCATAAAACATGCTCTTTATTATTAGTTATAGGTCATCTACCAAGATTTTTTAGCCTTATAAACATAATATTTGAAATAAGATATAAAATAGAATGACACATTTATATACTTTTTTTTCATTTGTTTAATTATTTAATTATTTTCAAAATAAATTAATATATTCAATTTTCTATAAGATATATTTAAATAAATTATTATTTATTTTTCTTAACAATTAAAAAACTATTTTTTATTATCACTTTAATGCATAGGATCACATGACTAGTATATATATATATAAACCAATGCCATTATTGAGAGAGGTTTGGAATTATTTGATAACAATATCACCCAATATCACTATAGTATCAATATGTCCTTTGGAATTGATATGGAAGATCTCTTATCCGAATAGAATATACGAGACATCACATTTAATTCGTAGGAAAGCTTGATAGCGAAGATTTGAATTAATGCATTTTTATTTTTTAATAATGAATTATTTGTATAAAGGCCAAAGGCCAAAAGCGTAATAATGTTAAATGATTGAGGACACTAGATAATGTATTATAAATTGCAGAGACTGTGTTTCGTGGTTTTTTTTTTTATATATATATATATCCGACCGTGTTTCGTTTGAATAATTGAAAAAAAAAAAAAATTTGCTGAGATGATGTTACGTTTTCCAAATTTCTAGAACCATTGGAATCTCTGCGAGCATTCAGTAAGCAGACGCCCTTTACAGGGGTCAGTATTTCAATGCAAGAAGTTATTAGCTGTTAAGTATTTGGATAAATTTATTTGTTTTATTTATGTTTTTATTAGCATGACCTTAAATCAATTTATAAATTATTAAGAATTGATTTATCCAATAAAGCTTTAAAAATTATTAAGAAAAAAAAATTTATCCTAAATTTTTAATTTTGAGTAATCATGAATTTTTTTTGAGAGACCAATTTTTTATCAAGAATAAAATTGAAGATTTTTACTAAAAAAGTATAAATTCTATTTATAATCAAAACCCAATAAACATATATACGCAACATATTATCTCTTATAGTATTAAGGGCTGGTTTGGATGATGTTTTATTTAGAAATTTTTTTTAATTGATTATTTTAAATGAAATCTTTTAAAAAAGTAAAAGTTAATTCATCATTTTAAATAAATTTTTTTAAAAAAAAGTAAAGTTGTTTTACTTGTGTTTAGATGTAATATCATTTTATGTTTGAATGTAATATTAAAATATTTTTATTTATTATCAAACATATTTTTTAAGTTATAAAAAATATATTTTTCAGAAATATAAATTATAGTTTCTGAAAAAGATTTTTTAGTACTTTTTCTAATGATATTGCTTTCGCTAGAAAAAAATTGCATGAATATATTGAAAAACGTAAAAGATCTATTTTTAATAAGAAGTATTTTTTCAATCAAAATAATATGACTTACAAACAAGCACTTAAATATCCAATTAAATAAAGGATTAATTTACAAGGACCAACCTCAAATATTTGAATTTCATTTTTTTTATTTAGATAGAAACAAATAATCAATAAATAAATAAGAGCAAGATGAAAAAATAAATGAGTGTTTAATAAAATTGGACTATTAAAATATTGAAGTTATCTATTTATTCTATTTTTATCATAATATAAATATAAAAAATTACAAAAGAGGGGCCAAGTATGCATAACTAAAAAAATCTACAATAAAAACCCCAAGGGTGACCATCGCCTCCCCCAAGGTACACGAGGCTCCACCCTTGTCAATAAGTTTGCACGCATGTATAGCTGTCGAGCTCTCTAAGCTTTCTAAAAGCTGATCTTAAAAAGACACAATAGTATTATTTGATAAAATATTATAAAAATTACTTTTAATAAAAAGTAGTAGTTACTGGAATAATGTTTGGCAACTCTGTTATAAAATTACTCTAAGATGCTAAATTACTATAATAGACATACATATTCAAGAGAGATTAATCTCTCTCTCTCTCTCACACACACACACATATATATATATATATATATATATATATATATATATTCAAGAGACTAATTTCTATACGTTAATTAGATGTAACCCTCAATCATTGAAAGATTATTAGTTTTTTAAATTTCAGAGATACAAAACAACTAAAAAAAGTAATGACTCTAAAAAATATTCTTATCTTTTAAAGGTCAGGAGCAAAAACAATCTCACTAATGATACTTTTTACAAGTTGAATCACCTCCTTGAAGAGCATTGCAAAACCAGATCCTAGAGCATCAACCATTTCAATGAAGAAGTTAACCTGTACCTTTCGATCATGTGATCTCAACTAACATGCATTATGGAAGCGATTAGCTTTTAATACTCCGAAACATTTTCATAACTTACGTGAGACATGACATAAACATTGTGGTCCTCATATAGGACCACAACACCAGCAATCAATCAAGTGTGTTTCAATTAGTTAAAAAAAAAAATTAAGAGAAGAAACCAATCAATCAATCAAGTGTGTTTCAACTAAATTTAAGAGAAGAAACCAATCACCTCTTAGACGAAATTATTAATGATATATATAAACATAAAAAAAAATTCGATGGATTTTATACAATCGCTTTAGAGTAAACCTTAAGTTGTTCTTTAATAATATCAGCCTGGATAAGTTGGTTATTGACAATTAAAAAATATCAACTTAGTCTATAACAATGTCAAATGTCATAACCTTAGTGATCCCTAGATAGAAAACATTAATGGTATTAGTATGCTTAAACAAAATGATGTCATTTTGCTCTATCTTTGTGGTGGTGATAGTTGCTTTGTGTGATAGAGGCAGAGCACGTGGTGGAGGCTAAGGATTTGGGCTTAGGTTTGTTGTGGTTTTGGATTGAGATGGGTTATTAATGATTAAGTTGTGGTTGTGTTAGTGACATTGTGGCTATTGATTGGGGCTATTTTACTTTGGTTTATGGTGGTGATGGTGATGGTGGTGGTGGTGGTGGGGATGAAGAGAGTGAAGGAAGGAATAGATAATAATAAAGGGATGAAGAATTTTTTTTTTTTGGTGCTAATAGAGCAAAACAATGTTGTTTTTCTAATTAAGCATACTAACATCGTTAGCATTATATTTTTTATTTAGGGATACTAACTATTCGACATTTGACATTGACAAGGACCAAGTTGACATTTCACTTTTAATTGATAGTGATCAAATTGTCCAACATTAAAATTGTTAGGGATTAACTTTGAGTTCACTCATCTCTTTATAATAATGATAATTTTTTTCTCTTCTATCCCATTGAGAATTATCATGGTATTTATGTAATTTACATTTTTTAAAATTTTTGGCATAATATTTTTTTTGGTGCAATTTCATGTTACTATTTTTTCCCATGTTATCTATTGTCAATAATAGTAACTAATCTCTTCAAGGCATGGAGCTTCCTTAAAGGGTATACCTCTAATCATAAAATCCTTTCTACACACTTTAGAAATCGAACTCTTAGATACTTAAAAGTCTAACTAACTATCAACTATGCTAGGTCTCATGGTTATTACTCTACTTTGAAACCATATACAGGCCATCAAAACTAACATAGTACCAAGCCCAATGATAGGTATGCAAGAGTTATGCAGCATATAAATAGCTATATTTGTAGGTTTGTTTTTTTAATCCTTTTGTATACATTAGAACAAGAGTAGTGTTATTTGGACTTACAAGTGGAGTCCACATCCCATCTAAGGATAAATGAGAGTGTGGCATGGAGCCTTATACTTATTGTAAGCACAAATAGCATTTCTCTTAGAACAATCCCCGAGGAAGACCCACTCTCCGAGGCTCGCTCTAGCTTGCTTGTTAAGGCTCTAACTCGCTTTGGACTGTGTGTTGGATTTCATCCTGCAACATGGCAACAGTGAGGTTATTGAGGCCTTATCCAACCCTAGATGCACACCTGACCAAAAAGAAAATAAAAAATCTAAATGCATGGACACCTAAGGGCTATTTGGCAACAGTTTTGAAAACTATTTTGTGTTTTTAAAAACAAAAGACTAAACAAATTTGTTTGTTAATTTGTTTTACAAAATTTGATTTTAAAAACAAAAAACACTTCTTAGGTTTTAAAAACAAAAAACCAAGAACAACTTTTACATGTTTTGTTGTTTTATTGTTTTGGAGATGATGAAAAATACAGTGGTAAATTTGTAATTATGTTGAACTTCTATTCTTTGCTCTCCTTCGACTCTTGTGGCTCTCGTTTTCTCATTTTGGGATTGTTTTTATTTTCAGCATCCAACAACTCCATCATCACTCTTCTTCCCAGCCTGCGGCCACCCAAACTCGGAGAGCTCCTTCCCAGCATTGTGGCCGACCTTAACCTCCTCTCGACCAACCAAGCCTCGCGAAGCTGCTGCACACCAAGCTCCTCTGTGAAGCTCCACCATGAACCAAACTCCTCCGTGACAAAGCTCGTCGACAACCAAGCTTCGACAAGCTCCTCCGCCACCCAAGACCGCGCGACCCAGCCCGCTCCAAGACACTCCGACCTAAGACCCCACGCCCGTCAAGTGATCCGTGGCTCCACAACCCACATCCGTCGTCCTCTGCCTCCTCCACCACTGAGTCCCTCCTCTTTCTTTCTCTTCCTTTGCTTCTCTTTACTCTAGCCTTTGCTTTGTTGTTGTTGCATATTGTTGTTGTTGCTGTTGACAATCTCGGTCATAATTCTTCAATGTGTTCATAGTTTACATTGAGGCATTGTTGGGTTTATTTTTCTGTTCAAACATTGCCTAATTTCTTGGGTGTTAGCTTTGAATGGTTGTTGGTTGTTTGCCATTCAAACATGGCCTAATTTTGCTGTTCAAACATGGCCTAGTTTACATTGTGGCATTGTTTGGTTTATTTTGAATGATTGCCTTTGGGTGTTAGTTGTTTGGGTTTGTTTCCTTTTGTTATGGGCAAAGTAGTGGACCTAATCGAATTGTGTGGCTTTCGGCATTGTGCAGGAAGATGGAAATTCCATATTGCATTGTTAAGGGAAAGGCTGGGATTGGTATGTTTGGTTTGGATATTGTGTTTTCTACATGTTGGGTGACTTGATTAGATATCCTTGACAATCCTAAGCTTGTGACTGATTTAATCCATATGTTTTTGCTCCAGATTGTACATAAGAAAATTGCCTCTATTTTTTGCTTGACATCTTAAGAATGAAGACAAATTGGAGTTCAGAGTCCTGGAGGCTATCAAGGTGGTGTGAATTAATGAAACTTTTGGCCACTTGCTTCATTTCAATATGAGTACCATCAGGCATTTTATTTTATTACAAATGAGTGTCATCATAGCCATTTTATTTTATTACAAATGAGCTTTCACAAATACATTAATTAATCAACAAAGTCCAAACGCTTAGGCTTCAGCTTTTATAGATTTGTAAAATCTTGTCAATGAGGAGATTAGAGTTAGATTTTTCAATGAAAAATTTTCTGTGTTAACTAGTTGGAATCAATTGAAGCCTCTGAAGGAATTATATCCCACAATCTAGGGTAGTGAAGAAACCATGAAGACACGATCAATTCAAAAGAATGTTGACGAATTAGGCGGCGCTTTGGAGAAGCTTTCACAAGAATTAGATCTTCTTGCAAAGGAAATGAATAGTTTTTTCCAAGTAATTTTGACTAGCCATGACACATTGTTGTCTAATCTGAGGGGTTTTTGTGTTTTTAGGATTGATATAGAATATGATCTTGTTTGGTTTGTTATAGTCTAAGTAGCATGGGTTATAGTTTATATCATGTTGTAACACCCTAATAATTAACCCAATACACCTAAGAGTCTGATTAATTACTAGACTTTACTCTTTGCTTCAGTTCCTTAATCATGCTTTGAAAATACTTAGTGAAATTACGAGCCATTTTTTAAAAAAACATAATTGAAAACGTGAGCCGCGCTTAACGTGAATGATTTAGCAAAATTTAAAAGACACATAGGAATTTACAAACATCACATCATAATATATTGGCTCCATCATAAGCATCCATAATTACATATCATATAGATATTTTGCCTACCAACAGAATAAGACTAAGTGTAGGCAATCTAACAAAACATAAATAATATATGGATGGAAGGACATCCATTAATGGCACCTAGTAATAACACTCCAGGGATAGGGATAGATATCTGAAATATACGAGTGAAACTAAGGATCAAGTTCAGCTGTGAAGCCTCAATGTGATTCACGAACGCTTTCTTATGTTTGAAGACGAGATGGAAAGAAAAATAGAGGGAGTGAGAAACTTATAAAAAGAATCTCAGTAGGGTACTCACCTCATGATGCATTGTGTCATCATCATCGTCCCCAGGAACCTGGGTTATTATGAAATAGTGAGCATGCTAAGATTGATTTATTAAGTTCGAAAATATACTTTACCGAGGTTCGTGGTTTTAATCATGCGTCTTATAATGCATCATAAACTTAGCATGTCATGTTTATAATGAACTTTTCCTTTTATCAACACATCGTATTCTTCATCATCATATCATAAATACTATGCATAAAAGAACATCATATTTCTCATCATCAAATCATAAATACTATGCATAGAAGAACATCATATTTCCATCATCATCTCATAAAATACTATGCAGAAGAACATCATACCATAATAGCTATGCACAAGACATGGTGCACATATTTCATTCCTTTAGTGTCCTAGGTGACTTAAAATCTTGTCATCATCATCATTATTTTCCTTGGGGCCACCCTATACTCCACCCTTTTGGGAGTAATCTAGGTTATGAGCTCATACCTTACTAGTCGTCACTAGCATATACTTATCCCTTTTGATAAGTTAAAATCCCGACTCTACCCTTTTGAGAGAACGGGCTAGGGGCAAGAATCACCTTTTCACCACCTCTAGTCTGATGGGTCTTAAAGGATCATTTTCTCAAGATCACCTTTTCACCACCTATAGTCTGATGGGTCCAAAGGATCATTTCCTCATGAGTTTAAGTCACCATTAAGTCTTAGCATGTTATATCATAATCATCAAGATGCATGAACATTCTCATTGTTTGCAATAGCAATTATAACATGCAAGCCATGAAATCATTCAATAATATCAAATTCTCAGTAGGCATTACATCATCATATAACTGACATTCCAAAGCATCAAAAGATGTCATCTAAAATTTTCACAATAAAGCTCCTTTAAATAACCGAACTATAAAATTGGGTAACCTTAATTATCAAACTAATTACTTATGCATCTAAGGGATTTATTACCATCAATTATAAGCCTTAAGAACATTATTAGACTATATGGGGTAGCATAGACAGTAAGTTGTTCTTAAGGTTTTATATGCTAGAAGTTACGTTTTTAACCCTTTCTCGTTACGGCTTTCCCTATGATGCTAAAATTAATTACTAAACCAATTATGAATCATTGTCCCTTATCTAAACATAATAATATCTGGTTCTTAAGGTCACTAAAGGCTCTGGAAGAATGCATAAATTTCATTCTCTAAAGTTCTAGAAATCTTGCTTTTACGATTTTCTAGGAAGCTAGTTTTATCTCTAACATGCATAGAATAAACCATAATTATCACAACTTCAAACATATTAAATCATCATCATTTATTGGTACTAATCTCATATCAGAAGCCGAATCATGAACCTCATATAATTGTATAAAATCACATTTTAAGTGAACATAAAATATTAGTTTCCGTAGAATCCTTGCAAAGCTTTAAAACTCTTTTAGAAACTAATTCTTTTTGAAAGAATCTTCATAATTAAAATTCTCACTTAAGATAAAAGGAGCAAGTCTTGAGCTTAAGAGATTTATGTGATATCTTAGAATCATAAACATGCTATGCAACCTCATTTTAATCTTGTCATTATAAGGTGATAACTTGGAATTATAAACATGATATGCAAATCCATTTCTTTATCTTTAAGATTTAAGGTGATGACTTGAAAATTAAACATGATGCAAGAGCTTGAAATATAAACATGATGCAAGAAACTGGAGCGCGTAGTCCATAGGACCAGTGGAGGGAGAAGAGAATCTTAAGAAAGGAGCGGCGGTAATCCGCACTGAACCTGAAGGGAGAAGAGAATTATTATTACATCTTTTTAAGCTCCAATCTCAAGACTTCTTAAAGAATCAATTCTTTAACTCCAATAATCTTATTTCTTTGCTTGTGATACTTGGGCAAGTCTTTGAGCTCTAGGATCTTTAGGTGATGACATAAAAATAAACATGTCATGCGTTGATTCTTTTAGCCATTATAAAATAAAGTGAGAACATAAAATAAATATGAGATGCAACTTCTTTATTATCTTTAGAGATTAAGTGACAACATGAAATATAAACATGAAATGCAAACTTGGAAATTTAAACATGAGTATGCAAGTCCATTTATTCATTCTTGAAATTTTAGTGATGACATAGAAAGTAAACATGATTATGCAAGGCATAAACTTAAACATGGATGCAAGTTCATTTGATTTCTTTACTAGAGCTCCTTCAAGACTTTACAAATTCAATATATATATCTTAACAAGACAAAGTGAGAAATACATCTTTCAAATTCTAAACTCAAGATCATAAAATCATCATAAAAACATCATTCTTTAAAGTTTTGCATCAAGTGGAACTTTCAAGCTTTAGAGGCCTAACTTGTGATGGATTCACAACCCACCTTCAAGGTCCTCATCATCAAGCCATCATCTTAGTCCCACCTAGGCCATATGGCCGAATTGGTTAAAGAAAAAGGAAGAAGAAAACCAAATGGAAAAACTAGAGAAAATCCATGAAATCATCATTTTGAACCAAGAACAACACTTAGCAAAACATAGAAATAAACTTAAAAACAACTCCCTACCTAATCTGATTTGAAGGAAAGGAAGAGAACTTGGTTTCTTGGAGTGAAATGAAAGAAAATATTCTTGAAAGGTTGAAGAAAGAATTTCAGCCAAGGGGAAGAAAGAAAGAAAGTTTTTGAGCTTAGGAAAAACTTGAAGTTGTGAAAATTTTGAGCAAGTCCCTAATGACTTCTAAGCATGCCTATTTATAGAAGAATTCAAGCTCATAAATGGACAAGAGGAGGAGGAAAATCTGATTCAATTTGAGGAGGAAACAAGGAAGGAAAAATCATCTTGTTTGGTGGCTTAAAACATGGAATCATGTTTCAAAGTTCCTTGTTTTATGGTGATTTTTGGCATTATGTTTTAGTGCAATTTTTTGTATTATGGCTGCATTATTTCGTGCATTACAGCCTCATGGAAGAGGGTTTTGTGTGTTCCATGTATTATTTAGGTGTAGGCAAGGTATTCATGCAATTTAGAGAATTTACGGTTAAGGGCTTAGGTGAATTAGTAAGCAATTTGAGTGTTTTAAAGCAATTTTAGGTTCTAATCAATTTAAATAAATAATTTTGACTCTAGATTAATAATTAGAATTTAATAAGCTTTAATTTGAGCCTAATATTGCTTAGGTTTCGTTAGACAAATCAAAAATCTCAAAATTTGTAAAACTACAAAGACGGGGCAAAACGTCATTTTACTTAAAAATTGCCCGAGACCACCCGAGCTTAACCAATGGTTAATCATGGCTTAAAAACACCTTTTAACACATTTTAGTGAGGTTCGGCTAAGTCGGCACGCAAATCAAACAACGGCGTAAGGGCGTTTTGGTCATTTCGCGTCGAAGCTCAAAATTAGGATTCTTCTCCTCTATTAACACACATAACACAAACAATCCCTTATTAACATCAAAACATCCCTTTGAGGACGGGTGGGGCCCACGATCCTCATTTCTAGTAAAATAACCTCAAGGGCATTTTGGTCATTTTACACGTACAGAAAATGGGGTTTGCAATATTTGCACGAATTGCTCCTAACTTCTCTTCTAACGTTATATTCCTTTATTAAGGATTGTTTGGTCTCAAATTTTATATAATATTTACCTACGGTAATTCGGTAATTCTTAATGACAGTAAAAATTGGGTTACAATGTTATTAGATGCTATGTAAATGTGGGTTGTTTTGTGTAATGTAACATTTATATATATTGAAAGTTTTATTGCGTTTGAGGAAGTGAGTTAAGTAAACTCGTGAGATATTTTCATCTTGATTTGTTAAGAGTTCAATAAGTTGAGCTCATGAGTTAATTTAGTTAATGATTTAAGCTCGTTTATTGGAATAGGAAGTTATATTTAGACTTTATTTATTAAGTATGTATGAAAATATAATCTATAAAACATAATAATTAAAATTTGTCATTTAAGTAATACAATTTGCCAAATAGTTTTTTGTTTTATTAGTTTTACAAGTTATTTTTTTAAAAAAAATATCCAAACAAGTTTTCTGTTTTTACCATTATGAAACTGTTTTGAAATTAAATTACCAAACAGGTTTTTCTATTTTTTTGTTTTTAAAAATTGAACTGAAATTTGTTTTCTAAAACAGTTTAAAAAATTTAAGAACAAAAACACCTCCAAACAACCCCCTACTTTGGGCTCATTGTTTCCACTCCTGTCCATTCTTGGCTGCTTTAGTTCAATTTAATTTCAATATCTAAAAGTGAGTGTCTAATTGGAACATTCATTCTATCATCATTGGATGTGATAAATTGATCTAATTTTCACATTTGAGGACAAACAAGCTGGAAGATAAGTTTTAGCCTCTAATTAAAAATGAATAACAATATTTGGACATTATGAGACTTAAATAGAGAGAACAATACAAAAGTGTTGATGTTGAAAGAGAAAAAAAAAAAAAGATGATGGTTTCCTTGTGTCTAGCTTTTCATTTTCAAAAATAATATTAGTTCCTTTTCTTTTTCTTTTGGTTGGTGCGTCTTAAATAAAATAACATTAATTCCTTTTAAAAACAAATAAATATTTGATTGCTCCAAATCAACATCAGTGGCCGGTCACCTACAAAATCACACAAGATCAGAGGGGATGATTAGCTAATTAACACCAACTAGCTTTCCAAGCACACATTATATTCTTCTCAGTGAGAGAGCAAGGATATTTCTTCATTGAAATTAAGGGCATGCATAACATGGGATCTCGAGCACAGTCTCAACTTCATGTGGTTGACTTCACTGATGAAAACATGAAGCCTGGCACTGATGCATGGCTGTCAGCATGCCAAGTCGTGAGGACCGCGTTGGAGGAGCACGGTTGTTTCATGGCACGCTACGACAAAGTTAGCCAGGAGCTTTGCGACTCTGTGGTATCTTCAATGGAAGAACTGTTTGGCCTCCCGTGGAAACAAAAGCACAAAAGACTAGTGACAAGCCTTTCCATGGCTACTTGGGACAAGTCTCCTGGCTTCCCTTGTATGAATCTTTGGGCATTGACGATCCATTGACTTTGGAAGGATGCCAAAAGTTTGCGCAAATCATGTGGCCGGAAGGGAACAAGCCTTTCTGGTAGGTACCCTTTGCACATGCTTATGTCAAGTAACTGAATGATGGTGAATTACTTTGTTTAATTTATGCATGTTGTGAGAGAAATTAATTAACAGAATATGTCATCCAAATTAAGATTTTTTTTGGTTATGTATAAATATATGAATTCAATGCATAACACTTCAACTTTCACACTAAAAATGTTATTAAAGAGAGAAATAATAATGATTTGATTACCACGTCAAAAAATAATAATAATAATGATTTAATTACAAGTTACAAGTAATTTGGTAGGCGAAAAATTGCACATGATCAACTTCACAATTGATCATCTTTTTAATTTTTTACCTTTTTTATATGACTTGACCAATGATAAGGGATGTAGAAGTTTTAGAGATCTTCAATCTTTTTTTTTTCCTCTATTACTATAAGAAAATGTGTTGTTGGGGGAACAATTGCTCATGGTTGGTTTCATTTTCTGTATACAGTGAAAGCGCGAATGGGTATTCGAAGCTGTTGGGGGAAATAGACCATATGGCCAAAAGAATGGTGTTTGAAAGCTATGGTGTGGACATGCAACGATGCGATTCTTTCATAGAATCAAGCGATTTTCTCCTTCGATGCATCCAATACAGACCACCCAGGGTGGATGAGAACGATTTGGGAATGCATTCTCACTCTGACTTGACCATCATATCCATAATTCATCAGCTCAACAATCTAAATGGCTTGGAAATAAAATTGAAGGATGGGGAGGAGTGGACCGGGGTTGATGCCTCACCGGCCTCGTTTGTGGTCATGGCCGGCGATGCATTCAAGGTGAGATCCTTACCATAATCTTTCATATTCTTAAGCATATATATTCAAACAACTTTGCTATTTTAACATCCACTTTTTCAAATACCTAAATACTCTACTCACAAAATACATAAAACCCTCCACTTACTTTTTCTTCCAACTTCTCTCTCTATCACTACTCTCATATGCATATGGACTCACACTAGAATTACCCGTATTCAAATACCTGATTTTATGACGGATGGTTTGTTAATAAATTTGCGTCACTCCTCATCAGGTACTATTATCCACTTTTGTCAATGGTTTTCTAACCTACAAGCATGGATATACTCACTTTTAAAATTCAACTAGACTTGAAGTATAAAATCATTATTGTACTTCTACCCATCAACTTAATTAAATATTTGAAAAAGATTTCAAATACGGTATTAAAGTCATAAATAATCAAATGGTCAAATATAAAATCATTCATGTACCTCTAAAACCCATAAACTTAAAGCTTTTGGGATAAATAATTATATTCATGGCATAAAAGGATCAAAACTCGCTAACTATATTTTGATTAGAAAAGTATAAATAGTTAGAATTTTGTGATCATAATTGTTAGAATAATTTGAATTTGAATTTAAAATTTAATTTTAATATATTGTCAACATAAAAACATTTTACATGTATCACTTGATCAAGTCTTCTTATGTTATTAAGTTTTCTTATATAAAATTTACAAATATAATCATATATGATTGACTAATAGAATAAAATTAAATATTTTATTCCAATTATGCGTTAGAATTAATTTATCAGGCAAATAGTTCGTACTACTTTTAACCTCCTCATTTTTTTTTCACGGGGTTCCTACTCCTTTTAACTTATATTATATATACTTGAATTTCGATAAAAGATCTAGTTAATAATTTTAATGACATCATTACTCTTTGCTAATTATTCATTTTTTTGTATTATTTGTATATTCATGATATTATGATTCTGATGAATTAAAATTAAAAAAGGCAAAAGGAATAATTGAGTGCGCTATTAATTAATATCTCTCATTTAATTTGACTAGCTATGCCATGAATCTTCGATCCAAAAGTTTAAGCTTTTATATCTAAGATACTAAGGCCTAACATAGATGCATGCGTTTTCATGGCGTAGGTGTGGAGTAATGGTAGGATACGCCCATGTGTACACAGGGTTATAATGAATGCAGAGA
Organism: Dalbergia oliveri; assembly: GCA_030441495.1. Classification (NCBI taxonomy): domain Eukaryota; kingdom Viridiplantae; phylum Streptophyta; class Magnoliopsida; order Fabales; family Fabaceae; genus Dalbergia; species Dalbergia oliveri. Next base: position 18,576,337 of record JAMLFY010000008.1, read on the forward strand.
AAACCAGGTACTCCATGGGACTATTTTCTTTCAGTGGTAAGGAGGTGCACATACCGGAAGAGCTAGTCAATGAGCAGCATCCCTTGCGTTACAAACCAATATTCGACCATTACGAATACCTTCGTTTCTATGATAAAGTGAAAATCAAAGAGGCTGATACTCGAATCGAAGCCTATTGTGGAATCTGAAGCCCTACAGTAATATGAGGGAAAGAAAGAATAATGTTTGGTTTACAACAAATACATACCGCATACCTTATTACCATTGGATGTCTCACTCATCCATCACTCATTACATCTAAGGATAATAAGATGTATGGTATGATTTATTATATAATTTTATTGTACACCAAATATTACTCAGGAAACAAAATGCCATGGTGCTCTTGTCATCGTATAATGGGTTTTAACTTTTAGGAATTGGTTGCTACCTTATGTTTGTTCTTCTAGTGTGCTATTTAATTTCACCTTCTGCTTTCTTGATCTATGGAATACTATTGTAATCGATGTAATGCATGTCCCTACCGTGTTCAATAAATTAAATAATAATGGTTGCTATACCTTAATAAATAATAACTAAATCCATACACCACGGAAGGAATTTGCTAATAAGAATTATACTAACTTCTTCTTAAGTTTATCAAATTTGCACACAGAACTCCAACTTTTAGTTATTTCTATTAGTTTGAGACTTGTTTTTTAAAGTAAAGTTTCAGGCAATAAACTTGTGAATGAGAAAAAAATAATAATAATACGAAAAGAAATTTACATCATAATATATGGGTCAAATCTATTAGACCGAATATGTTTTTTTTATAGCCTAAATTTTGACTCCTTAGTTTAATTCTTTGAAAAGTTTTGGCCTAACTTATTTGTTAAAGCCTCTCGACCTTTCATTATACCTCTATAAGTATAAAGAATTACAATCCTCATCCCTCCTAAAATTCTAGAATTTGTTAATGAATGATAAAATTATAGTATAGATCAAACTACCAAATCAGAAAAATTGGGTTTCCATTCACTATCTTAACCGATCCATTGATATGGGTAATTCCCCCCTCCCCGCTTTTTTTGTTTTAGTCTATGATTTGAATAAGTCCCATATACACCCTAGTATAGGTTCGTCAGCGCAGGCCTTGACTCATCCTCTATGAATGAACCTTGTGGATGTGAAGGAACCCTTAGGCTTTCAAAGCATTAGATTCTCACCAGCATTTGTGTTACTCAAGTCAACATTCTCGCGGGTTGAAGTTATAACATCATCATTAGCTGGAATTGAAATATCTGTGAGATCTAAGAGTAGTATTGAGTTTCTCGACTCTTTGCCTTAGGATTTAGGATTCATTAGTTATTTTATCGATGGAAGCAGGGGAAGGGGTATACCTCTCTAAACTCACAAAGAAAAAGGAAAGTCAGTTAAATTGGTCCAGGACCAAAAATCAGAAGGTTTAAATTGATTTTTTCAGGAGAATTGGATGGTCTTCCTGAACATCTTGCTATTGTTACTTTTTAGTTTTTTGTTGAGGTCTATCTTGTAGGGGTACTCAAATTGGATCGATGATCGATTTATAGGTTTTTTGGGAAACAAATGAGTTATTTCTTTGCAAAATTGTGCTCAATTTCATATGTGGCAATTCTAACCGATCAATTTGGGAATGCCCAATTTGGGAATTTCCTTGGGAGGTATCAGGACAATGAACGGGCCACTTAGGCTTGCTCCTTAACGATTGTGTGCCTCAATTACAAATCATTACTATAACCAAGTTGGACAAAGCCATTTCCTTCCTATATCCATGGCCAGGAATCATATTTTGGATCACCATCATACTGCAAGAAGCACCCAATATTAGAACCCACCACATAACCAAGTACATCCATTGCTTAACTCATGAATTACACATGATGAATAGATCTGCCAGACATGGTTATCCCGTGACCATGTCTCATCCCCATGATAACTAATTAATGAAGATATGAAGATATGATTGGAAAAATAATTAATAATTAGAAGGTAAATAATCTAAAAACTTATTTTAAATATTAAAATTATGAAAATGGTGGAGCATAATTTTCTCTATGAATGACACATCAAAAACTTCCATGTAATGAATTTTAATTATTAATATTATAGATAGATTATAGTTTATATTAAATCCTTTGAAAATATGTTAACTGATATTAAGATTTATTAAAAGATCAAAACTAATATAGTATAGCGTGTATTATTATATTTTTATTATCAATATCATTACAGTATAATGTGGCAAATTTTATATATTTGTCACGACCCGACTTGAACTGAACTAACACATGAGGAATACCATCCCCATGTAAGCCTCGAGATCGCTGTGTCGTACTATATGCATATTTTATTCATAAAATCCATTTAAATAAAAACTTCATTTCATTTCTAATATAAATCTTTCTCTTGGAATAAAATCTGAAACTATCCTGGGATATATAATTCAACTGAGTTGCTCATTTACAAATAGATTCATGAAAGTTATATCAAATTTGAATACAAAACAAATCATTAAACCCAAAATGCAAAATATGAATCTATGGTCCAGGACCCTCCCATCACATCACTGGAGCACTCTACATAAGTAACCAAACTTCATATTAATGTGAAACTCATCGAAGCTGGAAAATAGTGCTACTAAGAAGAGAAAGAGGAGGATCCTGAGCTATACCTATACCTGTTAGAAAAGGAAGAAAAGAGGGTGAGTGGGTGAATTCTCACCCATAACCCTTTTCATGGGACAACAACCAAGATGCATAAAAGTCGCAATAATACTAATAACAATAATAATAACACTTATAACATAAATTCTAAAACTCTTGCTAACAATCTCATATATAACATATAAAAATAAGCTCTAAACTCCTCTAAGTCGTAAACAAGAATGCTCTGAACTAGATAAACATACATACGAATAATAATAATAATAGCTCACTCACTAATTCTCTTGTTTCTATGGTCCCTCATGGACAAGCTGTGGACACCTAACTAGGTCCCGTTTCTAAAATTGTCACCATGGCGTTTACTGTTATTGTCTCCTTGGTTGTTTCATACTATTTGCCTCCATGACTGATTTATACTATTGCCTCCATGACCGTTTATTACTATTGCCTCCATGACCGTTTCATAATATTGCCTTCATAGCGTCTCATAATATATTCATCATACAAAACTTAACTGAAAATAAATAAAAAGAAAACAACAATACTGAAAGGTGGATACTCTATCCCTGGCGAAGTAGAGCCACTAAATTCTTAGTACACTGAGAGCTATGGACTCAAACAATTCTAACAATCTGACTTTAACATAACTTGGCCATGAAAATCATGCCCAAGGGATCACCCGCTTGTAGGCATCCGTTAAGCCCACAGAATATATATCTGACAAGTTGTTACGAATCATATTGAATTCTGTATCTCTTGGTACCATAACACTAAATTTCTAAAATCTCCTTCTTCAAGTTAACACTTTTTCATAACTTAAATAACTCTAATGTCATGCTTTAAAACATAAAGGTTCAAAATCATAAAAATCTCTAGCATTATAATAACATCTTTATTTGACATTCTTGCCAAAATATCTTAACTAATACTCTATAATCATATTTTGAAATCTCAATTCTTGAAGCATAAAGATATCATAAACTCTTGAAATATATTTAATATAATAATAATTTGTTAAATCATATATATGCTAGTTTTGAATTCATCAGGAAACTCATAAATCTCTAATGTAATCATGATCATAATCTCATAAGCTTAGCAAAATCATCACAACTCTCAAAACTTTTCTAAAATAGCCTCAAGTCATATAATTCATGATAGTTGGAACCACAATTTCATAAACTTGGCATAACTCGTAATAATTCATAATTTATTTAAAATCATTTCCAATTCATGCAATAATGTCAAAATCCAATAAAATAGCTATAGTAATCTACCTAGAGGCTACAGGATTTGAACCCACTCACCTGGAGAGGAGAACGTGAAGCACTAACACCACGGAGACTCTGGAGGAGGAATGACACCAACAACTGCCATAGAGCAACCATAAACTCTAGATTAATCTCTAATGACCTCTAGATAGCTCTAATATAATCTTAACAACATAGGGGAGCACCTCACTTGACAATGATGAAAGAAATAACAAGACCCAACTCAAGATTATGAAGGAATAGAGAGGATGGAGACATAAACTAACAACATATACTCATCTTGATAATTTGAGGAAGCTAGATTGGAATGGGATTGAGGAAGAAGAGAGAAAATGAGGGTTTAGGGTGTTTGATTTCACTTCCGCTTCTAGAAAAGAGGTAGTTCCGATTGGGGTTTTTATTTTGGGCCCAAAATGAAATGGCGTCGTTTCTGGGCACTGTGCGCACTCCAGGGGACCATTATAGTCAGGCCGCGTCCTGCCAACCCCCACTGTGCACTTATGACCGCTAGCCGTCTGGACCGCTATAGCGGTGACAGCAACCCCATATATCAAGGTTTCTATCATCTGGCATTCAAGTTGCCTCAATACTCACTTATTTACATTTCTTACTCTTAAGTTAATCATTTACATTTCTTACTTTCCATTAACTTTAAAATATAAATGTAAATAAGGAAATACCCCTATTTGGATTGAAATAAAATATCAAAAAAATCAAAATCTCAACCATTTTAAATCCAAATTTTGAGTTTTAGTTCAAATCCGAAATTTTCAAAGTTTTCTAAACTTGAGAGCTCAAAACGAAATGTTTAAAGGTTTCATAAAATTCATTAAACATCACTCTTTAACTCATTTTTCGTCTAGGAACAATTATCGAGACTTTTGATCCCAAAAATATCACTATAACATATAGCCCTCCAAGAAGGTATAGGATCTAGACTTAGAGAACTCCAGGACCAGTTGTGGGTCCAGGACCCTAAAGCGTACAGAACTTATCTACTGACATGCATGCACTGGGTATTACAATATTATAACAATTTTTAATAAATTATATATTATAGTAATTAAATCTAACATGTAAAAATAAAAAGATATGTAATTAATGTTATTATTTAAAATTTAAATTTAAATTTGAGAGTGACTGATTGATCATATTTATGTGTTAATTTATGGTATTAAATTTTTAGTTATAATTTGTTGACCATGATCATATTTGTTGTGATTTTAATTAATAAAATAATTTTAAATTAATATAACTATTATGTCAATGATAGCACAAATTTAAGGTTGACTCAATAATATCAATTTGACATCTCTTATTTAAATTCATAGACCTTCCAAAGCTAACATAGATTATGATTAAAAAATATATATCTCATTAATTTTTATAATATATTGTTTGAAGGATTTAATTTTAATGCATGCATTGTTAATTTAAAAAGATATTTTACATAAATATTCAATTATATAAAATTAAAGTATTCAACCCTAATTACCATATTTAAATGTAATTTGAATATAACAAAACCAAAAGAATGTTATATTTAAATCATATTAAAAACCCTAAAAAACTTCACAAATTCCATTTAAAATAAGTGAATAACTTCCACACTTAAAAATTTCATATTAAAGTTAAATGATAATAGAGCATATGTGAGTTTATAAAAAAAACTCAAGGATTAAATAAAGAAAATTATCTAAATTTAAGTCAAAATAAATATATCATAGTAAATATTTTATATTTTTAAAAGTAAAAGTATATTTCAAAAGGTAAACTAAATTATTTAACTCAGTATCAAATTAATTCCAAAAGATTTTAATTTATTTATCTTGATAAGCATGTTTTTAAATAAAATATATAATTTTAAAATATCTATATATTATTTATTATTGACATCAATGTGGTATATTACTTTAATTACAAATTGATAATTATATATTGATTGAAAACTATCATATAAGTTAATTTCAAATTATGCATTCATTGATAATATATAAATCATGTGTTTGGATAGAACTATAATACATTTGAAAGAAACCATGACTATATATTAAGTCAAATAATATAATTGTAAAAAACAATTTGAAATATATTAGAACGAAAAAAATACTATTTCATAAATTAAAAATATAGAATAAAAATTTGGAAAGTCAACCAACAAAAAAAATTTACAAAGTAATATTACAGTATTTGATAATGGGTTTTGAAATTGAGTTGTGAAGTGAGAGTAAGATTATGATTTATAATTGATATATCATAGTAATTAATTATGATTGATATTTATCAATTAAGTTTAATGAATATAGATTGAGAATTCAAATTCCAAATGAAAATATGGATCCTAAATCGCTCTAAAAGGAACACATGTAAAAGTTTCCTCATAGAGTCTGAAATATTAGTATTATAGATTATAGATTATAGATTAGAATTAGAATTTAATATTTGATCATAAATCAGATCAAATCATTACTCCAATTTAGCACATGTAAAGCTAATTACAATCATGAATTAAAAAAATGGAATGTTAAAATTTGAATTGTAGGGAAATATATGAAAATTCATTCCTTAATTATTGCAGTACAATTCTATTATCAAATACTGATAATTTTCAATGATATTCTAATGATATACAATAATTATGATTATCATTTTTAAAAAATTATTAATTGTTAATGTTATGAAAATTATGGGTCCTAAATTACTCTAACAGCGATATATGGCAAAACTTTTCTTGAAATTATCTGAATTATTAGTAGTATAGATTTGTTTAACTCATTAGCTAATAATATTACATATTAGTATAAATTTTACAAAAATTAACTTAGATTTTATAATTCTACAGTTTTATAATGATTAGTTAATTTAATATTGTTTATAACTACTTTTTTATATTTTATAAAATTTTTAATTAAAACTGAAAATCGAATCAATTCAAATCAAATTTAAATTGGTTTAATTTGGTTCAATTCTTTACCACCGAATCGAATTAAAGTGAGCAGCGAACACCGTGGTCTGCTCTATTTAAACCTGCGAGCTGATTTTAAAAGAGGTAGACTGCTAATAAAGTGGCCCGGCTCGTTTGAATCACACTGCAGACAAATGATCTGCATCCCTCGAAACCCTCAACAGAAGAAAACTTAAAAAACCACTGCCATAGAGAGAGACTTGGAGTCATTTGGTGACAAGATCTGGTTGTATTGTCTTTTGCATGAACTTTGCTTGCTACCCTCTTTGGGTAGTTGGAGCTATTTCTTATATATATATATATATAAACCAATGCCATTATTGAGAGAAGTTTGGAATCATTTGATAACAATGTCACCCAATATCACTATAGTATCAATATGTCTTTTGGAATAGACATGGAAGATCTCTTATCCGAATAGAATATATAAGACATGACATTTAATTCGTAAGAAAGCTTGATAGCGAAGATTTGAATTAATGCATTTTTATTTTTAATAGTGAATTATTTGTATAAAGGCCAAAGGCCAAAAGCGTAATAATGTTAAATGATTGAGGACACTAGATAATGTATCATAAATTACAGAAACCGTGTTTCATGTTTATATATATATATATATATATATCCGACCGTGTTTCGTTTGAATAATTGAAAAAAATAAAAAATTTGCTGAGATGATGTTACGTTTTCCAAATTTCCAAAACAATTGGAATCTCTGCGAGCATTCAGTAAGCAGACTCCCTTTACAGGGGTCAGTGTTTTAATGCAAGAAGTTATTACCTATTAAGTATTTTGATAAATTTATTTGTTTTATTTATGTTTTTAACAGCATGACCTTAAATCATTTTATAAATTATTAAGAATTAATTTGTGCAATAAAGCTTTAAAAATTATTAAGAAAAAAAATTAATCCTAAATTTTTAATTTTAAGTGATCACGAATTTCTTTTTGAGAGACCAATTTTTTTTATCAAGAATAAAATTGGAGATTTTTACTAAAAAAATACAAATTCCATTTACAATCAAAACTTAATAAGCACATATATACACAACATATTACCTCTTATGGTATTAAGGGCTGGTTTGGATGATGTTTTAGGAAAAAAAAATTCTAATTGATCCTTTTTAAATGAAATCTTTTTAAAAAGTAAAAGTTAATTCATCTTTTTAAATAAATTTTTTTAAAAAAGTAAAAGTTATTTTACTTATGTTTGGATATAACATCATTTTATGTTTGAATGTAACATTAAAATATTTTTATTTATTATCAAATACATTTTTTAAGTTATAAAAAATATATTTTTCAGAAATAGAAATTATAGTCTGAAAATATTTTTTAGTACTTTTTCTAAAGATATTGGTTTCGCTAGAAAAAATTTACATGAATATATTGAAAAACGTAAAAAATCTATTTTTAATAAGAAGTATTTTTTTAATCAAAATAATATGACTTACAAACAAGCACTTAAATATCCAATTAAATAAAGGATTAATTTATAAGTACCAACCTCAAATATTTGAATTTTATTTTTTTATTTAGATAGAAACAAACAATCAATAAATAAATAAGAGCGATATGGAAAAATAAACGAGTGGTTAATAAAATTGGCTATTAAAATATTGAAGTTATCTATTTCTTCTATTTTTATCATGACATAAATATAAAAAATTATAAGAGAGGGGCAGAGTATACATAATTAAAGAAATTTCAATAAATAAAAACTCCAAGGGTGACCATCGCCTCCCCTATGGTCCACGAGGCCCCACCCTTGTCAATAAGTCTGCACGCATGTTTTGACTTTCCTATAGTTGTCGAGCTCTCTAAGTTTTCTAAAAGCTGATATTAAAAAGACACAATAGTATTATGTGATAAAATATTATAAAAGTTGCTTTTAATAAAAAGAAGTAGTTACTGGAATAATGTTTGGCAAATTTGTTATAAAATTACTCTAAGATGCTAAATGACTATAATAGACATATATATTCAAGAGAGTAATTTTTAGAAGTTAATTAGATGTAACCCTTAATCAGTGAAAGATTATTAGTCTTTTAAATTTCATAGAGTACAAGATAACTCCAAAAAGTAATGACTCTAAAAAATGTCCCTATCTTTTTAAAATAGAAAAATTCACTTATACTTTTTACAAGTTGAATCACCTCCTCGAAGAGCATTGCAAAACCAGATCCTAGAGCATCAACCATTTCAATGAAGTTAACCTGTACCTTTCGATCATGCGATCTCAACTAACATGCATTATGGAATCGATTAGCTTTTAATACTCCGAAACATTTTCATAACTTACGTGAGACATGGCATAAACATTGTGGTCCTCATATAGGACCACACCAGCAATCAATCAAGTGTGTTTCAATTAGTAAAAGCAGTCAACTAAATTTTATAGAAGAAACCAATCACCTCTTAGACGAAATTATAAATGATATATATAAACATAAAAAAATTCCGGTAGATTTTATACAATCGCTTTAGAGTGAACCCTAAGTTGTTTTCTAATAATATCAGTCTCAGATAGTGGTCTTTGACAATTGAAAAATATCAACTTAGTTATGACAATGTCAAATGTCAGATCCTTAGTGATCCCTAACAGAAAACATTAATAGTATTAGTATGCTTAAACAATATGACATGGTTTCGCTCTATCTTTGTGGTGGTGATGGTTGCTTTGCGTGATGCAGGTAGAGCATGGTGGTGGAGTGGAGGCTGAGGATTTGGGCTAAGGTTTGTTATGGTTTTGGATTGGGATGGGTTGTTGATGATTAAGTTGTGGTTGTGTTAGTGACATTATATTGTGGCTGTTGTTGTGGCTATTGATTATGGGGCTATTTTACCTTTGGTTTATGCTAGTGAGGGTGATGGTGGTGGTGGTGGTGGGGATGAAGAGGGTGAAGGAAGGAAGACAATGATAAAGGAATGGAGATTTTTTTTTTATGTTAATAGAGCAAAATTCTAATTAAGCACATTAACACTGTTAGCATTTTTTATTTAGGAATCACTAGGTGTTCGAAATTTGACATTGTTAATGACCAAGTTGACACTTCACTTTTAATTGTCATGACTGACTTGTGACGTTAAAATCAGGATCAGCTAAGGGTTCACTCATCTCTTTATAATAATAATAATTTTTTGCTCTTCTATCCCATTGAGAATTATCATGATATTTATGTAATTTTCATTTTTTAAAATTTTTGCATAATAATTTTTTTGGTGCAATTTCATGTAACTATTTTTCTTCCATGTTATCTATTGTCAATAATAGTAACTAATCTCTTAAAGACATGAAACTTCTTTAAGGGGTATACCTGATCATGTGATCCTCTATACACACTGCAAAAATCGAACTCTTAATACTTAAAAAGTCTAACTAGCTACCAACTATACTAGGTCTCATGGTTATTACTCCACTTTAATTTGAAACCATATACAAGCCATCAAAGCTAACATAGTACCAAGCCCAATGATAGGTATGCAAGAGTTATGCAGCATGTAAATAGCTATATTTGTAGTTTTGTTTTTTTAAACCTTTTGTATACATTAGAACAAGAGTAGTGTTATTTAGACTTGTGGAGCCCACATTCCATCTAAAGATAGATAAAGGTGAGTCACATTAAATCTCATACTTATTGTAAGTACAAATAACATTTCTATTAGAACAATCCCCCAGGAAGATCACCCTCTCTTGGCCGAGGCTCGCTCTAGCTTGCTTGTTGAGGCTACAACTTGCTTTGACCTGCAGTGTGTTGGATCTCATCGCGCAACATGGCAACAGTGAGGTTATTGAGCCCTTATCCAACTCTAGATGCACGCCTGACCAAAAAGAAAATAAAAAATCTAGATGAATGGACACCTGGCTACTTTGGCCTCATTGTTTCCAGCTACCTGTCCACTCTTAGCTGCTTTAGTTCAATTTAATATGAGCATTACTGCTTCAACACCTAAAAGCGGATGTCTGATTGACATATTAACTCTATTATCATTAGATGTGATGAATTAGTAGAAAGTGGGCTATCATCACATTCAATAGTAATGAATATGCATCCCAATTGGACACTCACTTTTAGATGTTGAAATAATATTTGCTGTTTAATTTTCACATATCAGAGAGATGGGACAAACAAGCTGGAAGATAAGTTTTAGCCTCTAATTAAAAATGAATAATAATATTTGGACATTATGAGACTTAATTAGAGAGAACAATACAAAAGTGATGATGTTGAAAGAGAAAAAAAAAAAGATGATGGTTTCCTTGTGTCTATTTTATCATTTTCAAAAATAATATTAGTTCCTTTTCTTTTTCTTTTGGTTGGTGCGTGTAAATAAAATAACATTAATTCCTTTTAAAAACAAATAAATATTTGATTGCTCCAAATCAACATCAGTGGCCGGTCACCTACAAAATCACACAAGATCAGAGGGGAACTAGCTTTCCAAGCACACATTATTTTCTTCTCAGTGAGAGAGCAAGGATATTTCTTTAGTTGAAATTAAGGGCATGCATAACATGGGATCTCGAACACAGTCTCAACTTCATGTGGTTGACTTCACTGATGAAAACATGAAGCCTGCCACTGATGCATGGCTGTCAGCATGCCAAGTTGTGAGGACAGCGTTGGAGGAGCACGGTTGTTTCATGGCACGCTACGACAAAGTTAGCCAGGAGCTTTGCGACTCTGTGGTATCTTCAATGGAAGAACTGTTTGGCCTCCCCGTGGAAACAAAAGCACAAAAGACTAGTGACAAGCTTTTCCATGGCTACTTGGGACAAGTCTCCTGGCTCCCCTTGTATGAATCTTTGGGCATTGACGATCCATTGACTATGGAAGGATGCCAAAAGTTTGCGCAAATCATGTGGCCGGAAGGGAACAAGCCTTTCTGGTAGGTAACCTTTGTACATGCTTATGTCAAGTAGCTGAATGATGGTAAATTACTTTGGTTATGCATGTTTTGAGATAAATTAAGTAACAGAATATGTCATCCAAATTAAGATTTTTTTTTGGTTATGTATAAATATATAAATTCAATGCATAACACTTCAACTTTCACACTAAAAATGTTATTAAAGAGAGAAATAATAATGATTTAATTACCACGTCAAATAATAATAATAATAATAATGATTTAATTACAAGTTACAACTAATTTGGTAGGCGAAAAATTGCACATGATCAACTTCACAATTGATCATCTTTTTTAATTTTTTACCTTTTTAATATGGCTTGACCAATGATAAGGGACATGCATATTATCAGGTCATGTACAAGTTTTAGAGATCTTCAAGCTTTTTTTTTCCTTACTATAAGAAAACGTGTTGAGATTACGAACAATTGCTCATGATTGGTTTCATTTTCTGTATACAGTGAAAGCGCGAATGAGTATTCGAAGCTGTTGGGGGAAGTAGACCATATGGCCAAAAGAATGGTGTTTGAAAGCTATGGTGTGGACATGCAACGATGCGATTCTTTCATAGAATCAAGCGATTTTCTCCTTCGATGCTTCCAATACAGACCACCCAGGGTGGATGAGAACGATTTGGGAATGCATTCTCACTCGGACTTGACCATCATATCCATAATTCATCAGCTCAACAATCTAAATGGCTTGGAAATCAAATTGAAGGATGGGGAGGAGTGGACCAGGGTTGATGCCTCACCCACCTCGCTTGTGGTCATGGCCGGCGATGCATTCAAGGTAGGATCCTTACCATAATCTTTCGTATGCTTAAGCATATATATTCAAACAACTTTACTATTTTAACACCCACTTTTTCAAACACCCAAATATCCTACTCACAAAATATATATGAGTCCCACCACTTACTTTTTCTCCTCTTATTCTCTCAATAACTACTTTCATATTCATATAGAACCCATATGGGTGTTTGTGAGTGTTAAAATAGAAGTACTCATATTCAAAAACTTGATTTTATGACGGATGGTTTGTTAATAAATTTGCGTCACTCCTCAGGTACTATTGTCCACTTTTGTCAATAGTTTTCTAACCTACAAGCATGGATATACTCACTTTTAAAATTCAACTAAACTTAAAATATAAAATCATTATTGTGCTTCTACCCATCAACTTAATTAAACATTTGAAAAAAATTTCATGATACGATATTAGAATCACAAATGATCAAATGGTCTAATATAAACCATTCATGTACCTCTAAAACCTATCAGCTTAAGCTTTTGAGATAAATAATTATATTCTATGGCATAAAGGATCAAAACTGGCTAACTATGTTTTGATTAGGAAAGTACAAATAGTTAGAATTTTGTAATCATAATTGCTAGAATAATTTGAATTTAAATTTAAAATTTAATTTTAATATATTGTCAACATAAAAACATTTTACATGTATCACTTGATCAAGTCTTCTTATGTTATTAAGTCTTCTTATATAAAATTTACAAATATAATCATATATGATTGACTAATAGAATAAAATTAAATATTTTATTCCAATAATGCGTTAGAATTAATTTATCAGGCAAATAGTTCGTACTACTTTTAACCTCTTCATTTTTTTTCACGGGGTTCCTACTCCTTTTAACTTATCTAGCTATTATATATACTTGAATTTCAATAAAAGACCTAGTTAATAATTTTAATGACATCATTACTCTTTGCTATTTATTCATTTTTTTTTGTATTATTTGTATATTCATGAGATTATGATTCTGATCAATTAAAATTAAAAAGGCAAAAGGAATAATTGAGTGCGCTATTAATTAACATCTCTCATTTAATTTGACTAGCTATGCCATGAATCTTCGATCCAAAAGTTTAAGCTTTTATATCTAAGATACTAAGGCCTAAAATAGATGCATGCGTTTTCATGGCGTAGGTGTGGAGTAATGGTAGGATACGCCCATGTGTACACAGGGTTATAATGAATGCAGAGAAAACCAGGTACTCCATGGGACTATTTTCTTTCAGTGGTAAGGAGGTGCACATACCGGAAGAGCTAGTCAATGAGCAGCATCCCTTGCGTTACAAACCAATATTCGACCATTACGAATACCTTCGTTTCTATGATAAAGTGAAAATCAAAGAGGCTGATACTCGAATCGAAGCCTATTGTGGAATCTGAAGCCCTACAGTAATATGAGGGAAAGAAAGAATAATGTTTGGTTACAACAAATGTATACCATACATCTTATTATCATTGGATGTTACGCCTCCACTCATTCCACTCATTCATTACATATAATGGTAATAAGGTGTATGATGTGTATTTGTTATGGAATTTTATTGTACACCAAACATTACTGAGGAAATAAAATGCCATGGTGTTCTTGTTATCGTATAATGGGTTTTAACTTTTAGGAATCGGTTGCTACCTTATGTTTGTTCTTCTAGTGTGCTATTTAATTTCACCTTCTTCTTTCTTGATCTATGGAATACTATTGCAAACGATGTAATGCATGTCCCTACCGTGTTTGATAAATTAAATAATAATGGTTGCTATACCTTAATAAATAATAACTAAATCCGTACACCACGGAAGGAATTTGCTAATCCATAAGAATTATACTAACTTCTTCTTAAGTTTATCAAATTTGCACACAGTACTCCAACTTTTAGTTATTTCTATTAGTTTGAGACTTGTTTTTTAAAGTAAAGTCTCAAGCTATAAACTTGCGAATGAGAAAAAATAATAATAATACGAAAAGAAATTTACATCATAATATATGGATCAAATCTATTAGACCGAATGTTTTTTATAGCCCAAATTTTGAATTTTTAGTTTAATTCTTTAAAAAGTTTTGGCCTAACTTATTTGTTAAAGCCTCTCATTAACCTTTTACAATCCTCATCCCTCCTAAAATTCTAGGAATTTGTTAATGAATGATAAAATCATAATATAGATCAAACTACCAAATCAGAAAAATTGGGTTTCCATTCACTATCTTAACTGATCCATTGATATTGGTAATTTTTTTCCCTTTTTTTTTTGTTTTAGTCTATGATTTGAATGAGTCCCATATACACCCTAGTATAGGTTCGTCGCCTTGACTCATCCTCCGTGGATGAACCTTGTGGATGTGAAGGAATCCTTAGGCTTTCAAAGCATTAGATTCTCACCAGCATTTGTGTTACTCAAGCCGATTCTCGTGGGTTGAAGTTATAGCATTATCATTAGCTGGAATTGAAATATCCGTGAGATCTAGGAGTAGCGTTGAGTTTCTCGATCCTTTGCCTTAAGATTTAGAATTCATTAGTTATTTTATTGATGGAGGCAGAGGAAGGGGTATACCTCTCTAAACTCACAAAGAAAAGGAAAGTCAGTTAAACTGGTTCCAGGACAAAAAATTATAGGTTTAAGTTGATTTTTTCAAGAGAATTGGATGGTTTTTCTGAACATCTTGCTATTGTTACTCTTTAGTTTTCTGTTGAGGTCTATCTTGTAGGGGTACTCAAATTGGATTGATGGTCAATTTCTAGGTTTTGTAGGAAACAAATGAGCCATTTCTTTGCAAAATTATGCTCAATTTCATATATGGCAATTCTGAACCGATCAATTTGGTAATGCCCAATTTGGGAATTTCCTTAGGAGGTATCAGGACAATGAACGGCTACTTAGGCTTGCTCCTTAATGATTGTGTGCCTCAATTGCAAATCATTACTATAACCAAGTTGGACAAAGCCATTTCCTTCCTATATCCATGGCCAACAATCATATTTTGGATCACGTCATACTGCAAGAAGCACCTAATATTAGAACCCACCACACAATCAAGTATATCCATCGCTTAACTCATGAATTGCACATCATGAATAGATCTGCCAGACATGATTATCCTGTGACCATGTCTCACCCTAGGAGAACTAATCAATGAAGATAAATGGTAGCAGAGAATGATACTCAACTTGGCATTTCGACATCAAGGAATTGATTTTTTATCCTTGGAGAGTTAGGTTCTAATAATTTTATGATTTGATGTCTCTCGTTTGCTTTATTCAATGTTATGATTACAATTGTGAAATGGCAAGGCCAAAAGGCACAAATAGAGTAGTACAAAATAAATATACGGAAGCGTAAAAATAAATTAAACAAGAATTAATTTGCTTCAGAAAATAGCCTACATTTATGGACAAATGTGATAATAAAATATTTTACTATGAAAATATGACGGGGATATAAAAGTGGTCACACTCTACTAAACCCAAATCCCAAATAATAGAGATATAAAAGTGGTAAAATTCCACTCAAAAGCAGCCCAAATTTTCCTAGAGTATTTTCTCACTTGGTATATATACTCAACAAACAAATAGAAGTAACAAGAGAGTCAAACCAAACTTCTCTAATAGCCAAAGACTTCTACAATATGAGTGAACTTGGAATGATCACCCATGGTGGTGGTTTACAAAGAGAAGACAAAATATGGGAAGCTAAAATCCTCTCAAACTACCTAAATGCCATAAGACCAAATACATCTAGGAGTAAGTTGCCAACTCCACAATAACTCCACTCATATAGAGCTTGCATGCGCTATAGCATTAACTCCTTAGCTTTTGTCAAGTAAAAACTATTGTTCCTTTGCATGCTAAACAAAAGAAACAAGACACCACCATGAGCACCTTTTGACAATTTCCATCACCAATTAATGTTGCTCCATGCTTGGACATTTTGTCCAATTTGATTTCTTCATTTGGATTAAAATTCAAAACCATCAAATCAACAAATCTCCACCTTAGTTTGAATTTTACCAAGCTTCAAAATTGCAAAATTGCCTTCTCCAATATGCCCAACAAGCATATTCAAATTCTAAAACTATCTCTTGAAAGAACAGAACATCAGTTCAACAAATCAGAATCAACACCCTTGGTCTTGTGAATGGTAGTACTAAACTCAACACTAGTTTGCCTCCCACAAATATGAAACAATGGTCAGCCATCATAAAATTAACTAAGTTATGCTTACTCAACAAAGGCACATTTGCCTTTCAAAACTCCACCTTTAGCACAACACTTTGCCACTTGACCAAACATGTCTAGCACCTTCTATTTAAAAATTTTCCCATAACACCCAAAATACCCTCAAAAGCTAAGTAGCCATTAATGCTACAATGTATGCAAGCTCTATGTAAGTGGAGTTGTTTTGAAGCTAGCAACTTACTCTTAGACGCATTTGGTCTTATGGCATTTGAGTAGCCAGAGCATTTTAGCTTCCCTTATTTTATCTTCTTTTTGTATATCACCACCATTGACGATCATTCCAAATTCACTCATATTGTAGTAGCATTTGGTTATTAGAGAAGTTTAGTTTGGTTCTCTTGTTACTTCTCTTTATTTGTTGAGTGTATAAACCAGTGAGAAAATATTATAAAAGTATTTTGGGTGCATTTGGGGCTTAGCTTTGAGTGGAATCTTACCAATTTTGTTCCCTACTATATGGGGTTTGAGTTTAGTGAAGTATGGTCACTTTTGTATTTCTATCATATTTCAATAGTGAAATATTTGATTGTCACTTCTGGCCATGGGTATAGGCTATTTGCCGAAACATATTAATTCATTGTTTAATTTATTTTTATGTTCTGTTTATGCTTTTTGAACCCACCATTTCACAACAAATTGGTATCAGAGTTGATGTAGAGTTTTGGGAAAATTTTAGAATGTAGAAGGTGTTGGACATGTTTGGTTAGGTGGCAAAGCGCTGTTTGAAGGTGTAGTGTTGAAAGGCAATGATGCCTTTGTTGAGTAAGCATGACTTGCTTAGTTAATTTTGTAGTGCCTTACCTTTGTTTCATGTTTGTGAAAGGTGAACTAGTGTTAGGTTTAATACTACCATTTACAAGACTAAGAGTGTCAATTCTTATTTGTAGAACCCTGTGCTTGTTTCTTCAAGTGGTAGTTTGATATTTGAGTATGCCTTAATTTTAGGCAAACTGGAGAAGATGATTTTGAAATTTGAGGCTAACAAAAAATCAAACCATTCATATGGCATGCACAAGGAACAATAGTTCTCAACCACTTCATGGACAAATGGTCAAATAAGTACAAGGCCATTAAATTTCTTTGGGTTTGCAAGCAAAATGTGTTGAAATGTTTGTTAGGATTTATTTTTCACAATAGCTTATTATACACTTTATTACAAACTTATAATTTAATAGTTTGATTAATGAAATTTAATATAAAAAATTTACTAATGTATGTTTTGAAATTTACCCTACACTTTACTATAACTGACATAGATTAATATTTTTTTTCTCATGATATCCATTGCAGAATGCAATGACCAATCCCTTTGCATGCATAAGTCTATTTAAGGGATAGATCAGTCACATTGGGTTTAAACTTTCATTCCCGAGAATCAAACCCTCGATACTTAGTTAAAGAAGAGAAAACCTTTACCATATCAGCCAGTCCCGTGGTTACATAAGTTAGTATATGAATGAGTCATAATGACAAAAAAAACTTTAGAAAATATATATTTGTTTTTTTGCAATCAATAAATGGAACCAAACCAACTCATTTTGGTTGGATTGGTTTGATTTGAATTTGCTGAAAAAAATTTAAAAGTCAAATAAAACCAATTTAATCTAACCTCTTCAGATTTATTTTTTTCTCAACCAATCAATTTACATTCCTAATTTTGATTTAGCATACGTGCATAAGACAAGGGTTTTCTTCCAAAGCAAAGCAATTGATAGCTTTGATATGCAACCGATTTTATTCTAAAATATAAGGGACGGGAGTGGTCCTATGAGTTAAAAGCGATCCAATTGTAGGGGACCAGACCCAAATATACACATGAAGATAATCACCTAAAATTAGGACCAGAAAATGAAACAAGTTTTTCTTTTCCTCATAAAAAAAAGGTTTCAATGTTCAATTTATCAATTATTAATAATTGTAGCCGGTATGACTAATATTTAATATATAAAATTATAGTACAAGATAAATGCAGTTTAGCACTAGGGACCAATTACACATGAAAATAATCATCACCTGAAATCAGGACCAGAAAATGAAACAATTTGCTATAAATTATTTTGTTAGACAGGTTTATATCAATCGATCAAGAATCATATAGCTAGCTGTATACTAGTAGCTGTATATATGGCTAATATTAATACGAAACAAGTTATATTAATTGGGACCAGAAAATAATCAAGCAGTACTTTTTTTAAACACAATATATATATATATATATATATATATATATATATATATATATATATATATATATATATATATATATAAGAATCATATAGCTAGCTGTAAATTATTTTTTGTTAGATAAGTTTATATCAATCGATCAAGAATCATACAGCTAGCTGTATGACTAATAGCTGCATATATGGCTAATATTAATATGAAACAAGTTATATTAATTGGGACCAAATATACACATGAAAATAATCATCACCCAATCGGGACCAGAAAATGAAACAAATTGCTATAAATTGTTTTGTTAAGTAAGTTTATATATCAATCGTAAATAATCGTAGCAGTATGTAAGTAACAATGAATATCTATAATTATAGTACTGGCGCGCAGATAAAGTCATTTTAGCAGTAGGGGCCAAATAATACACACCTGATGAACCTAAATTGGGACCTGGAAATGAAACAAATTGCTATCAGTTATTATTATTTTCAATAAGCTAATCTTCTATCATTATGTACCTTCTCTGAAAATTGAAGAAAAATAGAAATTAAATCATCTCCTCTACCCATGGGCTTGGGTTTTAGAAAAAGATGGTTTCATGATATGGTATTAAAGTCACCATGACTAAGAGATTCAAGGTTCGATCCTGTTATTCTCCATAATGATAAAATGTTCACATTTGAAACCCAAAAACAACATTTGTAAAAGTGGACGAGTTAGAAGTAAAATTATTGATATACCTCTATACATCAATTTAACCTTTTGAGATAGATGGTTTTATGATAAAGCCATAAGTTAATGACCAATTCATAATCAATATTATATTTTGAAAGCTGTTCTCTTTTCAAGATTTCATTGAAATATTGAGTTTGGATGACTACATTGTGGATTTTTGTTCGGTAGAATTATATTGTATGTAAGTTAAAAGAGAGAAGCATATATTATCATAAACTATGTCTTTTAAATGCTTAACTAAATACAGACACATGAATAATTTTAAAGTTTAATTTTGATACATAAACAGTGAAAAAAAGGTTTTTACTACCATTCAATCAATTCTCTCTACTTGTATAACTTTTCAAATAGTGTGGTGAAAATTAACCATATATTTATTGATGTGTTAATACATAATTAAATGATTGTATAAAACTTTTTTACATATTCAATATATTAAAATTAAATTCATAATTTTATATCTAGTATATCTCTAGCAATCTCTTTAATCTTGGATTTAAAGTGTGAATGGTTCAAAAGAATGATAGATAATGAAGATATTGCACTACTTTAGACCATTTAGTTATGAAAATTTAATATAAGGTGTTCTTACATAAAAGATATTAAATATAAAATTATTTATATACCTCCATTGATACAGAGTAGGTTAACCTTTCGTGAGATAACATATATAGTATCAAAAGTCATAAAATATTGGTGTGCAAATGTACGAAATTGGAGCTAAAGCAAGCAAGCTTGGCATAGGTGTTATGCTTAACGCCATTCTGCATGTCTCTTCGCAATGCCGTTATCATTCATTCACATGAACAGAGGGACGAAGTAACAATTAAAAACAAAGAGACTACACTTATCTATGTGATATCGAAATCTAAAACTTCAATATAATAACTAATTAAGCATATATTTGTAGCCAGTCACTTTCAATTGTCGATCAGTTCTTGAAATCGAAACTATAAAGTCAGTGGAAAATTGGCAAAGTGGAGGAGTACGAATATATATTTTAATATAAATACAAAATTATATATGGTTAAATCATGTAATAGTTGGCTATAAAAAAAATCATACAATAGTTGTAAACAAAATCTCAATCAAGTGGACCTAGCCTCATTATTGGCAATATAGCATAATGTATGTACGACTATTTTTCGCTTGTACTCAATTACTGTTATTATTATATGAGGAAATTACACTAACTTACGACTATTTTCGCTTGTATTCAATTTCTGTTATTATTATATGAGGAAATTACACTAACTCTCTTAAAATTTAGTGCAATTATATGAGTTTTAGTGAAGTTATACTCTCTGATATATTTTGTTAAATTATCACTGACCTCCTATATAGATACTTGTTCATTAATTTAAGTGACAAAAAAAAAAAGATAAGACGCACTCACACATATATATATATATATATACATAATTATTAATAAAAATATAATATTTTGCCGGTATTTAATATACTAATTGAATAAAATATTTTTTTATCATATGGAGATGAAATTTGCAATTAATTTATGATAAAAATTATTTTCATTAATATATATATATATATATATATGTCACTTAATTTAATGAATTAGCATTTATAGGAAATATTAGTGTCATTTTACAAATTAGAGAGGTACCGAATAATTTTTACAAAATTACATTACATTATAAACTTTTTATCTTACAATAGCTTCCTTTTTTGTTTTTGAAAATAAGCTATTGCTAAATATTCCTTTGACTGGTTTGCTTGGAGATGTATACTTCAATTGTTCAGCCGTTTCTTCTACTTATACATAACTAGCCAGGGCATGATGCCAATTTTTGATATGGTATTATGATTGAGTTTGTTATCCCTTGTTCTTTACAAGTTTTTGTAGACGTTCTTTTACCATGTTAGTGATTTCTGAGCACAAGTTTTCCAGTTCTTTTAGGATGAAGGTTTCTGGCTTAATTGAGTTCCTCATGCTGCCTATGCTTTGGTTAGTTCTATCCGCAAACTCATGGACATGGATTCGTCAGTTCAGGTGACTCATATTTTTCGTGAGAAGAATGCTTGCGCTGATCTATTTGCCAAAGATGGCCATAAGAGGTCACAAGGTTATGTTGTTCTCTTCTATCCCTAGTTTTGTTTCAGTTGCTTTCTTTGCTGACTTTGCAGGGACAAAGTTCCCATCGACCATTTCTGTGTAGTTTTCTTTTTGTTTTGGGTTGTTAGCCCCGTATCTAATAATAATAATAATTCACTCATATTATATTCTCTTCAAAGCTATGACTCCAATGCTTCAGTGCGAGTTGTTAAATGTTAACATTAGTTAGAATGGAGCTACAAAGTTTACCGTAATATTCTGCATCGCACTTCAATCACATATGAATTAATATATTGACAAATCTGATACGATTCTGAAACTTGAAAGCACGAAAACAATAATTTTCTATATGATATAATCAAGACACCGAATAGTCCAATGGTTAATTAGTGAGAAAAGATGGGAAAAAAGAATAATTTTAATGCATTGATAATTTATAATAATTTCACATCGACATCTAATAAAAATAAATAAAATTGTGAAGTCATCCTTCTGAAAATGAAAATTAAGTTTGCATATGTCGATCCAACCATGGTATTCCCTTAATTTTCATATAAAATTAAATTTATAATTTTATATCTAATATATCTCTTTAGCAATCTCTTCAATTTTCTATTTGAAATGTGAGTGGTCCAAAAGAACAATAGATAATAAATATTACACTACTCTAGATCACTTAGTCATAAAAATTTGATATCAGTGTTCTTGCATGAAAAGACATATTAAATATAAAATTATTTATATGCCTCAATTTTCCAAGAGTAGGTTAACCTATCAAAAGATAACATATATAGTATCAAAAGTCATAAAATATTGGTGTGCATGATAAGGATAAGCATTAACTATTTAGATTAGTTCATTCTATTAGTCCATTTAGGGTTTTAGATATAATAAAGTTTTAGCTATAGGGTTTTAGCTATAATAGATTAGTCCATTCTGTTACTAGTTAGTTTTAGCTATAATAAAGTTTTGTTAGTTGTACCAGACTTAGCTTTATATGCAAGTATCTTTGAACCTTGCATATATATTTCATAAAAACTCTATTCAAAATTAAATTGAGTCAAAGCATTATTTTCTCACTATACTCATACATTGGTTCTTTGCATTTCTCTCTCACACAAGATCTTTTCTCTATTCTGGACCAGTGTCTAATACCTACATGGTATTAGAGCTGTGAAAGAAGATCCATCGCTTCAAAAATATTAAGCTTCATTGCTCAAGCTTCAACAACTGGGTTCAAGTAAAAACTTTCTTCAACCTAGTCTCCTTCAAGCTAGATAAAGGAAACTTTTTGACTTGGAAACACCAAGCATTGTTTGCAAACAAAGCGCACAACTGATCATTTGTGCAAAGAAAAGATCCAGAAAAGTTCACATTAGAAGAAGATCGAGCTCAAGGGAACGTCTTAGTGGAATATTCAAACTGGAAAATCAAGATCATCACTTAGCCACATGGCTCTTAGTCTCCATGGATGCAGCATTTTGCAATAGAGTTGTGGGTTGCGATTATGCATATCAACTCTGGAAAAATTGAAGCTTATTTTGCTTCAAAAACTCAATCAAAGGTGAAATAATTAAAGGTTCAACTCAAGGCTATGTGAAAGCAAGGTAACATTGCCTCTGAGTATTTGTTGAAAATAAAGAAATTAGTAGATCCATTATCTGCAATAGGTGCTCCAATATCTACCAATGAGCACATAGAAGTCATTTTAGATGGGCCAAGTGAAGAATATGGACCTTTCATCACCAATGTGATGTCAAGAGTAGAGCCACTCTCTATTAATGAGCTTGAAGCTCTTCTCATGGATCAAGAATGGATGTTAGAAATGTTCAAGAAACCTGAGTTTGGCATGATGTAAGCTCATTTTGCACAAACATATCTTAATGATTCTAGATCTGATTTGAGAGGTGGTTATCAGGGTTCCTTTGGTAGAAGAGCAAAGGAAGATTCTCAAGAAGAGGTAGGTCTAATTGGTCCAATAATGGTAGAGCTCAATGCTAACTTTGTGGTAGAGTTGGTCATGTAGTTTGGCAATGTTTCCATAGGTTTGATCAGAACTTCCAAAACCCTATGAAAAGTGCTCAGCGCCACAAGCTATGCCTCCTTCTTCATCTTTTCACAACTCTCGAGCTGCCTAGCCACCCTTGCTTCCTTGGTGGACAATAACTGGCATCCTAACAATGCCGCCACTCACCACCTTACCTTTGAAAAAGAAAACCTTCTCAATGGGACTAAATTTGATGGAATAGATTGAGCGGTAGTTAGTAATGGCCAAGGTATGGAAATTAGACACATTGGTAACTTAATTCTTCACTCAAAATTATACAATACTACATTCACTCTTTCTAATCTCATGCATGTCCCAAATATTACAAAAAACTTGATAAGTATAGTTAAATTTGCTGGAGATAATCATTTCTTCTTTGAGTTTCATCCTTATGAATGCTTTGTTAGATCAGGATACCAAGCAAACACTACTTCTAGGTAATGTTCATAAAGAAGATCTCTACACTTTTGATCATGTCATTGTTCCTAAAACTTATCTTCTATTCCTAAAAATGTACCCTTTGTTAATAATCATGTTGTTGCTTTCAATTCCTCTTGTACAAAACCCACCTCTGATAGTTTCTTACTATGGAATTAGAAATTAGGACATCCCTTTGTTAAAGTTGTAACACAAATTCTCCAAGAATGTCAATCCTCTCTTAATAAAAGCAATAAAGTTTCTGTTCATGCCGTCTTCACTTGTGAATATTACCGTATGGGAAAATTGCATCAACTTGCTTATTTTCCTTCCAAACATAATTGCACCAAACCTTTACAACTAATATATTCAAATGTGTAGGGTCCTACTCCCACCATCTCTAAGTCTGGATTTAGATCTATGTCATATCCATAGATGCATATACTAGGAATACTTGTCTTTACCTGTTGGAAAGCAAATCTCAAGTGTTTCAAGCCTTTCTTCAATACAAATCTATGATGGAACTGTTAATAGGTCACAGAATCTTGTCCTTGCAAAGTGATAATGGAATGGAATATTCATCCAATGCTTTTACTCAATTTTTATAGACTAACGGCATAATTCATAAACATTCTTGCCCTTATTCACATCAACAAAATGGATGCGCTGAAAGAAAACATAAACACATCATAGAAATTGGCCTCACCCTTCTAGCAAGTGTCTCACTCTTTCTCAAGTATTAGGATGCAGCATTCATCTCAGCCACCTACTTGATCAATAGATTACCCTCCCTAAACACTGCCCACTAATCCCCTTTTGAACTGATACACAACAAAAAACTAGATTACATGTTCCTAAAACCTTTTGGTTGTGCTTGTTATCCCAGCCTCAAACCTTACAATCACCAAAAGTTTGATTTTAAAACTCAAAGTGTGTGTTCATAGGTTATGCTATTGGCCATAAAGGCTACAAATGTCTTCATCCTTTAGGCAAGGTCTATATATTTGGAAATGTCATTTTTTATGAAAATTCCTTCCCTTGCTTAGAGTTATTTTTCAACAAATCAACAATCATTCCACCTATGTCAAACACCATTCCTAACATTCCACCCACTTCTATCACTCACCTTGCATACAAAACCCCACCCCTATTGTTACTAATGTTGCTAAATCTCCTCCTGTAATTTCTATTAACTATCCACCTACTAGTACTTCTAATTCTATTTCTAGTGAGTAGGTTCAGCACAAACTTATCCCTATTATAACGTAGAAGTTTGTCTTCCTATTCAAGCTCCTTTAGTTAAACCATTTGGTCTAATTCCAGTCAATGATCACAATATGAACACCATGTCACGACCCGATTTGGGAATGTGACTTGCACGTAAGGATCTCATTCCCATAAATCTCATTGTCATTGAGTTATACTATATGCATAATTTAAATAAAATATCCATATTTAAATATGCAATAACTTGCATTTTTGAAGCATAATAAGTTTGTTTAATCCATATCATAAATCATGTTTGACTCTATAATCATAACACAAAGTATATTGAGTTGCTTTGTACAAAGAACCATGAAAACTATATGTCACGACCGAATTGGGAACATGGGCACGTGGGAATCCCATCTCCACGTAAGCCTCATGACCTCTGAGTCTCTCTATATGCATATTTAATATTAAATCCATTTAATAAACATCATTTCCATCTCTAATAAACCTTTGGATCTTTGAAAACATATTCATCATTAATAGCATATCATAATCATTTCTAACATAGTTCTGAAATTAGAAAACAATCATTTCTCAAACTCTTGAACATATTTTTGTGACTCAAAATATATGAGTCTCTATACAAAGTATATATGAAAACTGAAATCATGTAATTACAAAATAATCATGATAAATCAATGTCAATCTATTTCTATGGTCAGGACACTACGTCACGTACACTGGAGCACTATATTTCTAAACAAAATACCAAAGATACTTCACTTCAAGTGAAGCTCGCCACTGGAACTTTCTACTCCTGGGAATGAGGTGGATCAGAAGGACCGTAAGCTAACGTATCTGTAATGGAAGAAGGGAGAGGGGTGAGTTTCATCAAAACTCAGTGAGTAGGCCCTCACCCATAACCCTCTCATGGGACAATCAAGAAACAAATAATCATATATAATCATTAGACTGTTAATACAATATCTCTGAAAATCATATTCTTAGAAAACATCTCTAAATTCTTACTCTATCGAGAAATCATTTTCTGTACATATACATAAGGTACTCTGCTAGAGAAACAAAATCTCTGGTTATGCACAATTCATGTGACATAACAATATCTCTAACTCTTGGGCACCTAACTAGGTCCCATTTTTTATTTCCTGGCCTGGGCAACTTGGTATACCAAGGTTAACGGATTAACGTTAACAGCAGTTTCTATAGCCAGTCTAACTCAATCAGAAATCTAAATCTTTTCTCAAAGTCTTCTATCCTAGAGTTCACAAGCTCTAGTATATAAAATCAATAAATTCTGAAATTCATATAATCATTACAACATCTCTAATCATTTCTCTTAAAACTCTATTCTTGAAATCATAAAATCTCTAATATATATGTAAAATTATTTAAACATGAAAACTCTTGAAACTCTAAAGTTTTGGTCTCATATGAGTGTAACAATCTGACTTTAGCATAACTGTGACTATGAAATCATGCCCAAGGGATCACCTCTTTCAGGCATTCCGATTTCAAGCCTAGAATATGTATCTGGCAATTGTTATGAATCATATTGAATTCCATACTTCTGAGTATCATAAAAATACTTATTTTCTCTAAAAACCCTATCATATACTTGTGCTCTCTTGGAAATCATCATAATATTTCATAAATCTCTAAATATAATCATATTCATACTCTTGCTCTTTAATAAAAATCACTTTTAACAATAATGGTCCCATGAGTTTTCAGAAAAACATATATTTCATGCTTTAATTTCTAATATCATATAGCCACGTCATAATTTACTGAAATTAACTCTAATGATCAACATAAGGATTATAGGATCTGAACCCACTCACCGTTTGAAGGGAGTATGTGGGCCCCACCAACTGGAGAACTGGAATGGCACCAACAACTGCCATAGAGCAATTACAACTCTAGATTAAACTCTAATAATCTCTAGGGGGCTCTATCCTTATTCTAACAAAATTGGGGGAGGACCCCCACTTGATAACAATGAAAGAAATGATCGGTCCAAATCCAAGATTAAGAAGAAATAAAGACATAATCTAAAAGCATATACTTACCTTGAAGCATGGAAATGATGGATTTGAGAGAGAGAGAAAATTGATGAAGGAGAGAAGAAGGAACGCGTTCTGCGCAAAACACGGATTTTATAAACTTTTTACCGCCTGGGTGGAATGCCGCCTGGGCGATCCCCTCTCTTTCCAGCTGGACCGCACTTCTCTTGACCGCCTGGGCGGTCTCCAGAGGTTTCTCTACCGACGGCCTTTTCCTGGCCCCATGACCGGGGCGGTCTCCAGGTTCACTATTTACATTTCTTAACTTTAAGTTAATCATTTATTTTACTTCCCATTAACTTTAAAACATAAATGTAAATAAAGAAAACCCCCCATTTGGATTCAAATAAAATATCTAAAAAATTAAAATCCCAACAACTCAGAATCCAAAATTTGGGTTTTAGTTCAAATCCAGAATTTCGAGATTTTCTAAACTTGTGGGCTAAAAACGAAACACTTAAAGGTTTGATAAAATTCATTAAAAATCACTCTTCAACTTATTTTCCCTCTAGGAACCATTACCGGGACTTTTAATTCCAAGAATATGGTTCTATCATATAGCCCTCCAATGAGGTGTAGGATCCTCACTTAGCCAAATTAAGAACCGGCGTGAGTCTTGGGGAAACTCTTGAGGCTATACAGAACCTTACTCCTGGCATATGTACCGGGTATCACACTATATCATTTTAAATACATAATAAATCAAAATCATAGTAATCAAAATGCAAAAAGCATGTATAGTCTGGGACCTTGCATACACTACCACTGGAGCACTTTATAATAAAACACGGTACTTCACTGCAAAATGAAGCTCACCAAGTTGGAAACTCTAGTGCTCAGCTAGGGAGGAGGCATAGAAGAACTTGGCGTCATATCTATAAGGGGGAAAGGGAGATGAGTGAATTTTATGTAAAACTCAGTGAAGATTCTCACGCGTAACACTCACATGGGACAACCAACAGAGTACATAATCATAATAATAAAATGCAATATCCATAAAACCATTTTCATAGTTACATACATAATAAACTTAAAACCATTAATCTCGTAAATCATAAATGATAGTAATCTAATGGAGAAGAAAAATCTCTGGTTAGGTGTATATATATAGCATAATAACAATAATATTCTTTGGAATTAATATGATCTCTATGGGTACTTTATAAGGTTCTAAATTGGATACTTAACTAAGTTCCATCTTTGATTTTCTCTGATAGGGTGAGATTGTCTTCTAGTGGACAATTTGGTATCAAGGTTAACGATATCTCACAACCGTTAACTCATGTATTTTTCTGATTTAGGGGGAGCAAATATTAAAAGATAATGTACATTTGAAAAATAATAATATATTATCCTCCAAGTGCTTATAGCATATAAAAACTTTAGAAGGGCCCAAATATATATATACACACACACACACACACACACACACACACAGACATAAATAGACATGAAAATTAAAAATTTCAAGGCGTTCATGGCCACCCTAGCCATACAAAAGGCTCTGCCTATGGTTGCATGGCATATGTACTAATCTTGTGAGTGCTCTGTTGCATTTTACATCATCTTTTAGCTGCTAGGGAGTTTAGAGATGTTACCTTTAGTGCATTTTGTGCATTGTTGGGTGGTTTTTGGTCTTTTGTTTTTTCTTGTATAGGATGCCATAGCTTCTCATTGTGATTTCATTTAGAAAAATAAATGTTGTGTCAAGAAAGGGTCTCTATAGAGAAAGAGAAAGAAAGAGAGGAAGAGAAAGAAAGTAAATAAAATGCATAGATGATACTTGAAGCACACCATCATTGCAAATAGGTCTTGCACCTCCATTTCTTGTAAGTCCCACATTGAAACTACTCTATGAGGGATCCAAGTCACTTTTGTTATAAAAAGAAATGTTGCATTTAACTTGAGAATCTTGAGCCCATGTGCATGACATGCATGCAGCAACATTAGCTAATAGTTGCAAGTGGGCCAGGTGTTTTAGAAAGTCAAAATTTTTTCAAAACAAAGTGAATTGGAAACCCATGAAACCAACACTAGTTTGCCGGTTTATCAGTTATTGACCAATTGTCCAGTTGTTTATTGATTTTTAAATTTCTAGTTTTGAGGCAACGTTTTAACAGGGTTAACTAGTCGATCGGTCTTATTTTCTTAACTATGGATATAAGCCCATAATTGTGGTCCATATATACATATATGGATCCATAATTGCAATCCTTACAAATACGAATCTCCAAACCAAAATTCTTATAAGCTAATTATTTTAATAGATTAACCATTAGAGCTAGCACAATTTGTAGCTAACTAACTCTTAATAATTGTCAATTATATTAACAATTTTTACCTCCTATAGGAATTGCATAAGTTTTGTATGCTAAAATGTCATTAATTGTGAAAGAATTGCACATGTCCTGTGTATGGCATACAACTTTTACTCCTAAGTTTGCATAATTGTAGAGGAATGTGGATTCTAAATGTGCTTAATTGATTTACATTGGAGTGAAGCATGTGTGATGTAGGGAAACACTCAAAGTGATGGCTAGAATAGTGTTGCAAGAAGCTCACTTGAGGAAGCCAAGAAACATGGAAGAAAAGGTGGGAAGATTGGAAGCTCAATTCTCATCCAAGCATAGGACAACTTGCCTAGCGAGTTGAGCTCTCTTGGCGAGAAAAGAAGCCATTTGCGAGCTAATTTCAGGATCCGCCAAGCAAGCATCCCACCCTCGTGAAGTGAGCAAGCTCCCTCAATCCTGAAGACTCAGACAAGGCTTGCCAAGTGAGCTTGTCATTCTTGCCTAACAAAAACACATGAAGTCTGGGAGCATGTTTTCTTAGGCTCACCAGGCTAGTTTTGGTAATTTTCATGATTTAATAAACATCTTGACTAGAAAAATGCAACAGCTTTTACCATTAGGTTAAGATTAGCTTTAGAAGCATTTTCTCTCTCTAGAACTCTCTCCCTTCTCCCTAGGATTTCATACACTTCTCTCTACATTCTTCCATTTTTGGTCATTTTCATCATTTAAATTGTGTTTTCTCATTAGCTCTAGATAGTATAGTTATGTTTTCTTTCTTGTTCTTAGTTGTAACCTCTCTATGGTAGAGTTTATTCTAACTTGTAGAGCTCCTATGGGAGAGATTATGTGATGAATCCCTTTTTATCATTTAATGAATATGCTTAGCCATCTTGTCTTCAATTGTGTTTACATTCTCTATTAATTTTGCAAGTTGTTGTATGTTAATTTTGAATGTGACTTGGACTAGCTCTTGTTGATGTTCATTAATGAAGGTTTGGTGGTTTTTGAATTCAAGGATGGAATTGTAGTATGTTTGAGGATTGGTGGAATTGATGCTTAAGCTAGTTTTGGTTAGATATGGTTAAGATCTTAATCCTATATCTAATTATGTTTAGTCATATGCTTAGTGAATATTAAGTAGGATTCCATAATTCAATTGAGAGTTCTCTCTTTTGAGTTGAACCAATTGTATATATGTTAGTGTTTGATTGAATGATTTGGGTAGTGATACACATAACTCTCTTACGTACCTAAGGGTTCTTTAAGCTAGATGTGTTTAATTGTTGCTAATTTCTCTTATTTTGGGTTTGTCATTTATATGAAATCAAACCCCCCCTCAACTTCCCTACTAGTTAGCAAACTTCCTTGAGAGATGACCTTGGTTGCACTATACTATATTTAGTGTGATTGAGTTTTCACAATAACTTGTTAATTTATGGAGGGTAGCGACAACTTCTCATCAACTTCTCTTAAGCATCTAGCCAAGGGTTTGAATATCATCAAAGTGTATGGAGAGAGTCTCATGAGATTAGTCACTACTGCTAACGGTGAATACCCTTCGTTGATTCAAAAAAAAAAAAAGAATCCCTATTTTTTCAAGAAAAATTCAATAATAGTGTCATCTTTCCTTGTCCAATATAATCTTGGTCACGTTTACAATGCTCTAAGCATAAAATGGAACGTTCAATGATCCATCCAACAAGAAGTTTTCATTTTTTTTATTTGTTAATTATTCATAAGACAAATTTACCTTTTTCTCTAAACAAACTATTCTGCATATGTGAAATTCAATCATTATCTTAGTGTTTTTTTTAACAAAAATATTTATATTTAATTTTTGCATTGTTTGAAAAGTTCATGATATCACAATGCATTTTTAAAAAATCAAGGTGTAAATTGCACATAACTTAAAGTTCAGGAAAGAAAATGTATTTTAACAATAATTTGTATTGTTGAAGTTGCACACCAAATGTTCTTTACGACTGATATAGTAGCTAATGGCTATGACCATACTTCGTGATTTCTTTATATCAATCTTTGACCCTTGTACTAGCTAGTACTTGTAATGTTCTGTAATTATATTTGGTGAGCCTCTTTTAATCATGTTAACGTAAGTACACAACATCCTTACATAGGTAGACTAAAATAACGGCTCTTATTTCCTAGACTGCTTAATGTTGCTGCCAAAATCTTAAGCAATTGAGACCAAATCTTTGACATTTTGATAAGATATTCTCTTATCAAAGGTAATCAAAATCCTTGACTAAAAATGTAAGAAAACAAATATGTAAATAGAAAAGATTATAGAGGCCAAAATTCAAATAAGTAGAAAATATAAGGACTCAATCATTTAAACAAGGGTTGAAAATTACAAACCGATTCAATGTCAATCAAAACTTAGGTTCCATATGCTTGTCACCAGTTTTGAGAAACAGGACCTTGATTTTGATTAATGATGCAGCAACATCTGTCATATTCATCCGTTCTTCAGGTAAATCTGCACAACAATCTAAGGCCAATCTGAAGATAGATGAAGTAGATGCTATTATGTCATCAACATGATGCTCTTCATCCCATAACAAATTGGAATCCACAGCTTTAGTAATTGCATGGGGTAGTGATTCACTAATCCAACCTTTCAAGCTCAATCCAGCAACAAACATCTCATCTGTTGGCTTCTTTCTTGTGAATGTTTCCATCAACATTATCCCAAAACTATATACATCTCCTTTTGTGGAGATAATCCCTTTGGATCCAAACTCTACAAGCCAGGTATAAATGACACAAGTATTATACACATGCAACTTTAAACCCAGGTTTGCACACACACACACACACACACAATAAAAACTTTTTCCTAGGAGGTATATTAGAGATGAGGCATATATGACTCAGAGAAGCCATTAAAATTAGAAACAACCCAAAATGCTAAGATACTTTCAATCCAGTAGAAAGTAAATATTGAAATTAATGAAAATTTCAACTGAACAATTTAAATTAATGCATGTTAGTTCAACTGTGATTTTAAATTAAAAGCACTTTTCATAACGACGTCAGTAAGTGATCTTCAATTGTGCATGCATCCTAATCAAACATATGGTTATAATCAAAATAACCAAGTTATATAGGAAAAATTACATGCTGATGTAGGATAACTACCTGGTGCAATATAGCCAATTGTAGCCATGGTCTTGGTATATTCTTTGGATTGTCCTTCATCTAGAAGTTTGGCAATGCCAAAATCACTAACACGTGCAATCATGTCTTCATCCAATAGGACATTAGTAGGCTTTACATCACAATGAACCACTTTTGGTAAAGACCCATGATGCAGGTAATCCAATGCAGATGCCACATCTATCATTATATTAAGCCTTTGTAAGAAATCTAAACAATGGTTATGAGAATACAACCATCTCTCAAGGCTCCCATTGGGCATGAACTCCATTACTAAAAGCTTATAATCTGGACTTGAACAACAATTGATGATCTTGATGAGATTTCAATGACGCAAATTGCGCATTGCTTCACATTCTGCACTAAAGCTCTTTGATCCTGATTCCAAGTCCAAATTAAATAATTTGATTGCAACTACCATCCCATTTGAAAGTATACCTTTGAACACAGAGCCAAAACTGCCCTTACCAAGTAAATTACTCTCATCAAATCCATTGGTTGCTTGTGAAAGTTCATAATACGAGATCATTCTTGTTGTTGGTAACGTTGATAAACTTCCTTCATTAGGGTCACCATCATTCTTTCTTTGATGCCTTATTACAAGGAATACACACAAAGCAAGCAAAATGATTGACACTACTATAGGCAATATGCATTTGAGGAGAAACATATTTGCATTTGACCTCTGCTTTTTTGCTTTACTGCATGGTGGGACTTGTAGTCGAGCATTTCCACAAAGTGCTTTGTTAAACATGAATGATTGAGCAGTGAAAGTTCTAAAAGGTCCACCATTGGGAATCTCTCCTTCTAACGTATTATAAGAAAGATTGATAAATTTGAGATAATGAAGTGATTCAAAAGATTTTGGAATCACACCAAACAAATAGTTTTGGGATAAGTCCAAGGATGTCAAACTTATCAAATTGCCAAGTGAATCAGGAATGTCCCCTAGCAATTTATTTTGTGATAAGTTGAGAATTTGCAAATTTTGTAATCCTGCAATGGCCCTAGGAATGCTTCCAGAAATCCTATTCTTTGATAGATCCAAAAATGTAACAGCTTTTAAGCTCCCGACTTCAGGTGGAAGAGATCCAGTCAAAGCATTGTCAGATAAGTTTAGCTCAAGAATGTCTCTGAGACTCCAAAGAGAAAAGGGCACTCCACTGAGTTTGTTAGAGTTCAGGTAAAGCTTTCTTAGAGAAGTAAGGTTACCAAAGCATGCTGGGATCTCCCCAATGATCAGCTTGTTTTCAGTTATGTACAACTCGCTCAGCTTTTTTACTTCACAAATTTCACCAATGATGGTTCCTTGTAGTTTATTGTTGCCAAGGCTCAAATATTGAAGAGACTGCAAACCATTTATTGTAGTTGGAATTGGCCCACTTAAATCATTGTGGTACAAAGTTAGTGCAAACAAATTGCTTAAATTTCCAATTTCCAAAGGAATGTTACCATAGATGCTGCACGCGTCAGCAGCGAACTGTTCCAAATTGGACATGTTTCCAATGGATTTGGGAAGCTTTGCATGGAATGGATTCCCTAATATGCTAAGAAAATTCAAAGAAGTAGGAAGGCTCAATTCAATAGTGGAAGCATAAGTGGTTAAATTATTGTATGCTACATCAAGCCACTCAAGACGTCTCAAGTTCCCAATAGCATTGGGTATTGCTCCACTGAATTTATTCTGTTTCAAGTCCAAAGTGTCAAGCTTAGAAGCATTGGATATGCTACTTGGAATTTTTCCGCCAAGTTTGTTTTCATACAAGTGTAGTTCTTCCAAGTCTTCTAGGTTGATATGCAATGGAAGAGATCCTGAGAGGGAATTATTTGCTAGAAACAAGTAACTCAGAGATGACATGTTGAAGATATTCGGGGAATAGATCCACTTAGAATGTTACCTCCCAAAGCTAATCCTGTAAGTAGAGGAAGATCGCCAATCCCCTTAGGTATAGAACCTGAAAGGAACATAGCAATTCATAGAGGAGGTAAACATAACGTAAATCAATAAACCAACAAAAAAAAATTAATCAATTGACAAATGTGGTAAGTTAATTGAAAAAAAAAAACATATTTAAGCTACAGAGCAATTTAAGTGTTATGTTGATGAAAATTCACTAAACAAAATTATTTAAGATGAGTAATTAGATAGATGGAAAGAGTGGAACACCTGTGAAAGAGTTGCCCCCAAATATAATTCTTCAAGCATAGTACAATTGCTAATAGATTTTGGAATGCTTCCCACAAATTGATTATTATCCAGATACAAGTATTCTAGTAAAGGGAGCTGATGAAACATAACGTCTGTGAGGCTACCATTCAACTTGTTTCCTTCAACGCTGAGTACTCTTATTGAAGATATGTTAAAAATAGATGATGGAATTTCTCCTGTAGACAACACGAGCTTTATGATATAAATATGGATTGAGCCACAAAAACATAACTGTAATAATGACATGAATCGAACTAGAATTCTTGCAGAAATAGTTTGCTCTTTAGTACTTGTTTCTCTCTTGTTGGAGAAATTGACTGAACTGAAAGTTTGTAAGGTGGATTTTTTTTTTTTTTACCGGTTAGAACAGTCGATTTTGAGACTTCAATCACAATTTTTTTTAATAAAAATAGTAATATGGAAACTTTAAACATAAAAGAAACTATTTATACTTGCGATAAACATATATATATATATAGGATTAGGTTACATGAGTGTAACTTTAAGTATAGTTATAACACTTATAATTTTTTTTATCAATCTAACTATCAAATTACAATTATATATCATAAAAATTATTTGTATCAAATTTTATAAAACATCAATAACAATACAATTGGGTAGCTCGTATTCTTGTTTATTAAATATATATATTATGTTGATTTTGATGTAGATAAAAACTATATTAAATGATTTTATATTAATCTAAAATTTTATAGAAATGATCTATATAATGTGAGCTTATAATTCAATAATGAATTTTTTTAAGAAAATTTGACAAATAAAAGGTTATATATATATATATATACATTTTTAGATATTATTGTGTCTTAACGAGAGTTACATGTGTACTATCTGTAAATCTATCTTTAAAAGTTTTTTCTGTTTTGGTAAACCTATCTTTAAAAGTTTATGATAATCAAATCAAATATTAATAATTAAAAATTTTAATTATCTTATCAATGAAAAGAATTCCCATCTGTTAGTAGTTATCTTATCACACTCATCATGTAATTAAATCTCATTAGTAGTTAGTAGCATTATCTCGCTACTTTTCATCAATGGCCGGATAAATTGAGAGCAGCTGTCCATTTATGTAATTTGAACCACTTTTCCAGAAAAAACAGGAAACATATTATTGAGATGAGAGAAAAAATAAAATAATCATTAATTCAAAATTACTCCCTCTATCCTTAATTAACAGTCCATTTTAAAAATTTTCTTTATCTAAAAATAATTTACTCATTAAAAAAAGTTAAATAGTATTAATTATTCATTTAAAATAGTAACGTAGACTCATTAAATACTTAGTGGTGGAGGATAGAGAAAGTTAAAGTATTACAAAGATACAAAATAATTTAATAAATTATTCTTAATTTTTTAACATTAATATTTTATAATTATTTCTTAATTTCAATAAATATTTAAAATTAGACAATTATTTAAAGATAGAAAAAGTATAAATTAGTTTAAAACAAGGCAGTGAGAGAAAAGGAGAGAAGATATTAATAAAGTGAGAGAAAAAGTAAAACTAATAGAAAATATGAATTAAACAAAATTACATAATTATCCTAAATTAAAAGTTGATTCACAAAAAATAGGAAAGAGTTTTTTGTCAAAAACAAAATGTGGGACTTGCTAATAGAGGTTAGCAATCCCTATATATACATATATAAAATGAGGATCCATTTCAATTAAGTATAAGTCTTAGTATACTTATACCCTTTAATAATATTTTATGGATATAAAATTTCATCAATTCAATAATTAAATTCAAAGTTCTTATCAAATAAATTAAATATATCAAATTCTATATAGTTTAAAAATTATTTAATATTTCATTTTGATGAATAATGTTTTTAAAAATACAAGTAAAAATTCAAATTCTTATCAAGTAGATCAAATATATCAAATTCTATATAGTTTAAAAATGATTTAACATTTCATTTTGATGAATAATATTTTTAAAAATACAAATAAATATCAATTAACAAGATATGTGTCTATTATTGTCTAATTTTTTAAAATTTAACATACTTCATCATCAATATAATATCACATAAACTCTCTCTCTTTGCGTGTGTGTTTACGGCTTCAAATTAAAATAAACTTAAATGAAGATATTAGGAAAATGAATTTGGATTCTCTAAAATTAATATTCACTTTAAAAAATAAAATAAAAAAAAATCCACTTTTAAATTTATTAATTTAAAAATAAAATTCTTTTATTTTACTTTTTAAAATGAAATTCCTTTACATGATCGTTATAATAGAAAAATACCTTCCAAGTTGTCTTCGTCAAGGAATAAGGAGCCAAGCATGGTTAAGTTTCCCATATCAAGTGGTATGGTTCCTCGGCTGAAACTATTCTGTGATAAGTCTACATCAGTCAACTTTTTGCACTGATGCCAAACAGATGGCATTTTTCCAGAAATCTTGTTGAAACTTAAATAAAGCACTCGGATTTTTGGAAGTCCACGGCATAGGTTTGGTGGAAGACTGCCAGATAAATTACTCGACCCAAGTTCAATTTCTTGTAGCATTGAATTATTGAAGATTGTTGATGGTATGGAGCCACCAAGTGGATTATTTCCGAGATACATTGCTCTTAGCTGTGGAAGTTCACCAATCTCCCTTGGAATGCCTCCTTCAATTCACAAAACAGTCATTGACAAGACTAAATTATTTTGCACGAAAAAAATGTTTATTATTATTTTTTTAACTAAGTTATAATGGGGATACCATATTTTATAACGTATATATTGGTATGTGTATATTATTGTGAGGCCGATTTTTTTATTTTTTTCTTAATATCTCGTTTGATGTTTGAATAATGGGATGCTGATAATTAGATAAATTGATGAAAGTTATAAGATAAACCAATCAAGACATGTGTACTAGTATAAAATTATACGTGTGTATCTCTATTCAACGACTTAAATCATTTATAAAGATTTTACCTGCTAGAGAGTTATAAGATAAACCGATTTTTTCCAGCGAAGAGAGATTAGAAATCGTTCGAGGAATGACCCCTGAAAGACTATTTGAAGAGAGACGCAAAATCCTCAAGTGGGTCATTTTGCCAACTTCAGGTGGAATGGATCCTTGAATTTGATTCTCGATCCAATCCAAGGTCTCTAGCATTGTCAGATTGGATAAAGACTTTGGAATAAAACCACCAAAGCTATTATTTGCAAGGATCAAGTGTCGGAGTGAAGATAAGCCTCCTATCCATGCTGGAACATTTCCACTGAACTCATTGTAGCTCAAGTTGAGTGACTTCAATCTACGCAGCCGGACTAGTTCTTCAGGCAACTGATGGTGGAAACTGTTTCCACCAAGGTCAAGTTCAATGAGGAAGGAGAGGTTCCCCAAATGGGAGGGTATGGTGCCACTAAGACCCATGTCACCAAGATCCAAGGTCCTTACTCTTCCATGTTGAGCATCACAAGTGACACCAACCCAGTTGCACACGGAAGAAGAGTTGGAAGACCAATTATGGGTGAGGAAATGGTAAGGGTCTCCACTTATGGAAGATTTGAGAGCAACAAGTGCTAGCTTATCTGTGGTGATGTTGGTCCTACTTAGAGCTAAGAAGGCCATGAAGCAGTGCAATGAGAAAGTGAAAACCCAGAAGCGAAGGTGAAGCTTTTCCTCCATGCTTTTAAGGCAGGAAAAATGAATCTCAGGACAGATCAAATTGAAGGGTAGAGTTTTCGAACTTAGCAGCCTACCAGGTTCGAATCAAGTCGCTGGTTTTCCGCATTTCTAGCTTCTTTTATTTGCAGGTATAGAAATTGCTGTGGGCAATATGGCATATAGGCAATTCAAGGGAAAGTCCATGGCTTGATGAATATCAAATGTTAGATAATTATAATCTTCAAGAAGATTTGGGTTCACGTGACATGAGAGTGGCAAGAATTTTCACTAAAGTATAATATTTTTTGTTTTAATTCAAAATTGACCAAGACATAGATGGATTTTAGTTAAGTGGAAAAAAAAATATTACGTGTATTTATTTGATATGGAATATTGTGACAACTCACTTCTCATCTACTATTAAATAAGATATGAATCCTATTTAAATAAGATCTATACTCCATCTAATAATAAATAAAAAATGAGTTTGATATAATATCTCATATTAAGTGAATACAAATAACTTGTAGAAAAAAAATTACAGCCCTATAAAAAGATATCACCAAAATCAAGTTGGCTTTTATGAGAGTTTCACACACCTAGCACGCTCTTTCAATGTACACATCTGCCGGTGCATATCGATGAGAACCATCAAATGTTCTTATTCCTCAGTAATTATTTTATATATAAAATTCAATTTTTGTCATGGGTTCTTGTGGGAGAACCATCATTTATTTTCACTGTCGAAAGGTTATTTTGATTAACAAAATAGTCTTTAGAAGAAGCTATATCTATTAATGACCCTTCAAATATCTATTATGTTTAACAAATTCATATGTAGAACAATTAAGTTCCATTTCAATTAATAAAAATGATTTTTTCTAGAGTTATTTTGTCAAGAAAATATAATTTTTGGACTAAAATAATAATTTTATTATGCTAATTTGACATAAAATATGATATGTAATCACTTTCCTTGTGTGAAGCTGGGTCTTTACATTTGAATGGATTTGTCAAATAATTCTTTAAAAGGATAAAATGAATAGTTTCTTCTAGAAATTATTTTATTGATGAAATAATCTTTCTGGATGTCCTTCTTGCTTTCTTTTGAGAGGGAGGGTGTACTGAAAAATTGTAGTGAATGTCCAATAATCTTAATTTCAATTGGAGTTTGTTCTGCCTGTCATGAATACTCGAACAATATCAAACCCTAGTGCCATTTCTTTTCAACTTTCAACATCGATCTGTCAACTCAAACGTACAAAGCTCCACTGAAGAAAAAAAAAAAAAAGGGTACCTATTTCATATTCTTGCTCGCCACTTCAATAATAGGTTTGTTGGGTCACAAGTAACAGTATTAGTGCTCGCGTAAATTATTACCACAGGTGCTTGTGGAAGTTGATGGCCTCCATTATTGACGATTATAGGAAGAGAGAGTGCCGTCTCACTTGGGTCTTTGGACTCTTGACGTGAGTAGCACGGATCGAGTGATAATAATGATAACAGCTGTTATTCCTCTAACGAAGAATATTAGTCATGTTGTGTCATTATTAAATTGTGTTACCGCGAAAATTGGGTTCCACTAAATATATTAGAATAAATAAAGTCACCAGCACAGTCTCACTTTTGATTAAAAAAAATATAGACGATTACATGAAGTAAAAATCTCCCCTTTATTATAGGTCATTCAAATACTTTAAAAAAATATAAGTTTTAAACAAATAAAATATGAAATGTAGAATTTTATTTATAAATAAGATTAATTACAACACATTCATATTAAAATATTATAATAAAATTTGGATGAGATAAACTATATTTACATAAACTAAACTAAAGCAGAAACTAGGAAAAGGATAAAAAGCAGAAAAAGAAAAGGCTAGGAAAAAGAAATAAAGGATAAAAAGCAGAAAAAGGAAAGGCTTGTGCTGTCATCTCGGAGATGTCCATGCAAGTTTGTCTCAAACAAATATTAATAGACAGTGCGTTCTATGGTGCAGCTGACAAAAATGAATGCACCATTCCACATTGATATGGGTGGAGGACAACATTGAAAGTAGTGTTGATTTTGTTTTAAAAAAGAGTAGTGTTAGATGCCCGATAAAATTGTATAATAATATTATAACACCATTTATAAATTTATTTTGTCTTTTAGTGAGAGTTAATATTAATACATTAAAAGATAAAATAAAATAATTTATGAATGATATTGTAATATTATTGTACAACTTGTTATACACCAATTATTATTCTTTAAAAAATTTAAAACTTAATATATTTTATTTTACTTTTTTTACCTGATTACTTTTTCATCGTTTCCAAACTTCAGCCCCTTTAACTCAACTAACAATATGCTTCAAAATTTTCTCCTCCACCCATAAAGGATTTTTTACCCATTTAAAATAAAAAAATTATTAATTACGTGAATAAACAGAAAAAATATTAATTACGAATATGATTTTTAATACACATGAATATACTTGAGCTCCCACGTATTACAAATGGATGAATATGCAAGGGCCCCTTGCGTATTCATGCCCATTTGCATATGCAAGAGCCCAAGTATTCATGCTCACCTATATATAGTACAAATACACTTGGGCCTCAATCATTTTGCCTCAAAATCATTTCCTTTCCTTTTCACTTTCACTTTCAAAGAGATTCTTCAAGTGTTTGAC
This sequence comes from Dalbergia oliveri, assembly GCA_030441495.1. Classification (NCBI taxonomy): domain Eukaryota; kingdom Viridiplantae; phylum Streptophyta; class Magnoliopsida; order Fabales; family Fabaceae; genus Dalbergia; species Dalbergia oliveri. Next base: position 18,617,958 of record JAMLFY010000008.1, read on the forward strand.
AATGGAAAACAATATTTACCGCTTAGATGATATTTATATCTCCACCAAGCTTGATAACCAGGTATTTTGTCTCTTTGTTAGTTTACTTTTATTGTTTCCATTTTTTAATTTGAAGCTAGTTTAGTTAGTATATGTTTAGTTTGGTTTAGTTTAGTTAATTTTAAGTTAGTTTAGTTTAAGGGAATATGGTTAATTTAGTTTGTTTACTTGATTGTCAGGTATTCTCTTTATTAGTTTAGGTAATTTTAAGTTAGTTTAGTTTAAGGGAATATGTTTTAGTTTAGTTTGCTTTCTTGATTGGCCGGTATTATTAGTTTAGTTAATTTTAACTTAGTTTAGTTTAAAGGAATTTGTTTAGTTTAGTTTGTTTATTTGATTGCCAGGTATTCTCTTTATTAGTTTAGTTAGTTTTAAATTAGTTTAGGGTGGAAAAGTGAAGAATGTTATATTTGGATAAGAGGTTGAGACATTTTAACTTTATTATTCTCTAAATAAAGTTATGCACTTTGTTGGGATTTCACTTTATTGATCGGAATGCATATAATATAATTTAGTTTAATAGCAAGTTATCTAGTAATTAGTTTAATTTAATGTCAACTAGGGTAATATCAATTAAATTTGTATAACTTTAATAATTTAGTTACTTTTGGGTGGATGATTTGCTAACAATAATAGTTTTTTTTCTTTTTATTTTATTAAATTTATAAGTTTAATATCAAACCGCAGTGAACTTTTAATTAAAAATTAATTAGATTAGGATTTACTGGTAAAATTTAAAAGTTCAGAATCTATATATTCAATCAGTTTAAGATAGTTTGTGTCTAAAATTAATATTGATGACTAATTTTTTAAGGTTTTGTTTTTTTAATTATGGATTGATATTTAGTAACATATTTATTTCATTTATGCAGCCATTGAGTATTGAATTTGAGGCGCTGCGCACGACACCCCATGCTCACATGGAGTATTATCTATGGCAGGAAGGTTTTGGGAGGTTGCCAACTTTGGCAACTTCCACTATGACTTAGCACTCATCAGTGCACTAGTAGAGAGATGGCGTTGGAGACACACACATTCCTTCCTCCACATGAAGAATGTATCATCACTCTCCAGGATGTGGCATTGTAGCCAGGGTTGAGGGTTGAAAGTGATGCAGTTAGTTGTTGCATGGGCATGGGAGAGATGGCAACGAGCATATGGGATATTTGCTTGGATTTATTGGGCGTGGTCCCTAAGCAGAGAGATCGACATGGATCTTATGTCAAGCTATCTTGGATTAAGAACACATTTAAATATGCAGAGTTTCCCATTGATACATCTAACGTAGTAGTCCAGTGATGGACAAGGGCATACCTATTGATGTTGATTGGAGGGTCTTGTGTCGAACAAGTCATCTCGCGTGTCCATATTAAGTTTTTACCCCTACTACGAGATTTTGAAGTGATAGCGAGCTACAGCTGGGGATCCGCGATCCTGCGTGTTTATATCGTAGTCTTTGTTGGACTGAATGACCGAGTTATTGATATTGGAGGGTGTGCAGCCTTATTACTGTCATGGGCATATTATCAGATCCCCTTACTATACCTAGACACGATCGGGGGCTCACGTTTCCACTAGCCTCGAGGTATACATTTTATGATGCCAATTAGTTATTTGTTTATTCGCTTTGACATCTGTCGTTTGAATAACACTAATTAGTAACTAGTTTTTTATTTTAGGTGGGGCAGATTGAGGATTTTATCGACGGGATGCTCGTTGTTTGGTGGACTTTAGGGCATGTCTTGATGCCATACCCATTGATGGGATAAGTGACATTAAGTAATTTAATTATTTAAAATCCATATTCTATGGTTATGTAGATAGTTTAACTTAAATTGTCAATTATTGCATTTTCAGTGGTCACCATATGAGGACATGAGTGTTGTTGTTGTCACGCCGACCCATGTGTATAAAGGTGCTGGCGTATGTGCTTCGGTTATGGCACTCATATGCGTTGAGATTGTAGAGTGGCACTAGTCAAACCGTGTCATGTGACAGGACCAACATGCAGGATATTCCACATGCCCCCTTAAATATTGATAGACTACATACACAGGATGGTGGCAGTAATGATAAAGTATGGTGGCCAGATAAACATGTAGAATGCCATAGGTTTTGGGCTGCACGTGAGCATCGCGTCGTGGCAGGGATTCACACTGAAGATAGTCTTCCATCTCCAGAGTATCTAGGTGGTATTCAGGGATGGCATGAATTTTTTATCTCCGACTTGCATTTGCAAGACCCTCGTCTATCTCAGTTGCCATAGGAGGTACCACCCAATGCAAGCCCAATACCTTTTGTGCCCCAAGCCATTGATGCTCCAATCGACAATGGTGGTGACGTCGTACCCATGCTGGTACCCATGCTTCCACGAGAGACCCCATGACCATGGAGATGGTGGAGGTGGGGAGGTGATGGAGATGACAGAGATGGTGGAGGTGGTGGAGGTGCCAATGGAGGTGACAGAGATGGTGGAGGTGGTGATACGGATGGAAGAGGTGATGGTGGGGATGATGCTGATGGTGGAGCCGATGAAGGAGGGGTGGTGGATATGATGGAGGGGATGGAGATGATAGAGGGGATGCTGAGGAGGGGAGGTGTGTACGTCCTTGGTGGAAATGGGGGAGGCTCCTATTGCTACACTCATTCTATGGATGACTTATTCTGGGTGGCATTAGCCAGGAGGAGTTTGATGATATGCAGTCTTTCCTCGATGCTCCCATGCCCCATCATCTGATTGCTAAGTTGGTGCGTCTTCTATCCATAACCGGAGATCGATCTGAACATGCCCAGCTATGATCTATTAAGAGATGAGCCATTACCGAGTCACACTTCTCAACCCTCTCCATTAGTAGCATCAGCATGGCCAACATCGGCACCATCCACACCTCATGTCCCATCTAGGAGGAGGAGGAGGAGAGGGGAGGCTTGCTCCTGGAAGGCAAAGACTTGCATGTCGGTTCAGCCCTGACATTGTCATTCAGCGTGTGAACTCCCAATGCCTAGGAGAGATAGGGATGGGGGGATGATTAGTTATTATATATTACCCTGGGGATTATGTTTATGTACTTAATTGTAAATGATGTGTAAAGTTTTGTATTTAAAGCTTGTGTACTTAATATTCTTATTTAAATGATGTGTACATACTTCTATTTAAAGCTTTTATATTCTGTTTATTCACTAAATCTTAAATGATGTTTTTACATTATAACATCCTCCCAAGTACAACCTTATCCTTAAGTCATGACATCATACTCGAAAGTTATTACTTATTAATTAGTGGACATTTTTTAAATATCTATAGCAAGCTCGATTAACGTGTGTAATAACTAAGCGCAATGCTATTAAAACATATAACAAAGAAACATGACATTTATTTAATACATAGTTATGTACAAAAGAAAGTTCTTCTATGAGCTTTAATACATATATGTTCTCTATTACGTTTAAGACATATACATACAACTAAGTACAACATAATAAAAATACTAACTACTAAACTACTAATCCAATTCCTTTTATGTAGCTTTAGTTTTCTGGATCAACCTGAGATAACACAGAAATACAAATATATAGGGGTGAGAATTATAAAATTCTCAGTATGGCAACTCCCTAGTTACACAATCATAAAATCATCATCATTGCCCCAACCGCTTCGGTTTATCAAGAAAATATGATCATGCAATACATATTAAAGATTTATTTTAAAGTTCTAAAATTATCCCTCTGAAGTGGGTAGCTTTTAATAATCAATCACTTAGTGCACATATATCATAATGTTCCAACGAATAGTAAATCATCACAGACAATTCAAAATAACATGAGTATGCATATGATAATCACAGTGAAATTATTTCAAAGTGACATGTGTCACTTATGGCCATAAAAGTCAAATCAGTGCATTTTCTCTTTTCGTCGACATAGGAAAAACTTAGTTTATACCCAACGGGTATCTCCGTGGACAACTCCACAATAGATAGTTTGTACCAAATGGTATTTATAGTGGATCACACCATACAAGGGAAATAGACGCTTATCAAGACTGAGCTCATTCCTATACGTGATCATCAGACTTCATTTTTTTTTCTAAATCTCACAGATCTATTCCTAGCGATACGTCTACCAACTCAAAATATCTTTAGGGAAGTTCTCTTTTGCCTTCCTCTATAATATATCTAAGGAAGTTCCTCTTTTTGCCTTCCCCTAATTCACCTAAGTCTTGTTTTTGTTTTGTCCATATGTCAGAACATGCATGAGTGAAGTTTATACATTCTCTTTTTTTTTTTTTCCAAATGCATGCATAAAGCACATGTAGGCATTCATTCACAATACAATTTCAATCATGCCTCATAAACCACTCTTTACTTCCTCTAGCATGCATTTATATATCACAAGTCACATGGTCAAATAGTTAACATCAAGTATTCATGTCATACTAGAACCAAAATGCCATTACATTATCAATTCAAGGTTTAGGTTCATTTCCAGCAATTGGGCATATTTCACACCATTGTAGCATGAATTTATTTGCTCATCAAACAATCAATTCAGAGGCTATAAAAATTACCCAAGACACTTCAATGTGTCCACAAGGTTCCATAAAAATTTCAGAGCAAAAAGAGTTCTCTAACTATGTTAACAAAATTAGGCAAGTTTGGTGCTCAGAAACCACTTAACCTTAGCTTAAACCCAAAATTCAGAATTGTTAGCCCTAGCAAATGATTGAATCAATTCAAAAGAAAAATGTTTTCAACATGCTATAAAAATTTCAAAGGAAAATTCAATTATTTGATATGGTAAAAAAATTAGACAAATGCACAGCTTCAAGACAGAAATTTAGGCAACACTTATATAGTCTCGGTTATGATTTTTTTCAAAGTAGGAGTCCAAAACAAGGCTCAAGAAAATTCATGGAACTAGCTAGGATGTTAGCATCAACATATATTTTTTCTAGCTCATAAAAATACCCAAAATTCCCTCATAAAATTCATGATCAGTGGCTGCCTATTCAAAAATTGAAAATCCAGCAGCATGACTCAAAATCTCTTTTCACAAAAATGAATTTTCCACAACAACAAACCACTCTACCCATACAAATACATCAATATCTATATATCATCAACCAATACAATAAAAAATATCAATTTAAATCAATGAATAAAAATAAAAAAATGATTTGAAGAGAAGAGATTCAAAAACCCTACTCTTGGAAACTAGTGGATCCTTGGCTCCAAGGTGCTCCAAGATTGATTTCCTTCACTTCAAGGCCACCAATTCAAGCCCCAAACCTTCCTTAGGCAGTGAGAAAGTGAGATATCAAGGTGAGAAATGGTGAGGAAATGAAATTTCAATCGGTTAGTTTGATAGATTAAGAGGAGTAGAACAAGTTTTGTGAAAGGATATTAGTGTTTTAGTGACTTTGAGTTAGGTTTTGCAAGCTTTAAAGCTTGTCAATGGAGGTTTTGTAAGAAAGAAATATGGAGCTGTATTTTAGAGGTCTTGGCCGAAATTAGAGGTCTTGGAGTGATAAGGTTGGGTGGCTTTATATTTATCTTGATATAGGTGTAGTAATTATGTAGGTAAAGTCTAAATTTCTTTCTTTTTTGGAAAAGAAATTATATGAATGACTAGGATTTGATTGGATAGTCAAAGAATGAATCTTGTCCATCCACTTGGCTCAAGACAAGTGGTTCATTTTAGCTTGGGAGCAAGTAGCTTTTCTGTTAAAACCACATCGAAATTCCATCGAACGGATGAGATATTGGCTCCGAGTAAAATATAATAAATGAAAGGTCATGATTGAAACTTATTTTTCAAGTTTCAATCCTTGCCATCCACTTGACATAAAGTGGTTGGTAAAGGTTACTTAGCCACCAAGTAACTTGTATGGTGTTAAAAATCACATCAAAACTCTACCAACTAAAACACCGTATCGGGTAATTGAACATTACCCAAAAATTAATTCTATGTATAAATTCTCATTCCTAACTATTTCTAACCTCAACCCTCTCTTTTCTCAATTTTGGGCATCTCGTTCCCAATTCTATGGTTTTGGCTTGCTGACGGGCTGTGGGCTCACAAAATTACTATTCATCCTGGCTTGATTTTTTTTTTTTGAGAGGTTCGTTGGGTCATCCTCATCATTGCTAAAATCTAGATTTTTGAAATTAGGACTAATAAAGTTCAAATTAATTTTTAAATAATTTTTAGGGTGTTACACACATCGCTTTGGTTGGCCCGTCTCAACTTCGTCCATTTCGTTGCTACTTCTTGTGGAGAATTGGATGACCCTCATTAGCTCTTTTGAGCATCTGGGTTAGGCGTATTGGGCGCCCATTGTATGTAGGCCAAAGATGCTCATCTGCAATGGGTGTGAATTCCAATTTATAGACCTTGTCTACCTATTCCATACTATAAATAGGATGAGTGAAAGACCCCCACTCAACTCGTGTTGCATGACACATGTAACATCCCCAATTTTTCTTAATATAGTGTTGTTTTATTATACCTTTTTATTTAGAAAGTATGAGGATTTTGTTTAGGAAAAAACTATTTAGGGATAACCATTAAAAAAAATATCTAATTAAAATATTACAAAACTTAATAGCTGTACAATCTAGAACTTAGCACCAAAATGTAAAATTTTAATTATTCCCTTGGATTTTATTAAAATTACAAAAATGCCACTAGAGGATAGAAAATAAACTTATAATATAATTAGCTAAGAAAAAGCTAACAAAAATATTAGAAAAGCTTAGAGAGTGTCATTAAATTATTAAAAAATGATAAAAAATTATAAATACACCTTAAACATAACTTTGATCATAAATATCAATATTATCATTTGTATAATATTAGTATAATTACACAAAAATAACCTAACCTAGGGTGTAAAATAAACTCAAAAAAAAAATAATCCTAGAAAACAACTCTAGGTCACATTGAATTTTTTTTAGCTAAGTTATTACATTGAATAAGGAGAACCATGAAATAGGTCTCTCCATTAGACTATGGATAGTGTTAAAAATCATATTGATCTTTAATTAATTAATTTTGACTTAATTAAAGCTTAAATTACCTAAATAATCACTTAAACTTTAAGATAAATTTTCCTAAACCTTGATTTATCTCACTAATAATATTAAATCAATTAATTAACACCTAGATCAGCCACATGGAAATATATATATATATATATATATATATATATATAAAAATTAAATTAAATTGTCAAACTTTCATGTCATAATTATTCAAAAACCAACCAAACTTTGACTAAAAATTTCAACAAAGATGAGCTTGTCTCCTTATTTTGTTGGACAGCTCAAAATTCACATGGGCTGCTATAAAAAATTTATATATTTTATTTATAGATAATTAATTATTTTAATTAACTCAAAAGAGACCTAATTAAGGTAAAAATATATTAGAAATACTAAAAATTATAGAAAAAATTCATAAAAATTATAGATAACATATAAATAAGATAAAAACATGTTCTTGACAATATATTAAGGAAAATTAATTTTTATGATTATTTTATGAATTGTCTAGTATATGTAACTTTAAGATAAATATACAAAATTTGTCATTTTTATATATTAATCATTCAAGACAACTCGCCACCCTCTATAACTCTATTAGACATGTTATTCAGACCTATAGGCTGTCAAAGAAGGAAAAAATAATTTAGAAATAGTTAAATAAATTATTAGTTAATTAATAATTAATTCATAATAAAACAAGCAATAGTATAAAATACCAAATAATATACAAATAATTATAAAAAATTATATAAATTTTGTGAATATTTGTATTATATCTCTAATAACCTTATTATGATATTTGAGTAAAAATTAAGTCATTTACTAATTAATTAACCTAATTAAGATTGACTAGTTTAAATAAATTTACCTTATTTTGAATAATTAACTATTAAATCATATGAAAATTTATTAAATGCCTTTAAATCATGTCATTAATATTTTAATATTTCTTTAAATGATAATTAAGAATTTATTAAATTATTTAGTATTAGTTTTAATATTTAACTAATTAAACTAATTAAATATGACAAATAAATTATGAAATTAGTAATATTTTAATCCTAGTTTTTTTTCTATAAATAGCACCCCTCTAAACATAACTCCACACTTCATTCTTCTGCCCAAAATCTATAAAAAAAAAAAATTATAGCTACCCTGCTAGTGTCGCTCGCAACAAATTAAAAATTTGTTTTTGTTATTGAATTGCACAAAAAATGTAGTAAGGGTGCGATCCAGGTCGTATCGCGTGGAAGCAATGTAATTGATTCTAATGCAATTAGGGATTTTAGAATTGTTAACAGCAATTTAAATTGAAAAAATTATAATGCAAGAGTTACCTGCACAAAGATTTCCTTATCAAGATGTGTCTATCATTGGTTCAAAGAGATAAATTCATGGTGATGACAACTTACACAAATTATGCTTTCGCACAAAAGACGACACAATTCTACTTAATAGCTATACGAATGTATTACCGCTAAGGGTTCAATTAACACAAGAGCTAGTGATCACAATCATGACCCTATAAACCTATGGTAATTTAGCTATCAATTGCGGTAGCCTAATCCTAATAGAATTAATATCTCCTTTACCAATTGAATTAATCAAATTAATTAACCCAATTTCCCAACGGTATTCAGATCATGCATACAACGAGAACACAATCAACAACTCTCAAAACTTAATCACAAATATTAAATTTTCGAAATCAAGAACAACCATGAACTTGAATTTAAAATCGTGAACTCTTCTTAATCCTTTTGTGCACGATAAAGGAACTACTCCTCCATAAGGGGGAGTTTCACAATCAAGGTTGAAGAAAGGTTGTAAAAGTTACAACTCTAAAGTACCAAAATTCAACAATGATGAAAAACCCTAGCCTAGAGAGAGAGAAGAATGAGAGAGAGTGTGTAAAAAAACTAGAAAAATTCCAAAAAACTCAAAACTAAAACTAGGTCTCCAGTCTTTTCCCTTTCTCCATTCCTATTTATTTGAAAGGGCCCCTAATTGGGTTGAAACGTAGCCAGAGGAAATTGCGGCAAGTGCAACTCAGCAGCGCTAAAGAACGGGTGACACATGCTTCTTCAAATTGATGTTTCTGCAGCGCAGCGCTCACCCGATGGTGAGCTCCTCTTTTGATATCCTTATGATCTCAGCTCCTCCAGAGAGTTCTCAATCCTTCCTTTGACAATTTGCACTCAATCCAATGCTCCTTAAACAAAAACCATACTCGAAAAAGCGGGTTAAATGCAACAAGAGTCACTTTTCTAATTATTCCCAAAACGGTGCAATAGTCATTGATTTCTTAAAATTGTGCAATAAGGTGAAGGTTAATAATCATTATTATTTCCCTCAATAACACATAAAAACTCATGCAAGGAACTAAGGTTTAGAAGTCAAATAAGCGGCATAAATTCCTCTTATCACTACCATTTCTCTCTTCATTTTCTTCATTTTCACACAAAAACACTTATAAATTTTTTTAGCAAAACACCTCCAAATTATTACCTCTTTGTATCACCATCTAACATCAATATTTCCCGGCCTTTATACATGAATTTTAGCCTTTAGTGAAGATTTAAAAAAGTTAAAGAAGTTTGGTCTAGCCTTGGTGTAACTAAGTTCCTAAAGCTCCAAGAATAAATAGCATGGATCGTCATTAGTAGTGAAATGGATGTAGCATTGGACTTAATTTCTAAATAATCAAATTCTATTATGTGTGCTAGATAGAATCTTTACTATTTGTTACCAAACTTTGGTTATGTTATATTATTGTATTAAAGTTTTCCTTTATGTATCTTGAATGTGTAATATCCTTGTACCTTATGAATTGATGTTGGTAGTGAAGTATGTTTTTTTTTATAGATGATAGTTGTCTAACTTGGAATTATTAAGTAATAAATAGTAGTATTATGTTAGAAAAGAAGCACTATTTGTCATTTAAAAAAGTTGCCCTTGGGTTGCTAGAAAAAAGTGTATTACTGTGAAAGTGTAATTTGAAAGGTTCTGGCTAGGAAAGACTTAATATTTAAGCATGTCTATTGTGACCCACCTCTCTTTCTTGGGAGTCTACCAGATGCATAATTTCAGTTGATATACATTATTCCAGGATATGACTATGAATAAGAAATAATCATAGCAGTTAAAAAAATTTCTTGCAAATTTCAAGTTACAGATTAGTAGCTAACTATTATAATATTAAAAACTAAGGTGGAAAAATTAGAGCATAGTAGGGTGTGACAACACACAAGCAATTGCATGATGGCATGGGTAATGCAATGCTTGGAAGTACCCACAGTCACATCGCTTTCCCAAATGCACCCTATAATCCTATGATATGTTCTCCTCTTTTCTGTAAGCAAACACGAAATCATATCTCATTTGAATGGCAACAAACATTTTGTCCAACTATTGCTTGTTCTTATCAATTGCTCGCAACACAAAATGTGACCATTTTTGTCTCCCTATAATTTGAGCCTGTCCTTAACTTCCCTTATCAACAAATAATTTGGCAAGACGAAAGTAGGTAGACTTCACTATGGCAGTAATGGGAAGATTGTGGGTTCGTCATCATAGCATTACTACACTCGGACAAGTTGGTTGTCATATGACTAAAATCGACGGCCCACACCGCATCCTGGACCCATTTTTCACGCGAAATTTGATCAGCCCCTGACTCATTTCAAGATCCTCATCCCTCAACAACCCATAATAATACGCAAAGTCTGCATGGGTCTTTGAATATACCGCATTTATAAGAATTTTTTGACATCCTTATTCTTAAATTACAAGCAAAGTTAAAGGCAATGTGACGAATGCAATATATGTGATAGGCCATTGGAGGGTGCCACCTACCTCTGCTTCTATAGCCAATATGATATACCCATGCCTATCAGAAATAATAAGAATACCTTATTGAGGTGTCACATGACGTTGAAGATTAGTCAAGAAAAAAGACCATGCTTCTTTTGTCTCTCCCTAGACACAGCAAATATGACAGGCAAAATATTAGAGTTACCATTCTACGCAATGGTCATCAACAAAGTGCCTCCATATTTGCCATAGATGAGTGCCATCAATTGAAATAAATGGTTTGCACCATTTGAATACCTGAATGCACAGTGGAAATGACCAGAATACATGGTGGAACATTGAATATCTATGATTAACAATATCACCCACATAATATGGCTTTGTCAATAAATGGATTGATGTACCTAGCATTTCCAAGAAAATGTAACAATAAATAATAGCCTAAGTAATAAATAATTAATAAATTTAATGGTAATATAAAATAATTTAATCTTTACTATTACCAAAAAAATAAACTAACATTTTAACTAATTCACAATAACGGTTAATGAAGTTTATGTTGAATGCTTTTAAACTACCCTAAAAGCTACAACAACAAACACTAAACTAAACTAACAAAAAAAAATACTAATTAGTTACTAATTAATATATTAAGCCACCCAATTACTAATTATTATTAAATAAAACTTATTAGTAGTTACATTAATTAATTTTCTAAAATATTTTAAAAATAAGCTAATTAGTAATTATTTGGCATATAATACTGTACACCTTGCAACCACCTCGACAGATCATTGTAGGATTCTTCCAGTTCCCATAAATCTTGGTAATTGCTTTTCTGTTTTGCAATCCATACCTTCCTGTATGAAATATTGAACTTGAAACTGACTCCACATGTCCCTGTAATTCTCTGATGGAGATTGTTGGATTCGCCTCAACCATGGGAAAAATACTGGTACAAATAATATTACTATCTAACTGCAATGTTGTTCAAGAACAGAATCATCTCACACGTGTGTCTTCCATTGTACTTTCAACTTCCCATGCTTGCCTTTTTTGCCAAAATGTAATATGTATGCTCTAATTACACCCATTGCCAAACTTCATCACACTTGCACTAGTATTTTGTTTGACCAGACTCGTAAGCCTTGAATTGGACTTTTCTTCTGATACTATAATTCTTGATTGCAAATAGCACAACTTTCTTGTCCTGAATGTTGCCCAACCTCAAACTCACTTTCACGTCCAACCACTCTCGTAGTAGGCCCTCAAAGCTATTTTCAGGCATTGCATCCAAATTTATTGAAGAATAGTGACTAGGATATTCTTGTGATATGGATTGAGACGAGGTCTACGACCATAAGTTGAGACTACATATCACGTGTTTTTCATCACTATACTCATTACCTTCCTGCCGATACAACCCTAACTCTTCTTCCTCTTCTTCTTCATCCATGTGATCTACGTGAAAGTGGAAACCCACAACGGCACATGTCTAGTTGATGGCCTTGCATATTGCACCATTAGATCTGCAAAGCTAAGACTACCAATTGGTGGATCTTGGGCTACTTCAGGGTGTGTAGACCCATGTTGCTCTAGGTTTTCATTAACTGATGTATAAGGAGAGAACCAACGAGTTCAAATCACAATCTTTTAGAATGGTGGAAATTTCCATTACTTGAACCTACTGGAAATCGAGCTTAGAATTTAAACATGAGGCTCGTTTCATTGTCGCTATAGATGAGAAAGCAGTTATACTTGACCACACCACCCCCAAATGCTATAGGTACTCTATAAAACATCTGGCTAATTCGTTTGTGAGGACCTATCTACTCAAGCATTTTGCCTTGCAACTCCAAAAACTTATAGATGAACTAACAATGACACCAAGTGGTCTCTGATTATAAAATCTCACTCCTTCATTTGTTGGGTCTTCAATTTTTCCATCATAATGAACAAGTATGAAACACTCTCATTTTTCAAAAAGAAACTCACACACCGAAAGGATGAGATGGTTTAAATAGGCACGGCCAAGCGATACGTAAGAATCCAAAGCGAATTGTAAAAGCAAAGAATATGTAAAGCCCTTTTAATTTGCAACCAGTATAAACATGAATATGCATGGGCCCTGCATAACCAATTTAAACATGAATATGCAAGGGCCCTTGCGTATTCAAAATCAATATGAATAGACGGGGTCCCTTGCATATTCATGTTTAACGGTTACACAGGCTCATGCATATTCGCGCGCATATATTTTGGTCCATATCTGTACCAAATGTTTTTTCTCTTTTATTTGCATAAATAATGTTTTTTTTTTTGTTTATTTTAATGAAAAAGCCTCCCATAAAAGCACTTTTACAACAACAAAAATCACACAATTCCTTGAATCATTGTAACCATAAAGCTTGAAATCATGTGGTGATGTGCTTTGGAGCTCATAAACAAGGTTTTCTCAATTTGTGTCATACCATGGTGACATATGGACAAAGTTTGGGTCGCTATGTATCTCACGAAGACACATGTACATCCATTATTCTCCTACTTCTCCTTCCTTGAGTTGCTACCATGTTATGCTGTAATAAAGAATGGTTGTGGTGAGTTGGGGGTTTTTTTTTCACGATGTTTCGATGGAGACAAGGTGGAGCCAGTAGTCGCATGAGTAGTGAAATCAAAAGTGCTAAGAAAGAAGTAAAGTTTTTTCCACTTTATTTTTTGTGCTTTTTCTTTTATAAATCTTGAATTAAAATGAAATGAAAAGTTTAAAGAAAAAGTTTTAGATTTGGCAACTGGAAACATTTGAGCAAGAAAGGGTGAGAACACAATGTGATCTATTACTGTTGAGTTACACTAAAGAATGAAGATGAGAGGAGGAGGAGATAAAGAGGGTCATTTCGTAATTGAAATAACTGATGCATAAAAGAGAGGAAGGATAAAAGAGTAAAATGAAATATATTTTTTGTATTTTTTAATCAAAGTTAACACTATGGTCAAATATTCTAAAGGTGTGTTTGGTTAGAGAGTAAAAATAGAAGTAAAAATTTCCCCAAATGAGCACCATGTGTAAAATGACACATGAAACTCAATTTACCTCTATTTTTACTCTCTAATCAAACACTATCATATTGTCCTCCATCCACATCTATGTGTAACAATCCATCAATTTGTGCCCGCTGCATTGTAGAATGCACCTAAATAGACAAAATACAAAGCTAGAAGTTATTAAAAACATTCCATCAACCATTTGTCACATGGACATCAACGTTGAAATAACTTCATGTTCCCACAAACTGTTCTTAACATCCAACTCACGTAGCTTGAAGCACTAACTATTCTCTTTTTCTATGATTATTTCACTTAAACCCATTTACATTTAGCTTCCATATGGTTGAGATTTTAAAACACAAACTATTTTTCTCCATTGGGTGCACGTGCCAGTACTTGCCAAATGCTCATAATTGGAATTTTATATGTTGTGCCTAATTCGCCAATTTTTGGGTAATAACACATTGCAATAATTTTCCATTTGCTGGAAATGAGTCCGTCATATTAGGGGGAAGAAGAAACTTTCATTTATTGTTTAATTTCAAAACAAGTCCCTGCTTCAACAATTATTACAATGTGGGATTAGATTAAGCTTCTTTAAGTGTCCCTCAGCTTGAAAATGCATTTGCTAAAATTGAGTCCAACACTTTGGAGGCAACATCAAACTGCTTCATCGTCAAGCCACATTGGATTTTGGCACTATCAACAGTTGCTCGATGTCCATTTTTCATATATTGTATATGATGAGAGATGAAGAACTCATGGAAGAATAAGAACACTCCGAAAAGTATAAAAATGAAGATGTGAGATCTTTCATCTCATGCTTCTCCCTTCTCCTGCGCACAAGAATAGGTCAGCAAGCAATAACATGGAAGTTGGTACAATTTTTTAATTTCAAATAGTTGGCAGAAGTTTCACCCCATTTTTTAATTTGAAAATGCTACTACATTATTGGTTGATTGTGTCACTTTATTGCGGGGATCCCAATTGTTGTGTCATTATTACTCCCTCCATTTCTTAATTATAGTCATTTAAGGTTTTAGTATGGATATTAAAAAAATACATATATGCTATTGATTTTAGAAAAAATATATATCTAAATTACTAAATTATCCTATATACATTTCACTAATTTTTTTCTCTTTCTGCTTTCCAACTATTAATAAGGAATAAAATTGATATAAAATAATTAATTTTTTATTGAAATAGTAAAATAACAATCAATATAAAATAAATTTTTTTCTAAAATGATTATAATTAAGGAACGAAGGCAGTATATTGTAATTTTGTATTTGCTCGAAGTGTGTCCGTCATATTAAAGGGAAGAAGAAACTCTTATTTATTGTTTCAAACAAGTCCCTCCTTGACAATTATTACAACGTGGTATTAGAAGCATCTTTTTTAAATGGCCCTTAGCTTGAGTATGCACTTGCTAAAACTGAATCTGACATTTTGGAGGCAACATCAAGTTTCATCAAGTCACGATGGATTTTGGTACTATCAAGTATCAACACTTGCTGGATGTCCAATTTTCAATATATTGTATTTTTAATATATTGCATATGATATCATTCTTCAAGATACTCAATCATTTACTTTCTCCATCCTCAAATAATTGTTCATTTTAAAAATATATTTTGTCTAGAAATAGTATTAATTATTTTTCCACAAATATCCTTATTAAATAAGGAGAAAGAAATTAGTGAGAAAAGAAAAAAATGTGGAGTTAAAAAGTAAAAGGATAATTTAATAAATTAATTAATTTTTTTTAATATTTATGTCTTCTCAATTATTATATTAATTTTAATGTATATTTATAATTAGATAATTATTTAAGGATTGAGAGATTAATATTGAGCAAACCAATTATTGTGCTTTTGGCCTTGACCTTTCTACAATAATTCATTATTAAAAATGCATTAACTAAAATTTTCGCCATCAAGCTTTCTTACATGTGTCATGTCTTATATATTCTACTAGTTGTTTGACCCATGCGATTCCTAGAGTGATATTGAAAAATAATTTGTTGGTCATTGTTAAAAAGAAATAATAATTTAATTAAATATACCTTATCATAAATTGAATATATAAATTAATTTTAAAATAATTTAATATTTAAATAATTAAATAATGAATAAAATATAAAAGAGTATCATAAAATTTAATAAATAATGAGTATCATTTTAAAGAAGGATAAATTCTGGAATTGAAGCCTTTTTTAAAAAAGTTTTAATGTTGAAAAATTGAGTATTTTTCACCTTATAGGTAAATTAATATTTATTCATTATTAATTATAAAAATAAAAATGGAAGTATCAATAACATATCATAATAACAATAATTATAAATATTTTGGTTATAATCATCAATGTAGTTTAGCAAATTTTAAACATCATTTGGTTCATTTAGAAAAACGAAAACATGGACATTACAAAAACACCATAATAATGAGTAATAACATCAAAATCTTTAAATTAAAACTATTTTCATTTGAAGTAGATAATGCCCATTCTAAATTAAATCAATCTTCTCCTATTTAATTGTCTTTTACTTTACTATCTCTTTCAAATAGAATCATATATTTATTACATAATTTTTTAGAGAATCAAACCAATCTCATAAATAAAAAATATTGATTCACTAATTTCATTGACTTTAATTTATAGGCATTTATAAGAAATCAAATATTAAATTGTATGTTAAAATATTAAAAACTTAAAAATTTAAATAACATGATGTTTGAATTAATAAAGTTATATTGTAAAAAGTTAAAAAAAATTAAATAAAATATAAAATAAAAGTAAATTTAGTTGAGTATAAAACAAAATTTAGATGAGTATAAAACATAAAGTCAATTTATCAAATTACCTCAATTTGATTTTATTTGTTTAGCATAATTATTTTAATCATTGTGTTGTATCATCAATTAATTAATTAAATTAATAATTAATTTATTTTAAATTAATTTTTTTACAAATTAAATATAATATTCATATTAATTGAATAAAATAAAATTTGATTTGATTTACAAATCACTTATATATTTAAAATATATTAAGTAGGTTTTTATTTCTTTCATAATGTTGTTAATGGTGTTTAAACTGAATAAGAATAGACATCAATTTAATTTGAATTTAAATTTGAAATAAAATTAAACTCCATCAATCAAATTTCTTTTTTACGTGATCATCAATCAAATTTAATATGATCTTAAAACTAAAAATCAAATTTGATGAGATTTGTTAAATCACATGATGTATTATTTTTAAAAGAAATTCAGGATATGAATAACAAAAATATCTAATTTGGTATTTATTAACATTTAATTAGAACATTCACATAAAAAATTGTATTCAATTAAAGCACAAAATTCATCTATAAAATCCTATTCAAAATTGAGACAATAAAATTGTGTAACTAAATTCAAATTAATTAAATCCAAGATAAAAAAATTAATACAATAATAGTATATCAAGGCAAAAAATGGAATTGAGTTTTACAACCTTGATTCAAATTTTGAATTAACAACCCATAATTGAAAACATAATCATAAATATTTTATAGATTGGATTTTTTTATTGAAATATATGAATAAGTTCACACCAAGACCATTACATTCTAATAAAATCATTAGTATTGATAACTAATATATATAAACATATATAATCTCTAATATTTTAGAAATCTATATTATTAAAATTACCTATACTAACCATCAACATATCTCGTAGCTATGTTATTCATATTATTTTAGCATGAATCCAAAAAAGATTATAATCCTATGTTTCTAAACTTCATTACCATATGAAATTAGTCATACCACTTATAGCCAAATCGATGTCCTTCTTAATTATAATATTCTTCTTAAAACAACTTGTATAATTCAATGTGTTTATTGAAGGATGTTTCTTGATCACATAACTTGTCTCTAATCTTGAACTATTTTCAAAGCTTCTGAAACAATAGGTGAAGATAATTCAAATGTGATAATGAATTGTAAAAAAATAAACACCTAAAATAAAGAAAAGTATTAAATATATAACAAAAGATGAAAAATATAAACGTAATAATAAAGAGAAAAAATATGTAGAACTGATGGTAGTAAATTGATGTAAATTAAAATAAGGTGTACTACTAGTCCATATCAATTTTGATGACATTGCAAATTGTCTTTTTCATTTCTCTCGATAGAAATAGAACTTTGAATTTTTATAACTTAGGATGTTCCATAAGTGAAGAATTCTAACATGAAATTAGTATGACTCATTGTTAGAACTGATATAGGAAACCATATTGATAGATTAATTAATATTATATTGCTGTATAGATTAATAACAATTATATTATTGTATATAATAAATAGAGGAAAATTCTATTAGTTGCAAATACAAAAAAAAAAGAATTATTATTTGAGTTTATATTATTGATGAGTCATAGAAAGATAGATATTGATAATAGTGTTATTATTACAATTATAGATAGATTATAAAATAATATGCATTAATTTAAATAAGATTAAAATTTTATATCAGAATATGTGTCGTTAAGTGTATTTCTACTTTTGGCAAGAGAAAATTTTTCTAAAAAATTTAAAATTACCAAAAAATAATACATGATATTACAATTATTGTTCAATATTCCTAAATATTATATTTATATAGCTAGTTCAACATTTTTTGAAAAAATATTTTAGATGACAATTTATTTATGAAATTATACAATGCATCATTTGGACAAATATCAAAATTTTAATTATAATCAATTAAAATTTTGAATTAGTGACATATTTTCAAATTCAATTTCAATAATACACCTAAGGAACATCATAACAACAAATCCAAACAAAACAATCATACATCCAACAAATTCAAACAAAACAATCAAAACACATCCATATCCAATCCAATACAAATTGATAAAAATCTATATTATATATAAAAAAAAGGTGATAGAAAAATACTATTTTGCTACATTACACATCATAAGACACATATGTCAAAACTCTAACATTGATGGAGTTGTTTGAAAATATATATGATAGGAAATATATTAAATGGATAAAACCTTATAAATTATTGAAGAACAAATCAATTAAAAGTGAAAAATAGAAAAGTGAAGTAAATGAAAAGGAATATAATAGCTCAATTGGTACTACTATGTTCCTATGCATAGAAGAGGCTAGAAAATACAAAATATTTTAAAAAAATATATCAATCTTAAAAATTCAAACAATATTGTTTGTTTGCCACAATTGATATAACAATATATAATAAAATAAAAGAATAAAAATTTACAATGAAAATTATGGGAGAATGAATAGATTAGAATAGTGAAATAGTAGGAAAGAAAAACAAATTTGGAGAAATGAAGGAAACTCATCTAACATGAAAAAACATAAAAAATGAATAAACTCGTCTTTGAACATGAGATAATGTTTAATGGCATTGAAGTTGGCATCAACAACTGTAAAAATTCCACAATAATTGTTAGTGAGAGAGAGAGAGAGAGAGAGAGAATGAAAGAGATCTTATAAGAAAGAATGCAAGAGTTGTAGAATAATGATAAGTAAATCACAAAATGAAATCAATAATACTATTTATCAATAGTAAAATAAGAGAAAAACAAATTAAGACAACAATTGAGGGTGATGAAAAATAAATAATCATAGAGTCATTCACATAGAAAATTTTAGAAATTGATATATCAAGATAAAAAATAGAATAACCTAACAAAATAAAACAATATTAAGAGGCGCTTGTTATAGCAAAAAATGACCTTGATAAAATTTATATTGAAAAATTTTAAACTTAGTATTTATTATTGTAGATATGAAATACTATACATTGATTTAAAGTTGATATTGAATTTGAAATTTAAATTTTGTATTTTTTAATTGATTAATTATATGAATTTTGAAATATACTTTCTATTTTTGAAGTAATAAAGTTTAAAAAAATTATGAAAAAATGACATATGGTATGTAAATGTAGAAGAATAAAATTTATAGAATATAGATTTAAATTTTTCAAAAATTCAATAGGGATATAAAAATATAGCTAACTCATAGCATAATAGTTCTCTCATATTCAATAGGTTGGTATTTATTTTAGATTTGATTTTTTTTAGAAGTTTTAGAAATATTACCTTATTTAAATATGATTTTGAACTTTGTAATTGATATTTATTGTACATGTGAAAATATATGTATTAATTGAATATGATTTTCAATTCAAAATTCAATTTTTTGTAATTAATTGTATTCATATTATAAGAAATGTTAAATATACCTTTTATTTTACATAAAAGAGTACCCTTTATTTATGAAGTACAAATAATTTTCTAAACAATATAAATTATGAGAAAATAGTATATGGTGAAACAATTTCAAAAAATATATTATAATAACTTTTTTATAATAGTTGTTTCATTTAACTAATTATTTGTTATTATTAATTATTAATATTATAATTATAGTATTTTAATACTATAATAATATGTTTGACTGCCATTTCTTTTATCTTTTTTTTTATCATTTTAAAGTTCAATTTTTTCAATTATAATATTTTGTTTAGTCTTATTTCAATTGCCATTTGCAACAAATACCATAATATTTCATATAGGGTATTTAGGTTGCATTGATGATAGAGAGATATGAAGGTGATTTTTTTTAAAAATAATTAATAATTAATATTATTTTTCAGCTCTTAGTTTTTTTTTCTCTATATTTGTGTCTTTATATTTTGTTTATTTTGGTCTCCATGCTGGCATGTGCTATTGTCTCATTTATTTTTTATTTATTTTTTTAATAATCTTATATGCATAACAAATTAATTCAAGATATAGTACATTAAGTTGATAAAATACAGTTTAAGAATATGTAAATAAAATATGATAATATTTGTTCAAATGTCTATATTTAATAATAAAAAAATAATTATTAAAAATAATAAAAAATGAAGGATTTGGTGACATTCAAAATAGATAGATCATTATATGTATTATTTAAATGATAAAAAAGATATTTCATTAAATGTTGATAATCTTCAATGATATTTTAATGATATATAATAATTATGATTGTGATTTTTAAAAAATAATTATAGATTAAAGTTATGAAAATTGTGAACCCTAAATTATCCTAGGAATGACACCTGGAAAACTTTCCTCGATATAGTCTAGAATATTAGTATTATAGATTTGGAAAAAGATCTCCATTGTCTTTTCCAAAAGAGATATAGATACTATAGTGATATTGTTATCAAATTAACTCTTCAAGTTTAATATCAAAAGAAAAAAAATATCTTCCTGCCAACTATATAGGACTCCAAACCTAGCTTAATGGCAGGGTGCTTAGAGGCGCAGATAATTTGTCTCTAGCAGATTGGCTCATGTTAATAAAAAAATTATAAACATAGGCAAAAATAAACGAAAAAAAGGTGAATATTGGGTTTGAAAATTGTAATTTATAAACCAACTAGGCTTAAAATTTAAAAATAAATAAGTGAACCAATATGACGAGTCACACGGGTTAATCCGTTTAATTTGCAAATTAGACAGCCTGAATTGAAAATGAATAAGTTTAACAGAACACAATTTTTTAAGCTTGATCTTTCTAAGTTTGGTAGACAATTGGGTTGGCTTTATAAATTTGGTCCGTTTTGATGGCCTGAGCCTTTAGATTAATAAGTAGGTAATATCACTTTATTTCATTTAATAACTTTTTTTTTTTGTTAAAAACGCTAATAATATATGTTTTGGGTTGTGTAGTATTTTCTTTCCCAATCTTCAGAAATATTCTCTGACAACTCTTTGCTTCCAACGTCGCGGATCATATTTCAGATGATGATAAAGTAGCCTGGATATAGTCTGTAACTATATGCAATTTTTTTGTTGGATAATGCTATATATACAAACTATATTATCATATATACTCGAATTAAATGAAGGATATAGTGTGGTAACTTAATATTCAAGTAACTCAATCAGCCAGAAAAGAAAACGTGATGCTCTGTCGTTTGAGTTAAGCAAGTCAAAAAGTTCAGACTACTTACTATATCTAGGCTTTTATATATGGTAACCACATATATAGTTAATCCCAAGGCCAAGTCACTTCAACAAAAAGTTCACACGGTTCATACAATGAGATTAGTCCAGCAATAAGCAGCATGGAGGGATCTAAAGGCAAATCAACAAAATCAAATTCCTTACCGAGCACCATTTGCTCAACACATGAGCAAACCTTAACCTCCATTATTAATTAATTATTATATTGTGTCATTTTCATGTGTAACAACTGTTTTAAATTTTTAATCTCACAACTACCCTATGATTAATAGCTACGCACTAATTAATATTATTCAATAAGCTACAAGCTTGAAGCTTCAAATTATTCAACTTATGTTAAAGCATCTTCTTCCAAATTCTATTGACAAAGTGAAGAAGAACAATAGGGGTAAAAAATTAACTAGCAAAAAAATGGGATCAGAGACCGAAGTGAAACTTCCCATTATTGACTTCTCCAATCTGGACTTGGAATCCAATGGTGCTCAGTGGCAATCAGTGAAATCCCAAGTCCACAAAGCACTTGTGGAATATGGTTGCTTTGAGGCTGTGTATGATAAAGTCCCTTTGGACCTTCAGAAAGCCCTATTTGTTGAACTGGAAGAGCTATTTGATCACCCTTTATAAACCAAGAAGCTGGTCGTGTCTAGTAGGCCCTACCATGGATATCGTGGGCCACTTCAACTCTATGAGAACATGGGGCTTGAAGATGCAGATGTTTCTAAGAAAGTGGAAAGCTTCGCCAATATCTCATGGCCGGAAGGAAAGCCAAGTTTGAGGTATGCATTAGGAATGAATGAATTTCATATATTAACTAGCTATACATGGTTTTAAATTTTGAATGGTTTAGAGTTTAGATATCTGTTGAAAATAAAATGCTTTCTATGTAATAAAATAATAATCTTAATGAACAGGGATAGAAATATGTAGAGTTACCAAAAAGAGAAATGTTATTTGTAATCACAACTTGTGATGAGGTACCATGTGATTTATTTGGGAAGTTAACCTGGTCCACAAAACATAATGGAGTCTATCCTCTATACTACTTAAAATATGTCTTTTAAGAATCAGATGTACGTACGGACATATATGGAGTACTAGAGTACATGTTGATATTGAAATATGTGCATGTCAAATAAGATAAATACATTGTTTTCTTTTCTTTTTTTTCTGTGTATGATAGTTGCTGTCAAATTTTGATCTGAAAATAGAACAACTGATTCTTTTCCGGTTATATATTTATATATATCGGTTGTGTGTGACATTTGGTAGACAAAAGCCCAGCAATAACAGGTGACGATTGAATTAATTATTGATTGGAAATGATAACGGGTTAATTAGAAGACTAAATTAATTTGGTATCATTACCAATTCTTCCTTATAGGAGCATCATTTCCACTTAAATTCCCTAGATTCTACTACCATGCATGTACTAATTATTGATTTTGTCATTTGGCAGCAAAAATCTACATTCCTTCACGGAGCAAGTGTCAAGGTTGGATCAGATCATTCGGGAGATGATTTTAGCAAGTTTAGGTATTGAGAAATACTTGGATGAGCCCATGAAATCAGCATACTACCTTGCTCGGCTTATCAAGTACAAAAGCCCTCAAACAGATGACAAACAAGTTGGCCTACCAGCACACACAGACAAGAACATATTGACCATTCTGTGTCAAGATCAATTTGACGGTTTAGAGGTGCAGACCAAGAATGGAGAATGGATCAAATGCAAGCCCTCATCATCACATAGTTTCTTTGCTATTCTGGGGACTCCCTCCATGTAAT
Organism: Dalbergia oliveri; assembly: GCA_030441495.1. NCBI lineage: Eukaryota > Viridiplantae > Streptophyta > Magnoliopsida > Fabales > Fabaceae > Dalbergia > Dalbergia oliveri. Next base: position 18,641,749 of record JAMLFY010000008.1, read on the forward strand.
GTCTATACATTCCAATTTCTCAGAGCAATTAGAATATGTTATAAAAAAAATGTTACTCTTTAAAATTTGATCATTAATTAATCCAAGGGCTTATTGAAATATGTTGTAGGCATGGACAAATGGATGGCTGCATGTGCCCTTGCACCGAGTGGTGATCAGTGGAAGTGAGACAAGGTTCTCTATGGGCCTATTCACAGTCCCAAATCCAGGGTGCGTAATAAAAGCCCAGAAGAGCTTGTGACTGAAGATCACCCTTTGCTCTTTAAGCCCTTTGTCCACATTGAGTTCATGATGCTGGAAAATTTTGTGGACTAACATAAATCAATGATAAATTTAATTTTGGACCCAAATTAATTTAATGTCAAACAATTATAATTTATTATTTAAGCCCAATAATTTGTGACCATTGTTATTATTGGACTAATTATTATTAAGCACTATTTATTATGGGTATGTTTATGGGTCCTTGTATGTGGGTTTCGCTGTGATGGATGGCTTAGCCCAACACAAGGAGACCTTTCCTCCTACACAATATATAGGGTGCTTGGTTGTCTCATGAACACCATGAACAGAAAATCTATTATGGAATAGGAGAAGTAAATCTCCAGACTTTCTTTATTGGATTTTTCTCTTATCTCTTGCGTTTGCGTTTTGTATGCCAAGTTAGGAGAAGCTTATGAATCTATTATCTTCTTCCTCAAACTTCCAGGTAACTCTAATCCAATCTTTTTATTATTGTTGAACATGCCATATTTAAAATTAAATTGATCTATGGGATATAGAAATTTCATTCTGTTGTTTATATTCTGATATATATGAAATTCCTTCAAGTGGTATCAGAGCTAAGTTTAATTCTAATATGGTTGTGAAGGTATGTTCTAGATTAGGTGTTTATAATTTAAAAATTTGTATTTGTGATGAAGCATAATATACCAATTTGGGATTTTGTGATTTTGTTGATTAATTTCAAAATTTATTGAGGGCTTTTGTTCCTGATGATGTTCTGAAAAAATCAACATAAAGATCATATGGAACGGATTAGTGTAGGGAGAATTTCAAGATTGAAAACATGAACCCTAACCAAGAACTCGTTTCAATTTGACAACCCTGAGCCCATGTATGTGTGAAATTGCTTTGATTTCCATAGGGCTTTTATAGAGGATGAAATTTCAAACCTATTGACACAAAAATCATGAATTTTCATCAAGTATTGAGAAAGAAATCGTGGAAAAATCGAGGCTACCCACTCCATTTTCGTGGAATTTTCTGAGATGTTAGAGGCTATGGTTCGAAATAATATTATATGGGTTTTGTAGAATATTGAAAGAGGAATCCATAGACACCAAAATTACTCAATTTGGTTGAGAATAGAGAGAGAATCGAGCTGAGCCGTTTCGGGTTTCTCAGGTCGCTCATAAAGCAATGAAGAAGAAGCTGAATAGTGCCCACACGTGTTGCCTATTCACGGCCTTGAGTGCGTGTAGCACGTGTGGGCTATTTGAGGCCCGTTTTGGCCCAATTTTTTTTCATTTTAGGGTTTTTTGATATTTTTAAATTATTGGTGATTTTTATTTATTTTCTTGGTTATAGAAATAATTATTGTTAATTTTTCATTGCATAAATTGCTTAAAAATATTTGATACTCTCCTAATTTTGGTCTAAAATTTTTGGTGCATATTTCTGACATTATTGAGAACATTATGTTTAGCACACTCTCAGATTTGATGCTATTTAGTTAATTAAATAATTTTGTGCTCTATTATGTGCATATTATTGATTATTGTGATTATGTCATATTACTATTATAAAATTTTATGACACATATTTTCTAGATATGCTATTTTAACCATTTTGTCCTGTTATTGGGTATTTTTCACAATTGTGAGCTCACCTTTGCGGACGGATTGTGATAAAATATTATTATATGAAATTTATTGTTATTAATTTTGAAATAATGAGATGACGCCTTTGCTAAATGATGAGGTAGGTCAAGCGTGGTTACAATTATCATCCTTTATTATTATGGGAATATACATTTAACCTTATATTGTTATTTAAACTCATCATATTTACAATCCTTGACATATCTAGTGCCCAAAACAAATATCTTTCATAAGTTTATGTGAACAAGATTGGGTCTAGAGATTAATCACAATAAGGTAGTAATGTTGTCTAATGTATTGGTGTTGTCAATGAGGAATATTTATGACATCGATATCTTTTAGCTATTGAAATAATATTGGCACACCTTTTATATTGACGTCAATATTAATTTTGAAAGTTATTAATGTTGCTATTATATAATTTTATTATGAACGGTCGTAGATTGTGAAAATTTTGCTCTATATATATATTGGACATATTGTCTTGAGTACTTTTAGAGCCAATATCTTCGTTTATTGAACTGATTTTGGTTCTCCTTTTGTAATTAATATTATGCACGATAATTATAAAAATTTTGTTGCTATCAAATCTGCACAATATTATTTTGAGATTTTCTCTAACACCTTTTGATATCATATGCCCTTATGTAAAGCAAGTTTCTGATTCCCTAATTTGGCATTGTTTAGAGCAATGTGATAGTATTATTGGGATCTATCTTAATAGATGATGATCATTGGTGTATACGAATGTGTCATTATTGCTAGAGCAACAAGTGCTCTATAAGTATTTGTTTTTAAGCTTAAATAATTGAATATAAATTATTGGGAACCTTGATTGAAATATACTCTCAGAGTTTATTTTGATTTACTCATTGAGATAATTTTGTTGTATTTATATTAGTATATTGCACATCAAATTAAAGTGTTATTATTATGAAATATTGTGCAATATTACTCTGAGAGCTTCTATTAAAGAAATAATGAGATACTTTATACATTTTGATTTGAGAGAATCACATTGAAAATTTTGTTATTCGTGTTTATTGCGTAGTTGGGTACATTATAATTTTCACACTCTTCAGAAATATTATATTTTGATTTTTTTTATATATACATAATATTGTGTATAAAATTTTTGATTATGTACAGTAATGTTCTAGAAGTTATTGCTCAAGATATTTTGAGATATTTTATTTTTTATTGGATTTTGCACAATCTTATTTTGAGAGTCCTCCTACAACCTTTTGAAACTATTGTTAAACAACTTTCATAATTTTGAGGTTGCCTTCACGGAATCGATTGTAATAAAGTGCTATTGTGAAAATTGTGTATTATGCAATTTTGGAAATTATAAATTATCTTATCTAATATTTTATATCATGTTCCATATGGGAAAATATAATTATGTATTGTAGTTTTATGAGAAACTACAATTGTTTGATTTGGTTTAATATTATTTTAACTTTTCCTTATATACAAAGTTTAGGAATATGATTATACTCTTTTCTCCCATATTATATGGAATAATTCTTTTGTAAAAATTTTGTCATCTAATTTATCCAGTCCAAGTGGGAGAATATTTGATTTTGTATGAATTGCATGGACTTGCATAAATTAGTATTGGATTTAATTTGAAAATCTAAAATTATTATGTATGAAAATATTATAGCACATTGTAATTTTGAAAATATATATTGAGTTTTAATTGTTTAATTGCTTATGTAAAATTTGTTATAGTCATAATGTTATTTGATTTTGGCTAAAATTCCACTTGACATAAAGAGAAAGTTGTTTTGAGGTGACGTTATACACCATTATGAAATAAGAAAATAATTATGAGTTTGAAAATCTCTTTATGTTTTGTTTTACAGCCAATGTTGTTTTATTTTGAGGGATTTAGTTCACAATCTTATACTTGTTATTTATTATGTACTCTTTCTAGATATTGTGAGTGTTTTCTTGGATATATTCAAAAATTTTATTTTCCTCTCATTTTAGCTGTATTGTTTTACTTGTTATGGCTAACTTAAGATTATTGTCTTTGAATAATATTGCAACTTTGTGGCATTAAAATTATATTGATAATGAACTTTCCCTTCAGTTTGTCTTTATTGATATAATTCTTAATGAGTTGATAATCATGTTTTCGGAGTTTTTAGTATCCTCTCGGTTAGCTCTAACGGCATGATTTTGTTGTGTTTGAGCATTAGCTCCTGAATAATATTATGAGTAATTATTTGTTTGTTGGGCAATTTGGTAGCAATCCAATATTTTATAAATATTTTGCAAATATTGTTGCATTATGTAAATAATGGACACCCTTAAATATGACGTTATTTAACATAATCATTAGATGATAGAGAAAATAATTTGAATTAAATTGTTTAAGAATTTTATATTATTGTTATTATTTTTTTTTTCTTCACATTAGAGAGTCTTGTATATTGTGATTTGGGACCCTTGGACGAATTGCAATGATACAAGGACTCTAGTTCAATTAATTGTCCAATTAATTGAACGTGAGAAACCAATTAATTTTATGCTCATAATAATATTCTATTGTATGGTTTTCTCTTTCGCTTGTTGTTCTGTCATCGTTATCCTCTGTAAGACCTATATAAAGGATATTATTGAGTCTCTTGGATTATCTCATGATGTTGCTCCCATTAATGTTAAATTTTTGTTATAGTAGGAGTTAGAGACTTTATGTTTTGTTATGTCCTTATTATTGGTTTGTAGGTCTAAAATACTTCCACTGGCAACTTACTTTGTGCTCAAATGAGCGTTTGATTATTAGTTTACGATGAAGAGAGGAGATATTTGTTGTACAATGTCAATTGGACATTGATGATCTCCTCATATTGTTTTAGAAGTATGTTAAACAATTTTGTGATATTCTATTATAAACGAAATTACTTTGCATATTTGTATCTCTATTTTGTCCTTTTGTTGTAGAGAGAATAATGATAAGTCCAAACTTACATTGAGTAATCTACTATAAAGTTATCAGGATCCCATTACTATTTATTGTACCATTAGAGTATTTTGAAATTTTGTGACCTCTAATGAGAATATTTATGATATTTTGATATATTGGATTAGTGGGAGAAGTGTGCACTATTATTATCATTATGTTGTTGTCTAAGATTAATTTGACAAGTTGAGATAAACTAAAGTTGTTCAGAACGTATTGTTATTGACCCTAACCAAAGGCTAGCCATTAAAGTTTATTGTTGGTTACATAATCCGTATGGGTATATTGAGGTCTCTTTGGTGTTTTGGGTTAGTGAGATCTAGTTCTGTATATTTATTGTGACCTCATATGTTATTGTCATTTAGCCATGCGGCAGAATTATTGATATAATTGGTATAATGACAAATTATTGAAATATTTTAGACACATTTTTAATTTGTTGTCATTCTAAGATATTTTATTGAATCTCAGAGAGCATCTTGGCTAGATGCTTATATTGTCATATTTTGTTGTTATTGTTGCTTATGTGTTGTTATTATTTGTTGTTGTTGGTGTTGTGTACACTCTTATGTAAATATAGCACATTATGAGACATTTTGGACCAAGTCTCATTTTGTTATTGTGAGATTTGTTAGATCTCATTTAGAATCTTGGGCGGATGCTGGGCCATTTTGTTGGAAATTGTTTTTAATTACATATTGATGTATAATTTTATTATGCATTCCATTTACCCATATACCACATTTTGTTGGGTCAGGGAAATGAGCATCTTGCATGTATGATATCAGTACTCCTTCGAGTATGATTTTCTACATTGTTGAGATACTTGTTATCCTATTCTGGCCATTTGGTTGGAAGTGCTTATTGGTTCTGATATCTTGTTACTCCGCATATTGTAAATTAGTTTGGGTATTGTTCTATAATGTTTTGATTTATGTTGTCTAAGTAGGAGATTGTTGCAAAATTTTGTGGACTAACAAAAATCAATGATGAATTTAATTTTGGACCCAAATTAATTTGATGTCAAACAATTATAATTTATTATTTAAGCCCAATGATTTGTGACCATTGTTACTATTGGGCTAATTATTGTTAAGCAATGTTTATTGTAGGTATGTTTATGGGTCCTTATACGTGGGTTCAATGTGATGGGTGCTTTCCAACACTTACTAACACGGAGAGAACCTGCAATATATAGGGTGTTTGGTTGTCATGACAAGGACGCAAAAGTTATTATGGAATAGGAGGAGTAAATTCTAAGATTTCTCTATTAGATTTCTCTCTGATCTCTTGCATTTGTGTTTTGTATGCCAAGTTAGGAGAAGCTTTTAAATATGTTATCTTCTTCCTTAACCCTTCAGGTAACTCTAATCCAATCTTTTGATTATTATTGAACATGTCATATTCAAGATTAAATTAATCTATGGGATATAGAAATTTCATCTGTTATTTATATCATCTAATATATATGAAATTTCTTCACATGAAGTTTCTTCACGCTTTCTAAGGGTATCCAAAATGCACTCAAATTTTATTGTGGAATCTGATTATCTGAGGATGATGTGATTAATGTTATATGATTTTTATTTCGATTAAATATTATGTAATGTTTGTAAGATGTTTGCAAGGTGTATGCGTGTATGTCAGTATGCATGAGCTTCTCTTATCCAATATTTCCAATGGAATGGCTTGCATGGATATTGTGTCATCCAAACTTCCAAGAGATTTACAATTAAAATAATCCGCATCACCATTTCTAAAACTCGAGAAGTGAGATTGGATGTATTGCTTGAATAAATTTACTGACAAAGGAAAATAATACATGACAAATCAATCATAGAAAAATAATGTGGTCTTTTTTGATGATTTATCTGATTTAATTATTATTTTTTGTTATTTCAATGACTTGATTTATTAATTATGATAATATATGTCACAATAAAAGGATTAGAAAATAGTGTCACCAACTTCACATTTCCTTCACTTCCAAAAAAATATTGCCAAAAAATCTGGTAGTATAAATTTTCTTAATTTTACATCCAAGTACAGTGATTTTGTCTCCTGATACATGAAAAATAAGACGTATTAGAAATAAATAAATTAAAGCTACTTCCAATAAATAAATTAATTAATTAAATAAATTAGCATTCATTATCAGCCAGGTTTCCTATATCGCAAGTGGACTGGTCTTATGGGTATACAATAATAATACATACTTCCACATGCTCACTCAACAGTAAACAAGAGCAGTGCACAGATACACACATAACCCTCTTGGTAAAGTACTTTGAAGCACGAAGATCTACCCTACACAAGGGTATGAGAATTACACAAGATGGATCATTCCTGGGATTGCAGCATGAAAATCATAGAATACAGCAACATGACACATTCAAGGCAAAGCAGCATAACCTATCACCAGAAGAATAATCATGCAGTATACAGTTATGCCAGTACAAACGAACCCACCTTAGGCTGTGACAGTTTTTGTTTTGACCCCAACTTTTCTCCAAGAAAAACTAGGCATAATCTGTTTTGTGTCAACACGGTCCTTGTAGTGAATAGCAAAGTTGAGCAGTGAATCAAGGAGAGAATCTGAAAGGAGGTGTGGCTTAAGTCCAAGCTCAACTAGCTTAGTGTGCTTGGCATTGTAGTGATGCTCCTCTGCCTCCACTCTCGGGTTTGGCACAGTTATGGTTTCCACATTTAGGCCAAGTTTCTCGCCCGCTTTCGTAACAAGGGCTGCGAGTTGATTGACTGAAAACTGCTCGGTGAATTGATTGAAGACTCGGAACTCCCCAGGCTTCGCGGGGTTGGCAATGGCAAGCTCAACACATTGAACTGTGTCTCTTATGTCAAGGTAGCCCCTAGTCTGAAATGTGCATTCCAAAATATTAGGAGGGCATTTCATAAATTTCTCCCATGGACACACAAATCAACTCAACTAAAGAGAACCAAAACAAGGGATGGCTAAGAAAAAAAAAAAAAAGAAGCCAATATATTATAATCTCCATGGAACGAGGTGCATATGGAATTGAGATAAAATTAACATTGCACTACGTATAAGTGGGAGTGGCCAATGACAGTTCTTCAATAGCTCCCAGATATCTAGAGTGAGCTGTGTAAACACCACAATGCTACAATAATGGGGAAAGGGGGCTAGATTTTTACGCATGAAAGAAAAATGTCAAGGCCTAAGAAATTGCAGACTTTGATCAGTTCACTATTTCTGCATGCTGTAAAATCTTAGAAGTAACTGATGCTGAGAGAAGATAATTCTAATATTCAGATAAACATCTAATGCAGGCACAAGTTTCGACTGCGGCAACAATAAGTTGATGCTGAATCAAACATGTCAAACGCAAACTCAAAACTAGATAGAAATCTCTAAGCTAAATGCTTAGTCACACAAATATGCAGGGGAAAAAAGGAGGGTGGGGCAGTTGACTGCCAGTATTGTTAACTATATATGGTGCAACTAAACAAACATACAAGTGCAACTGTGCAAGCCATGCCGGACTATATTTAATTAAACTAAGCAATTTGGTTATAAGGCCTCACTTGGTGTATTACCACATATTTTATTAGCAATAGCCAGTTCCATTAATCAGAAAATGTTTGCAGCATCACAACATGGAGGACATATAAACTTTTTCTGGTATCTCCAAGAAATGAAGCGAACAAAACAGAAGTGGCAGATCTTGACCTAAAGTTTTGAAGGGGCTACTAAACCTCCTCTTTGGAGATCAAGCTTTATGTTGATTTTTCTATACGTGTGTGCTTCTCTTATAAGGAATACAAAATTATTAGCATTTTTTGTTTGAAACAAAATATTTCAAGTATTAGAATAGCTAATTAATCCAATACTAATAAATCTACAATTAAGATAATAAAAACCTCAACTTGAAGTTTTACTCTATTGAAAGTGTGAAAAATTAAGAACTGATCCAAAATTAAAACACTTTTAATGAACCTTTTTCATATAAATCAGCATTGAATGCAATAAATTCACTTCCATTTCTATACAAAATATGACTTGATTATTTTCATTATTGAAAATGAGCGTTTGTTTAAAAGTTAAGATTCCAATCATTCCATGAACCAATCATTCAATAAAGTAGTATTTGTTAAATTTTCCTATTTCTAGCAAATTTTGACACTACTTAGGGCTGTGTTAATGTGCTCAATAAGTTGGTGGAATGGCAAAATCAATTGTAATGGCGAAATGGATACTTTTATAGTCAATAAACATATCATATGAATCAATTCATATTTTGTGAGGCAATACACTTATTTATAAACTCTAAGATAATTAGTGTTAAACACATACCAATTTGTAATATCCCAAAATTTGTTCCCTTGTCATATCAATCATCAAAAGTCACTCTTCTACTAATTGAATAAGAAATGGACAAATAAATAGATGGGTATGTTACCTGGCCTCCTTTACCATATACAGTGAGTGGATGACCAACAGCAGCCTGAACACAGAACCGATTCAATGCAGTTCCAAATGTTCCATCATAATCAAACCTATTATGCAGCTCTTCATGCATTGCAGTCTCATCTGTTCTTACCCCATATACCACTCCTTGATTCAGATCTGTTGCTCGAATCCCCAAGCTTTGCAAGTAAAGGCTATGTTATTTGAATCATGAACCTTGCTCAGATGATAGAATGAGCTGGCTTGCTTCGGATATGGCAAAGTGTCTGTCCTTCCATTGTGAGTAATGGTAATATAACCTTCCTCAATATCAATATTTGGAGTCCCATATTCACCCATGGTCCCAAGCTTAACCAGATGACATTGCTCTCTGAACTCTTTTATAGCAAAGAGCACATTCAGGGTCCCGATAACATTATTCTGCTGCGTAAACACAGCTCTTGGCCAATCGATCATAGAATAAGGAGCAGAACGCTGTTCACCAAAATGGACAACAGCATCAGGTTCAAATGACTTGAAGGTTTCGGATAAGAACTCAAAGTCACATATATCACCAATGTGTAGCTCAATACTTTTTCCAGTGAGAGATTTCCAACATTGAATGCGATTCTGGATGGAGGATATTGGTGTTAGAGAATCCAATCCAAGTTGGTGATTAAAGAGGCGCCGAATAAGACTGTCAACAATGGCAACCTCATAGCCCTTGTTAGAGAGGTGGAGGGCAGTTGCCCAACCACAGTAACCATCTCCACCGATGACCATGACTCGCAGTGGTTTAAGAGGGTCACCAGAGCTAGTTTGAACTGGGGCTTCCCGGCTAGTTGAAACTGCGGTAGCGTGGACTACTAAACTTTTTCTTGTCTTCTGTGTTGCAGAAAAAGCCTTCGAAATGGAGATCTGGAATTCTTGCAAGCAACCGAGATAGAAAATGATGTTGAACATTGGTTAAGAGGTTTTAAGCAAGGTTTGTTTCTAGAGGAGATAGTCAGGGAGCAAGAAGATGATAGTAATTGAGCCATCTCAATCTAGAGCTCCTACAATTACTTTGAACACTTTCCTGAAACAAGAATTAAAAGCTTGTCATTCTTATTTCACTCCAAACAAGAATTAAATACTTAACTCATCAGGCACCAACAATGATTCATGGACTTACTAACATAATTTCATACTATGTGGATTAAAAAGCAAATCACGAAGAAAGCGAACTTGTAGCAATGAGCAAGCATCAATACAACAATCATGATGAATAAAATGAACACCCCCACTAGGAAAATGGACGATAGATACTTATCATAATTCTTTTTTTTTCTCATCCAAACACCAATTTCCAGGTTTGAACCGGGTCGACCCACTATGGGATAAAGCTTTACCAGCGCTGGTTTTTTCTATCCACAAGGTTAGTTGAAAAGGCAGGAATACCAGCCGGATAGGGTATATATTGCTCATTTTTTCATGCCATAAGACCTTGAACATCATTGACTGACCATTTCAAAAATCAATGTCATGCAAAATTACTCCAAAAGCTCTTTGTAGAGCTAGGTTTGCCATAAGCTCCTAGTCTCTTACCAATATCGTTAATATCGATTGCTCTTATTTAAAAGCCAGTCCTTTGCATTATTACATTTTTATTAAGAATAAGAATAAAAAACACCTTGTTCCTCAGGGGAGTAATAATGATTCATGGAGCCAGTGCCAATAACGCAAGTTCCAAGCTTTGTGAATCATAATAAGCAAATGACCAAAAATAAATAATGATAATTTCATGAGCAAGCATCTATACAGCACAAGCATGGTTAATTAGAATCAGCAAAAGGAACAGACAAAGTTAGAGAAATGGAACAGAGAGCACTTATCACAATAATTTCAGCTGAAAAGACAGGAAAACCAGCTGGAACCTAACAACAACAACAACAACAACAACAAAGAGAACATAATGGAGATTGCAAGAGATGATAAGGGGTGGAATTGATTTTTCACTTTTGAGATAACAACAGAATTGAAGAGAGTTAGTGAAGTGTGGAGTCAAGAAGAGTCAAATGGGTGGGTTTGACTCTAATGGTGGTGGTTGTTGCGGACAAACCCCTCCTAGTCCCTGCAGTGCAGAATGCAATCTTTTGGGTTTCAACGGGAATCCAAATGGGTGTTAGAGGAATATCCTCTTCTTTTTCTTCCTGTCGCTTCATTTAATATAGACACTGGGTTATAACAAAGCATGTGATGTTAATTTTTAGCCCAATGTGAACACCATGATCCGAGACTAAAGCAGGCAAAGTTAAGGAGGCCAGAACGTTTGTTAACCCGGAAGTTCTTATTGGGCTTGACCGAAAACAAAAAGACTTCATGAGGAGGAGATATATTGTTTTGTGTGTTTTTGTTTGGAGAATTGCGAGGATAGGCCTCTAGTTTTATTCGTCTGACCATTATGTTCTTCTGCTGATGTGAAATATTTATCATGACGTAAGCTCGATTGAACTTTAGTTAATATGTTTGTTATGCTACGGTAAGAGTAAGTTAGCTGCTCGTCAAGGTTTTAGTCTTGTACATTGTTTAATTAGGTTTGACTTATTTAGTAAATTAGTAAGGTTAAAATTTTTTAAAAAATATTTTTAACTAATTAGGCAGAAAAAATGACCTATTAGGCTTTAGTGGTTGGCCTAATATCATTATTATTATTATTATTATTATTATTATTATTATATATTTAAAAATATTTTTTTAACATATTTAGTAGTATTTTGGCTCATTTAATAGTAGGTTTTTTGGTTGTTTCAAAATATTTTATAACTAAATAGACCTAAAAATTTTTTAGGCAAGACTATACTTCTAGAATATAAGATAAGAGCATAAAAATACCTACATCAAGTAATAAGCTAATACTAGATTCCTTTTCTAAAATATAAGCTCAACCTATCTAAACTAAAGCGTATCATAGCTTGGTATATTCCTCCCTTTCCAGGTAAAAGTATCATCAGGACCAAATATCTTGCGAGCTCATTTGTGCTCGTGGTTACTTATAGTGTGATGTGTAATTGGTTACATGTTTTGATGTGTTATTTTGATGATGTATAGTCTCATTGACGGTCATGTTATTAGGGGATTTATTTGTATGTGTCAAGTGTCAAGCTATCTGATGTAATTAGCCTTTTGTCTTTGATTACTCATAAATGAAAATGTTTGTTGACCAATAAAAAAAAAAATAGTGCCTCTAAAGTTCCAACAAATTCCCACTCCCTTGGGAAAGAAAAAACTGAAATTTGGCTTTAGAAAATATTTTTATTTGCTAATTTAAATCTTAATCACAAAAATATTATCTTATTTTTATTTTGTTTTATATTTTCCAAATTTTATAAAGAAAATTATGAAAACATGAAGTTTCATTATTATTTTTTATTATTTTATGTATAAAATTTTTAAAATATAAAATAAAATGAAAATAAGGCAATATTTTTGTAATTAATAGTATAATTAAGAAACAAAAAACATCATTTTTAAAGCAAAAAGTGTTAATTGAAGTCTATGTTATTTGTGAGTTTGGAAATTGATATTAAATTGAAGGCAAATGATGGAATAAGCAAACATTTGCGAGATAAAGGTTTTAGAAAATTTTGTTGTGCAGAAATAGATTAACAATTTGACTACCATTAGGCAAATTGATGACAATAGGTTTTATAGATTTGTGATAGTGAAACAAGATAGGGTATGACAAACATGCATGATCTGTGGCTATGTCAGGATCCAAAGCAATTTGTTTAAAATGAGTAGCAAATACGTAGCAATCAATACCTGAGATGTTTAAGGTGTTAGCAATAAGGTAGTTTATGGTGTAAGACTGTTTCACCTTGCTGAAGCAATGTTATTAATACTCTCTTTTGTTCTCGAGTAGATGCTACATCAGGAACTTTATCCAAATCCTTTTGAGAAGTGACACTACTAGTTTCGTCAAAATCATCAATAGTAGTTACATTGTGAGCTGATCTTTTCTTGAGGTGAGATGGTAAGCCATTCTTCTTATAAAAAGAATCAACTAGGTGACCAGGTTTGCCATAAAATGAGCATATCTTGGTGCTTTGACCTCTGCCTGAATAAGTCTCCACTCAGAATGATAACCCCCTTTGAGGCTGTGGTAAAAGACAATGATGGATCCATTGGAGGAATTTCTTGATCTTCAACATTTGGATTAGCCATAGAACGTCAGCAACAGCAACCCCTGAGAGGCTCCTGATACCATGTAGAAAAATGAAAAACAATTGTGTTCTTAGATGAAGAACCTGAAATTGAGAACTTGATCTTGGAGAAGAAGAAGTTGAAGAAGAGAGGTGTTTATTATTGAAGTTGTAATCAAAGTTCAAACTTTACAGAGACTAACAACTAGCTTATATACAATCTAGATTAAGATAAGAATGAGTAACAAACTAATAGATTAACTAACTATTGAAAATAAGGCTAACTAACAGAGTGACTTGGGCTAGGCATGTATTGGTGAACTATATCCACACAGAAAAACCCCAGTTGACAAGGTGTCAATTCCAAATTGTTTCCAAGTCTTTACCTAGAGAAGGAAATCTGTTGCTTGAAGACAAAAAGGTTAATGTACCTGAGCAATGTTATTACAAGACTTAAAAATAGGTGTCCAATTGGGATATCTCCTCCTTCATCATGTGATGGATGAGTGGGGATAGTAGGGCCCACCATCACATGAAATGGTGATGGAGTGAGTGAATTGGGCAACTTAGGTGTTTGAGTAAATTTTTGTTAAAAGAGTTGGTAACATTTCAAAGCCTCCTTCTAGTGATTCTAGTAAGGAAGGGATTGCTCCTGATTGTTTAGATGCAAATAATTCTCATGCCAAACATGACAAGCCTACTAAATCATTGAATGGCGGTACTTCTAAGTCAATCACCCATATGAAGACAAGAAGCAATCGTGTTAAAATGAAGTGTCTCTAATCTTTATCACCTGGAAAAGTTCAAATGTAGGATGTCCACAAAATTTAGTTGATAATTTAATTAACACACATCTTCTAACTGCATATAATTCTATTTCTAAGTGGTAGAGTTACTAGCTTGAGGTTAGAAGAAAACTATATTGTTTGTGACATTGGCAATTATGGCATTATTGATATGGCATGTTGTGAAAGTAATGCTTCTATATTATCTCGAGGTGCTATTGTATAAGAAAATTAGGATATTGTCATCCTTCTAACAAGAATTAAGATGGTTAATTAAAACTATGATTCAAGATGATCGATATTGCCCTACAACAAGCTAGTGTAGTCAGCAGGGTTCTAATAGTGAAACAATTAATTCAGATGATATAGCATCACTTTTCCCCATGCTCATATCATGAAAGATGCTAGAAAGCAAGTGTCCCCTAGTAATGTTATTTTATGCTCTGCTAAATGCAACATACAATCATTTCCAGATTATAATATTCCAATTGGATATGGTGATGAAGGGGATACAAGTGAGATCAAAAGGAGAAAATTTAGGTGCTATGTGTCAGAGAGGGAGAGAGACGGAATTGAACCACACGAAATTGAACTAGAAAGGGTTAGAATGGCAAAAGGATTTGAGCATCGGGTTGGGAATAGATCCTCTCATGTCAAAATTTCACATGACCTTGTCTTATGCAATTTCTCACCCTTAATTCTTTTATGCCACATGTTTTGTTTGGATGGCACTTTTGAAATCAATGGTGAGAGATTACACATGATAAAGTCATGTGAAATTTTGAAATGAGAGGATCAATATCTGCTCAAGTCAATTATAGTGGAGAGGAATTTGCTTTTGAAGAGTTTAAGAAAATTATCATGGATATATCTTACAAAGCAACCTTGGTCCATGAAATTTGTGCACTCTTTGAACCTAAGTTTTGAATTTTTTTTAAGACTCAGTTTGTCCTTATAATTTGTAATGAGATTGTTAATGCTCTAATTCACTTAGCAAAATTTCAATCATCAAAAGTGTGGCCGAGGGAAGTACCAATTTTGTATGGTAAAAGCTTGTGGTTTGAGATATTGCATCTGAATAAATCTGTACCTTTTATAAAAAATAAATAAAAATTAGAGAACAAGAAGAACACATGATATAGGAGAGAATCTGAACTCTCAACTGAAAAATTGATTTATTGAGAATGAATGAATGATCAAAGTCACAATGCACTCCCTCTGAGAAAAAGGAAAAAAAAAGAGTTACAATTCACTACAAGAGAGGTAACTAGCATCTGCCACAATTAGCAAGATTCAACCAAATAACTAGCTTAACAGCCTATCAAGTGGAAAACTAAATGACGGCTAGCTGTAACAGACATTTAACCAACTATGTCACTTCAGTTCTATGCCTTAGGATTAGGTTACAAGTTATGTAAAAACGTAACTAATTATATATTGGCGATCATCCTAAACTTTAGGACAAAAAAATCTTTCATCCTTCTTAAAATTACCAGCACCGCTATATATCATACAAAGAAATTTGCACAATTTATTTGGCAAGTTACGTCACTTCATTGTAATCAAGGGCTACATGATAAAACATGGTGTGTAATTATAAAACAATATTTGTTATAGCACAAATTTTAACTTCGTACATCGCGTGAGCATTATTCCTAAAATTGAACTCTGCAATGTTTTGAATTAATATTTATGTTTTGGCAATGCTAATTCTAACTTGCAAGGGAACAACATTATAAAGACTACATTGTGTGAAAAGTGAAACTTAATAGGCTAAAATGCAGATATCTATCCGTTCTTGTTTAGGTATACTACATGCTACTATTACATGTCCTGTTTCCAAAACAAAAAAAAAAAATCATCTAGTCATCCAACATAGGAACATAGCATTGTTTTGGCTCATCATCTAGCAATATTCCAAAACCCCTCTTAGGGACAAGATCAATACTCAAATCATGCAACGAGGATTCACGATCACACGCTTTGTCCACAACCAACCACACTTAATTTTAGCCCACACCCCCATTTCCACACTGAATTTTATCTTCTCCCCATCTTTGTCCTTCTTGATCATTTTCACAATCCACCCTTTCACCATGGGTTGATCCCCATCTATGCCCCATACATTCCTCCGGGCCTAAAGCTAACAATTCTATGCTCCCTTGGTCCCAAAACAAATGGCTTCATCAATGAACTCACCACCAAAACCTCATCTTTGTATAGCACCATACCTTCCACATGATCAAAGTATAGTGTTAAGATGAGGTTTGAGTTTTGGATTGCCAAAATCACGTCCCATTTGGCTGAAATCTTTGTATCCGTAACATTGAGCCTCATCCAGAAACACCAAGAATTTTCATGGTGGGGGTTTTTGCTTGACCCAAAAGCTCTATGAGGATGCTTGGGGCATAAGTAATTAGCACTATCATTGTGCATGACATGAAGAGAATGACGACCCCCATGATTTCTGGCACGAGGATTATGGAAGGGCTATGATTTGAATGGTCCCTTTTCACATTCCTCATCAACTAAGAATACTTCATTGTTGATAATAAAATGTGACTTTGTGAAAGTAGCTAGAAATTCACAATGAGATTTGGCCAATGATGGAATCATCATGGGTCTCAAGAGGAATTAATAATGAAGTGATCAGTTTTCCTCACTAACTTGTTTTTGTTTTGAGACATGAGAGCTTTACATGTTCTAGTTGCAACGACATGGCTATAACGATTAACGAATCACACCATTATTTTCTTGGCTATGAACTTAAAAATCTCTCCAGGGACAACCCCATAAAAAATGTTAGATTTCTTTCAGCTTCTGTATAATATGAATAGGATTCTTTTTTATTCATATGATGACAAGGGAAGAAGGGAGTAATAGTATAGAAAACTATACCATATAATATCAAAGTATGTAGAGTTATTTAGAATTATAGACACGCAATTGTTTGAGTCTAGTGTAGACTCAAGCATGACTTCTAGCAGAGGTTAAGCTTGCTTGCTTGCTATTCCTAGGTGGATCCTGATTATTTTTATGTGTACAATTCAATTATGTATCATTTATATGAATTACTAATCTCCTAGTATGGTGAAGTGACCAACTCATATATGGCATGCATTTGCGGCATGGCTTGCTTAGTTAATTTTGTAATGCCTTACCTTTGTTTCATGTTTGTGAAAGGCAAACTAGTGTTAGGTTTAATACTACCATTTACAAGACTAAGGGTGTTAATTCTTATTTGTGGAACCCTGTGCTTGTTTCTTCAAGGGGGAGTTTGATATTTGAGTATGCCTTAATTGTAGGCAAGACTGGAGAAGATGATTTTGAAATTTGAGGCTAACAAAAAATCAAACCATTCAGATGGCATGCACAAGGAACAATAGTTCTCAACCACTTCATGGACAAATGGTCAAATAAGTACAAGGCCATTAAATTTCTTTGGGTTTGCAAGCAAAATGTGTTGAAATGTTTGTTAGGATTTATTTTTCACAATAGCTTATTATACACTTTAGTAAAAACTTATAATTTAATAGTTTGATTAATGAAATTTAATATAAAAAAGTTACTAATGTATGTTTTGAAATTTACCCTACACTTTACTATAACTAACATAGATTAGTATTTTTTTTCTCATGATATCCATTGCAGACTCAATGACCAATCCCTTTGCGTGCATAAGTCTATTTAAGGGGATACCACAGCGCATTGGGTTTAAACTCTTTCATTTCAAGACGAATTAAACCCTCGATACTTAGTTAAGGAAGAAGAAGACTTTTACCATATCAGCTCAGTCTTGTGGTTACATAAATTAGTATATGAATGAGTCATAATGACAAAAAAAACTTTAGAAAATATATATTTGTTTTTTTGCAGTCAATAAATGGAACCAAACCAACTCATTTTGGTTGGATTGGTTTGATTTGAATTTGCTAAAAAAAATTTAAAAGTCAAATAAAACCAATTTAATCTAACCTCTTCAGATTTATTTTTTCTCAAATCTGAATCAAACCAACCAATTTACATTCCTAATTTTGATTTAGCATACATGCATAAGACAAGGGTTTTCTTCCAAAGCAAAGCAATTGATAGCTTTGATATGCAACCGACTTTATTCTAAAATATAAGGGACGGGAGTGGTCCTATGAGTTAAAAGCGATCCAATTGGAGGGGACCAGACCCAAATATACACATGAAGATAATCACCTAAAATTAGGACCAGAAAATGAAACAAGTGTTTTTTTTTATTAAAAAAAAGTTTCAATGTTCAATTTATCAATTATTAATAATTGTAGCCGGTATGACTAATATTTAATATATAAAATTATAGTACAAGATAAATGCAGTTTAGCACTAGGGACCAATTACACATGAAAATAATCATCACCTGAAATCAGGACCAGAAAATGAAACAATTTGCTATAAATTATTTTGTTAGATAGGTTTATATCAATCGATCAAGAATCATATAGCTAGCTGTATGACTAATAGCTGTATATATGGCTAATATTAATACGAAACAAGTTATATTAATTGGGACCAGAAAATAATCAAGCAGTACTTTTTTTAAACAAATATATATATATATATATATATATATATATATATATATATATATATATATTACAATTTGCTATAAATTTTTTTTGTTAGATAAGTTTATATCAATCGATCAAGAATCATATAGCTAGCTGTATGACTAATAGCTGCATATATGGCTAATATTAATATGAAACAAGTTATATTAATTGGGACCAAATATACACATGAAAATAATCATCACCCAATCGGGACCAGAAAATGAAACAAATTGCTATAAATTGTTTTGTTAAGTAAATTTATATATCAATTGTAAATAATCGTAGCAGTATGTAAGTAACAATGAATATCTATAATTATAGTACTGGCGCGCAGATAAAAGCATTTTAGCAGTAGGGGCCAAATAATACACACCTGATGAACCTAAATTGGGACCTGGAAATGAAACAAATTGCTATCAGTTATTATTATTTTCAATAAGCTAGCTTCTATCATTATATACCTTCTCTGGAAATTGAAGAAAAATAGAAATTAAATCATCTCCTCTACCCATCGGCTTAGGTTTTAGGAAAAGATGATTTCATAATATGGTATTAAAGTCACCACAAAGAGATCAAGGTTCGATTCTTGTTATTCTCCATAATGATAAAATGTTCACATTTGAAGCCCAAAAACAACATTTGTAAGAGTGGACGAGTTAGAAGTAAAATTATTGATGTACCTCTATACATCAATTTAACCTTTTGAGATAGATGATTTTATGATAAAGCCATAAGTTAATGACCAATTCATAATCAATATTATATTTTGAAAGCTGTTTTCGTTTCAAGATTTCATTGAAACATTGAGTTTGGATGACTATATTGTGGATTTTTGTTCGGTAGAACTATATTGTATGTAAGTTAAAAAGAGAAGTATATATTATCATAAAACTGTGTCTTTTAAAGGCTTAAGTTATTACTAAATAGAGACACATGAATAATTTTAAAGTTTAATTTTGATATATAAACAGTGAAAAAAAGTTTTTAATACCATTCAATCAATTCTCTCTACTTGTATAACTTTTCAAATAATATGGTGGAAGTTAACCATATTTGCTTATGTGTTAATACATAATTAAATTATTATATAAAACTTTTTTATATAGTCAATATATTAAAATTAAACTCATAATTTTATATCTAATATATCTCTAGCAATCTCTTTAATTTTGGATTTGAAGTGTGAATGGTTCAAAAGAATGATAGATAATAAAGATATTGCACTACTTTAGATCATTTAGCTATAGAAATTTAATATAAGACGTTCTTACATAAAAAAATTTATTAAATATAAAATTATTTATATATCTCCATGCCCCATAAGTAGGTTAACCTTTCGTGAGATAACATATATAGTATCAAAAGTCATAAAATATTGGTGTGCAAATGTACGAGATTGGAACTAAAGCAAGCAAGCTTGGCATAGGTGTTATGCTTAACGCCATTCTGCATGTCTCTTCGCAATGCCGTTATCATTCATTCACATGAACAGAGGGACGAAGTAACAATTAAAAACAAAGAGGCTACACTTATCTATGTGATATCGAAATCTAAAACTTCAATATAATAACTAATTAAGCATACATTTGTAGCCAGTCACTTTCAATTGTCGATCAGTTCTTGATATCGAAACTATAAAGTCAGTGGAAAATTGGCAAAGTGGAGGAGTAAGAATATATATTTTAATATAAATAAAAAATTATATATGGTTAAATCATGTTATAGTTGGCTATAAAAAAAATCATATAATAGTTGTAAACAAAATCTCAATCAAGTGAACCTAGCTTCATTATTGGCAATAGAGCATAATGTATGTACGACTATTTTTCGCTTTTATTCAATTACTGTTATTATTATATGAGGAAATTGCACTAACTTACAACTATTTTCGCTTGTATTCAATTTCTGTTATTATTATATGAGAAAATTACATTAATTCTCTTAAAATTTTGTGTAATTATATGAGTTTTAGTGAAGTTATACTCTCTTATATATTTTGTAAAATTATTACTGATATTCTATATAGATACTTGTTCATTAATTTAAGTGAAAAAATAAAAGATAAGACATATATATATATATATATATATACATAATTATTAATAAAAATATATATAATATTTTGCCGGTATTTAATTTAAGATACTAATTGAATAAAATATTTTTTTTATCATATGGAGATGAAATTTGTAATTAATTTATGATAAAAAAGTATTTTCATTAATATATATATATATATATATATATATCATATTTTTTGTCACTTAATTTAATGAATTAGCATTTATAGGAAAGATTAGTTTCATTTTACAAAATAGAAAGGTACCAATAATTTTTACAAAATTACGTTACATTATAAACTTTTTATCTTACAATAGCTTTTTTTTTTTATGAAAATAAGCTATTGCTAAATATTCCTTTGACTGGTTTGCTTGGAGATGTATACTTCAATTGTTCAGCCGTTTCTTCTACTTATACATAACTAGCCAGGGCATGATGCCAATTTGTGATATGGTATTGTGATTGAGTTTGTTGTCCCTTGTTCTTTACAAGTTTTTGTAGACGTTCTTTTACCATGTTAGTGATTTCTGAGCACAAGTTTTCCAGTTCTTTTGGGATGAAGGTTTCTGGCTTAATTGAGTTCCTCATGCTGCCTATGCTTTGGTTAGTTCTATCCGCAAACTCATGGACATGGATTCGTCAGTTCAGGTGACTCATATTTTTCGTGAGAAGAATGCTTGCGCTGATCTATTTGCCAAAGATGGCCATATAAGAGGTCACAAGGTTATGTTGTTCTCTTCTATCCCTAGTTTTGTTTCAGTTGCTTTCTTTGCTGACTTTGCAGGGACAAAGTTCCCATCGACCATTTCTGTGTAGTTTTCTTTTTGTTTTGGGTTGTTAGCCCCGTATCTAATAATAATAATAATTCACTCATATTATATTCTCTTCAAAGCTATAACTCCAATGTCTCAGTACGAGTTGTTAAATGTTAACATTAGTTAGAGTGGAGCTACAAAGTTTACCGTAATATTCTGCATCGCACTTCAATCATATATGAATTAATATATTGACAAATCTGATACGATTCTGAAACTTGAAAGCACGAAAACAATAATTTTTCTATATGATATAATCAAGACACCGAATAGTCCAATGGTTAATTAGTGAGAAAAGATGCGAAAAAAGAATAATTTTAATGCAATGATAATTTATAATAATTTCACATCGTTATCTAGTAAAAATAAATGACATTCTGAGGTCATCATCAAGACACCGAATAGTCCAATGGTTAATTAGTGAGAAAAGATGAGAAAAAGAATAATTTTAATGCATTGATAATTTATAATAATTTCACGTCGTTATCTAATAAAAATAAATGAAATTGTGAAGTCATCCTTTTGAAAATGAAAATTAAGTTTGCATATGTCGATCCAATCATAGTATTCCCTTAATTTTCATATAAAATTAAATTCATAAGTTTATATCTAATATATCTCTTTAGCAATCTCTTCAATTTTCTATAAATATGAGTGGTCCAAAAGAACGATAGATAATAAAGATTACACTACTCTAGATCACTTAGTCATAAAAATTTGATATTAGATGTTCTTGCATGAAAAGACATATTAAATATAAAATTATTTATATGCCTCAATTTTTCAAGAGTAGGTTAACCTTTCAAAAGATAACGTATATAGTATCAAAAGTCATAAAATATTGGTGTGCATGATAGGGATAAGCATTAACTAATTAGATTAGTTCATTCTGTTATTAGTTAGTTTTAGCTACAATAAAGTTGTGTTAGTTGTAACAGACTTAGCTTTATATGCAAGTATCCTTGAACCTTGCATATATATATTATGTAAAAGCTCTATTCAAAATTAAATTGAGTCAAAGCATTATTTTCTCACTATACTCATACATTGGTTCTTTGCATTTCTCTCTCACAAGATCTTTTCTCCATTATGGATCAGTGTCTAATACCTAGATGGTATTAGAGCTGTGAAAGAATATCCATTGCTTCAAAAAATATTAAGCTTTGCTGCCCATGCTTCAACAACTGGGTTCACAGTAAAAACTTTCTTCAATGTAGTCTCTTTCAAGCTAGATAAAGGAAACTTTTTGACTTGGAAACACCAAGCATTGTTTGCAATCAAAGCGCACAACTGATCATTTGTGCAAAGAAAAGATCCCAGAAAAGTTCACATTAGAAGATGATCAAGCTCAAGGGAACGTCTAAGTGGAATATTCAAACGGAAAATCAAGATCATCACTTAGCCACATGGCTTTTGGTCTCCATGGATGCAGCATTTTGCAATAGAGTTGTAGGTTACGACTATGCATATCAACCTTGGGAAAAGATTGAAGTTTATTTTGCTTCAAAATTTCAATCAAAGGTGAAACAATTAAAGGTTCAACTCAAGGCTATGTGAAAGCAAGGTAACATTGCCTCTAAGTATTTGTTGAAAATAAAGAAATTAGTAGATCCATTATTTGCAATAGGTGCTCCACTATCTCTCAATGAGCACATAGAAGTCATTTTAGATGGGCCAAGTGAAGAATATGGACCTTTCATCACCAATGTGATGTCAAGAGTAGAGCCACTCTCTGTTAATAAGCTTGAAGCTCTTCTCATGGATCAAGAATGGATGTTAGAAATGTTCAAGAAACCTAAGTTTGGCATGATGTAAGCTCATTTAGCACAAACATATCTTAATGATTCCAAATTTGATTTGAGAGGTGGTTATCAGGGTTCCTTTGGTAGAAGAGCAAAGGAAGATTCTCAAGAGGAAGTAGGTCTAACTTGGTCCAATAATGGCAGAGCTCAATGCCAACTTTGTGGAAGAGTTGTTCATACAGTTTGGCAATGTTCCCATGAGTTTGATCATAATTTCCAAAACCCTATGAAAAGTGCTCAGGCAGCAAGCTATGCCTCCTCCTTCATCTTTCCCTTGCTTCCTTTGTGGACAATAACTAGCATCCTAACTGTGGCGCCACTCACCACCTCACCTTTGAAAAAGAAAACCTTCTCAGGAGGACTAAATTTAATGGAACAGATTGAGCAGTAGTTAGTAATGGCCAAGATATGGAAATTGGACACATTGGTAACTTAATTCTTCACTCAAAATTATACAATACTACATTCACTCTTTCTAATCTCATGCATGTCCCAAATATTGCCAAAAACTTGATAAGTATAGTTAAATTTGCTGGAGATAATCATGTCTTCTTTGAGTTTCATCCTTATGAATGCTTTGTTAGATCATAGGATACCAAGCAAACACTACTTCAAGGCAGTGTTATAAAGAAGATCTCTACACTTTTGATCGTGTTGTTGTTCCTAAAAATGCATCTTCTATTCCTAAAAATGTACCCTTTGTTAATAATCATGTTGTTGCTTTCAATTCCTCTTGTACAAAATCCACCTCTAATAGTTTCTGACTATGGCATTAGAAATTAGGCCATCCCTTTGTTAAAGTTGTAACACAAATTCTCCAAGAATGTCAATCCTCTCTTAATAAAAGCAATAAAGTTTCTGTTCATGCCGTCTTCACTTGTGAATATTGTCGTATGGGAAAATTGCATCAACTTGCTTATTTTCCTTCCAAACATAATTGCACCAAACCTTTACAACTAATATATTCAATGTGTAGGGTCCCATCCCACCATCTCTAAGTCTGGATTTAGATCTATGTCATATTCATAGATTCATATACTAGGAATACTTGCCTTTACCTGTTGGAAAGCAAATCTCAAGTGTTTCAAGCCTTTCTTCAATACAAATCTATGATAGAATTGTTAACAGGTCACATAAACTTGTCCTTGCAAACTGATAATGGAATGGAATATTCATCCAATGCTTTTACTCAATTTTTATAGACCAGTGGCATAATTCACAAACATTCTTGCCCTTATTCACATCAACAAAATGGATGCGCTAAAAGAAAACATAAACACATCACAGAAATTGGCCTCACCCTTCTAGCAAGTGTCTCACTCTTTCTCAAGTATTAGGATGAAGCATTCATCTAAACCACCTACTTGATCAATAGATATCCTCCCTAAACACCCACCCATCCCCTTTTGAACTGATACACAACCAAAAACTAGATTACATGTTCCTAAAACCTTTTGGTTGTGCTTGTTATCCCAGCCTCAAACTTTACAATCACCAAAAGTTTGATTTTAAAACTCAAAAGTGTGAGTTCATAGGTTATGCTACTGGTCATAAAGGCTACAAATGTCTTCATCCTTTAGGCAAGGTCTATATATTTGGAAATGTCATTTTTTATGAAAATTCCTTCCCTTACGTAGAGTTATTTTCCAACAAATCAACAATCATTCCACCTATGTCAAACACCATTCCTAACATTCCACCCACTTCTATCATTCACCTTACACACAAAACCCCACCCCTATTGTTACTAACGTTGCTAAATCTCCTGCTGTAATTTCTATTGACTATCCACCTACTAGTACTTCTAATTCTATTTCTAGTGAGCAGGTTCCAGCAAACTTCTATCCCTATTATAACAGTAGAAGTTTGTCTTCCTATTCAGGCTTTTCTAGTTAAACCATTTGGTCTAATTCTAGTCAATGATCACAATATGAACACCATGTCACGACTTGATTTGGGAATGTGACTGGCACGTAAGGGATCTCATCCTCATGTAAGTCTTATGGTTCCTGAGTTATACTATATGCGTAATTTAAATAAAATATCCATCTTTAAATATGCAACAACTTGCATTTTTGAAGCATAATAAATGTGTTTAATCCATATCATAAATCATGTTTGACTCTGTAATCATAACACAAAATATATTGAGTTGCTTTATACAATGAACCATGAAAACTATATCATTTTAAATACATAATAAATCAAAATCATGGTAATCAAAATGCAAAGAGCATGTATAGTCTGGGACCTTGCATACACTACCACTGGAGCACTCTATAACAAAACACAGTACTTCACCAAAATAAAGCTCACCAAGTTGGGAACTCTAGTGCTGCAGCTAGGGAGAAGCAGGAACTAGCTTCATATATAAGGGGAAAAGGAGAGGAGTTAGTTTTATCTAAAACTCAGGAAAGATTCTCACATGCGTAACCCTCACATGGGACAACCAACAGAGTACATAATCATAATAATAAAATGCCATATCCATAAAACCATTTTCATAGTTACATACATAATAAACTTAAAACCATTAATCTCCGTAAATTATAAATAATAGTAATCTGATGGAGAACAAAAATCTCTGGTTAGGTGTATATATATAGCATAATAACAATAATATTCTTTGGAATGAATATGATCTCTATGGTTATCTTATAAGGTTCTAAATTGAACACCTAACTAAGTTCCATCTTGGTCTTCTCTGATAGGGTGAGATTGCCTTCTGGTGGACAACTTGATACCAAGGTTAATGATATCTCACAACCATTAACTCACTTTCTTTCTGATTTAGGGGGAGCAAATATTAGAAGATAATGTACATACAAAAAATAATAATATACTATTCTCCAAGTCCTTATAACATATAAAAACTTTAGAAGGGCCCAAATATATATATATATATATAGAGAGAGAGAGATACACACACACACACACACACACACACACATAAATAGACATGAAAATTAAAAATTTCAAGGGGTTCATGCCCATCCTAGCCATACAAAAGGCTTTGCCTATGGTTGCATGGCATATGTACTAATCTTGTGAGTGCTCTATTGCATTTTACATAATCTTTTAGCTGCTAGGGAGTTTAGAGATGTTACCTTTAGTGCATTTTTTGCATTGTTGGGTGGTTTTTGTTCTTTTGTTTTTTCTTGTATATGATGCCATAGCTTCTCACTATGATTTCATTTAGAAAAATAAATGTTGGGTCAAGAAAGGGTCTCGATAGGGAAAGAGACAAAGAGAAAGAAAGTAAATAAAATGCATGACTTGAAGCACACCATCATTGCAAATAGGTCTTGCACCTCCATTTCTTGTAAGTCCCACATTGAAACTACTCTAAGAGGGATCCAAGTCACTTTTGTTATAAAAGGAAATGTTGCATTTAACTTGAGAATCTTGAGCCCATGTGCATGACATGCATGCAGCAATAGTAGCTAATAGTTGCAAGTGGGCCAGGTGTTTTAGAAAGTCAATTTTTTTTTCAAAACAAAGTGAATTGGAAACCCATGAAACCAACACTAGTTTGCCGGTTTATTCAATTATTGACCAGTTTGTCCAGTTGTTTATTGATTTTTAAATTTCTAGTTTTGGAGGCAACCAATTCTCGGTTAAACGGTTGAACTAGTCGGTCGGTCTTATTTTCTTAACTATGGATATAAGCCCATAATTGTGGTCCATATATACATATATGGATCCATAATTGTAATCCTTACAAATACGAATCTCCAAACCAAAATTCTTATAAGCTAATTATTTTAACAGATAAACCATTAGAGCTAGCACAATTAGTAGCTAACTGACTCCTAATAATTGTCAATTATATTAACAATTTTTACCTCTTATAGGAATTGCATAAGTTTTGTATGCTAAAATGTCATTAATTGTGAAAGAATTGCACATGTCCTCATTGTGCATCGCATACAACTTTTACTCCTAAGTTTGCATAATTGTAGAGGAATGTGGATTCTAAATGTGCTTAATTGATTTACATTGGAGCGAAGCATGTGTAATGTAGGGAAACACTCAAAGTGATGGCTAGAATAGTATTGCAGGAAGCTTACTTGAGGAAGCCAAGAAACATGGAAGAAAAGGTGGGAAGATTGGAAGCTCAATTCTCATCCAGGCATAGGACAACTTGCCTAGCGAGTTGAGCTCTCTTGGCGAGAAAGAAGCCATTTGCGAGCTAAGTTCTAGGACCCACCAAGCGAGCATCCCACCCTTGTGAAGTGAGCAAGCTCCCTCAATCCTGAAGACTCAACAAGGATTGACAAGTGAGCTTGTCATTCTTGCCTGACAAAAACACATGAAGTCTGGGAGCATGTTTTCTTAGGGCTCACCAAGCTAGTTTTGGCAATTTTCATGATTTAATAAACATCTTGACTTAGAAAAACGCAATAGCTTTTACCATATTAGGTTAAGATTAGCTTTAGAAGCATTTTCTCTCTCTAGAACTCTCTCCCTTCTCCTTGGGATTTCATACACTTCTCTCTACATTCTTCCATTTTTGGTCATTTTCATCATTTAAATTGTGTTTTCTCATTAGCTCTAGATAGTATAGTTATGTTTTCTTTCTTGTTCTTAGTTGTAACCTCTATGACTTTGGAGGAGTAGAGTTTATTCTAGCTTGTAGAGCTCCTATGGGAGAGATTATGTGATGAATCCCTTTTTATCATTTAATGAATATGCTTAGCCATCTTGTCTTCAATTGTGTTTACATTCTCTATTAATTTTTCAAGTTGTTGTATGTTAATTTTGAATGTGACTTGGACTAGCTCTTGTTGATGTTCATTAATGAAGGTTTGGTGGTTTTTGAATTCAAGGATGGAATTGTAGTATGTTTGAGGATTGGTGGAATTGATGCTTAAGCTAGTTTCGGTTAGATATGGTTAAGATCTTAATCCTATATCTAATTATGTTTAGTCATATGCTTAGTGAATATTAAGTAGGATTCCATAATTCAATTGAGAGTTCTCTCTTTTGAGTTGAACCAATTGTATATATGTTAGTGTTTGATTGAATGATTTGGGTAGTGATACACATAACTCTCTCACGTACCTAAGGGTTCTTCAAGCTAGATGTGTTTAATTGTTGCTAATTTCTCTTATTTTGGGTTTGTCATTTATATGAAATCAAACCCCGCCTCAATTTCCCTACTAGTTAGTAAACTTCCTTGAGAGATGACCTTGGTTGCACTATACTATATTTAGTGTGATTGAGTTTTCACAATAACTTGTTAATTTGTGGAGGGTAGCGACAACTTCTCATCAACTTCTCTTAAGCATCAGGCCAAGGGTTTGAATATCATCAAAGTGCATGGAGAGAGTCTCACAAGATTAGTCACTACTGCTACGGTGAATACCTTTCGTTGATTCCAAAACAAAAAAAAGAATCCCTATTTTTTCAAGAAAAATTCCATAATATTGTCATCTTTTCCTTATCCAATATAATCTTGGTCACGTTTACAATGCTCTAAGCATAAAATGGAACGTTCAATGATCCATCCAACAAGAAGTTTTCATTTTTTTTATTTGTTAATTATTTATAAGACAAATTTAACTTTTTTCTCTAAACAAACTATTCTGCATATGTAAAATTCAATCATTATCTTAGTGTTTTTTTTAACAAAAATATTTATATTTAATTTTTGCATTGTTTGAAAAGTTCATGATATCACAATGCATGTTTTGAAAAATTGTGTAAACAATTAACTTAAAGTTAGAAAGAAAAATGTATTTTAATCGTAATTTGTATTGTTGAAGTTGCACACCAAATGTTCTTCACGACTGATATAGTAGCTAATGGCTATGACCATACTTCGTGATTTCTTTATATCAATCTTTGACCCTTGTACTAGCTAGTACTTGTAATGTTCAGTAATTATATTTGGTGAGCCTCTTTTAGTCATGTTAACGTAAGTACACAACATCCTTACATAGGTAGACTAAAATAACGGCTCTTATTTCCTAGACTGCTTAATGTTGCTGCCAAAATCTTAAGCAATTGAGGCCAAATCTTTGACATTTTGATAAGATATTCTCTTATCAAAACAAATATGTAAATAGAAAAGATTATAGAGGCCAAAATTCAAATAAGCAGAAAATATAAGGACTCAATCATTTAAACAAGTAAGGGTTGAAAATTACAAACCGATTCAATGTCAATCAAAACTTAGGTTCCATATGCTTGTCACCAGTTTTGAGAAACAGGACCTTGATTTTGATTAATGATGCAGCAGCATCTGTCATATTCATCCGTTCTTCAGGTAAATCTGCACAACAATCTAAGGCCAATCTGAAGATAGATGAAGTAGATGCTATTATGTCATCAACATGATGCTTTTCATCCCATAACAAATTGGAATCCACAGCTCTAGTAATTGCATGGGGTAGTGATTCACTAATCCAACCTTTCAAGCTCAATCCAGCAACAAACATCTCATCTGTTGGCTTCTTTCTTGTGAATGTTTCCATCAACATTATCCCAAAACTATATACATCTCCTTTTGTGGAGATAATCCCTTTGGATCCAAACTCTACAAGCCAGGTATAAATGACACAAGTATTATACACATGCAACTTTAAACCCAGGTTTGCACAGCACACACACACACACAATAAAAACTTTTTCCCAGGAGGTATATTAGAGATGAGGCATATATGACTCAGAGAAGCCATTAAAATTAGAAACAACCCAAAATGCTAAGATACTTTCAATCCAGTAGAAAGTAAATATTGAAATTAATGAAAATTTCAGCTGAACAATTTAAATTACTGCATGTTAGTTCAACTGTGATTTTAAATTAAAAGCACTTTTCATAACGACGTCAGTAAGTGATCTTCAATTGTGCATGCATCCTAATCAAACATATGGTTATAATCAAAATAACCAAGTTATATAGGAAAAATTACATGCTGATGTAGGATAACTACCTGGTGCAATATAGCCAATTGTAGCCATGGTCTTGGTATATTCTTTGGATTGTCCTTCATCTAGAAGTTTGGCAATGCCAAAATCACTAACACGTGCAATCATGTCTTCATCCAATAGGACATTAGTAGGCTTTACATCACAATGAACCACTTTTGGTAAAGACCCATGATGCAGGTAATCCAATGCAGATGCCACATCTATCATTATATTAAGCCTTTGTAAGAAATCTAAACAATGGTTATGAGAATACAACCATCTCTCAAGGCTCCCATTGGGCATGAACTCCATTACTAAAAGCTTATAATCTGGACTTGAACAACAATTGATGATCTTGATGAGATTTCGATGACGCAAATTGCGCATCGCTTCACATTCTGCACTAAAGCTCTTTGATCCTGATTCCAAGTCCAAATTAAATAATTTGATTGCAACTACCATCCCATTTGAAAGTATACCTTTGAACACAGAGCCAAAACTGCCCTTACCGAGTAAATTACTCTCATCAAATCCATTGGTTGCTTGTGAAAGTTCATAATACGAGATCATTCTTGTTGTTGGTAACGTTGATAAACTTCCTTCATTAGGGTCACCATTATTCTTTCTTTGATGCCTTATTACAAGGAATACACACAAAGCAAGCAAAATGATTGACACTACTATAGGCAATATGCATTTGAGGAGAAACATATTTGCATTTGACCTCTGCTTTTTTGCTTTACTGCATGGTGGGACTTGTAGTCGAGCATTTCCACAAAGTGCTTTGTTAAACATGAATGATTGAGCAGTGAAAGTTCTAAAAGGTCCACCATTGGGAATCTCTCCTTCTAACGTATTATAAGAAAGATTGATAAATTTGAGATAATGAAGTGATTCAAAAGATTTTGGAATCACGCCAAACAAATAGTTTTGGGATAAGTCCAAGGATGTCAAACTTATCAAATTGCCAAGTGAATCAGGAATGTCCCCTAGCAATTTATTTTGTGATAAGTTGAGAATTTGCAAATTTTGTAATCCCGCAATGGCCCTAGGAATGCTTCCAGAAATCCTATTCTTTGATATATCAAAAAATGTAACAGCTTTTAAGCTCCCGACTTCAGGTGGAAGAGATCCAGTCAAAGCATTGTCAGATAAGTTTAGCTCAAGAATGTCTCTGAGACTCCAAAGAGAAAAGGGCACTCCACTGAGTTTGTTAGAGTTCAGGTAAAGCTTTCTTAGAGAAGTAAGGTTACCAAAGCATGCTGGGATCTCCCCAATGATCAGTTTGTTTTCAGTTATGTACAACTCGCTCAGCTTTTTTACTTCACAAATTTCACCAATGATGGTTCCTTGTAGTTTATTGTTGCCAAGGTTCAAATATTGAAGAGACTGCAAACCATTTATTGTAGTTGGAATTGGCCCACTTAAATCATTGTCGTACAAAGTTAGTGCAAACAAATTGCTTAAATTTCCAATTTCCAAAGGAATGTTACCATAGATGCTGCACGCGTCAGCAGCGAACTGTTCCAAATTGGACATGTTTCCAATGGATTTGGGTAGCTTTGCATGGAATGGATTCCCTAATATGTTAAGAAAATTCAAAGAAGTAGGAAGGCTCAATTCAATAGTGGAAGCATAAGTGGTTAAATTATTGTATGCTACATCAAGCCACTCAAGACGTCTCAGTTCCCAATAGCATTGGGTATTGCTCCACTGAATTTATTCTGTTTCAAGTCCAAAGTGTCAAGCTTAGAAGCATTGGATATGCTACTTGGAATTTTTCCGCCAAGTTTGTTCAAATACAAGTGTAGTTCTTCCAAGTCTTCTAGGTTGATATGCAATGGAAGAGATCCTGAGAGGGAATTATTTGCTAGAAACAAGTAACTCAGAGATGACATGTTGAAGATATTCGGGGGAATAGATCCACTTAGAATGTTACCTCCCAAAGCTAATCCTGTAAGCAGAGGAAGATCGCCAATCCCCTTAGGTATAGAACCTGAAAGGAACATAGCAATTCATAGAGGAGGTAAACATAACGTAAATCAATAAACCAACAAAAAAAAATTAATCAATTGACAAATGTGGTAAGTTAATTGAAAAAAAAAAACATATTCAAGCTACAGAGCAATTTAAGTGTTATGTTGATGAAAATTCACTAAAAAAAATTATTTAAGATGAGTAATTAGATAGATGGAAAGAGTGGAACACCTGTGAAAGAGTTGTCCCCCAAATATAATTCTTCAAGCATAGTACAATTGCTAATAGATTTTGGAATGCTTCCCACAAATTGATTATTATCCAGATACAAGTATTCTAGTAAAGGGAGCTGATGAAACATATCGTCTGTGAGGCTACCATTCAACTTGTTTTCTTCAACGCTGAGTACTCTTATTGAAGATATGTTAAAAATAGATGATGGAATTTCTCCTGTAGACAACACGAGCTTTATGATATAAATAATATATGGATTGGGCCACAAAAACATAACTGTAATAATGACATGAATCGAACTAGAATTCTTGCAGAAATCAGTTTGCTCTTTAGTACTTGTTTCTCTCTTGTTGGAGAAATTGACTGAACTGAAAGTTTGTAAGGTGGATTTTTTTTTTTTTTACCGGTTAGAACAGTCGATTTTGAGACTTCAATCACAATTTTTTTAAAAAAAAATAGTAATATGGAAACTTTAAACATAAAAGAAATTATTTATACTTGCGATAAACATATATATATATATATATATATATATATATTCTGTGCAGGTAATTCTATATTTATTTTGGTCAATGGGCAATTATGTTTTTTTTTTAAATGTCAATAATAGGCAATATCTCCTTTTCTTTGTCATCTTTTTTGGGGATGGGTGGGTGGAAGGCATCATTGCCCCATTTCAGCAAGCTGATGCAACCTTTTTTTTTTGTGGGGTCGTAAGCTAATGCAGCTTAACCAGTGAGCCATTGGCTCTTCTGCATGGGCAATCATGTTGGATTATTGGGAAAAGAATTATTTTGCGATTGATTCAATAGAACTTTTCTACTAGTCATATGAAAAATTCAGAGTTTTTGCATGACAGTTTACCTGTATAAAACTTTTCTACTTAAATTGGATTATTAATGTAACAAAAGACTGTAATCAAATTATTAAGTTTATTAGTGAATTAGAATAGAAAGCTCGCTTAGTTTTATAGTTAGTGTTGTAGATAGGATTATTGTCAATAGGCTAATTTATCTACGTAATCATCCAGCGAATTTGAAGTGTCAAT
This sequence comes from Dalbergia oliveri, assembly GCA_030441495.1. Classification (NCBI taxonomy): domain Eukaryota; kingdom Viridiplantae; phylum Streptophyta; class Magnoliopsida; order Fabales; family Fabaceae; genus Dalbergia; species Dalbergia oliveri. The sequence continues at coordinate 18,675,430 of JAMLFY010000008.1, forward strand.
CATTTTGCAGATTCTTGCTGCAATCAGTTGTACCTTCTTTATGTTTATCCAACGAAATGGCCTTGAATATATATATATATATATATATATATATATATATATATATATATATATATATATATATATATGATTAGATTATTAAGTATAGTTATAACACTTATAATTTTTTTTATCAATCTAACTATTGAATTACAATTACATATCATAAAAATTATTTGGATCAAATTTTATAAAAATTGATCATCAATAACAATGCAATTGGGTAGCTCATATTCTTATTTATTATACATATATATTACGTTGATTTTCATATAGATAAAAACTATGTCAAATAATTTTATATTAATCTAAAATTTTATAAACATGATTTATATAATGTGAGCTTCTAACCTAATAATGAATTTTTTTAAGAAAATTTGACAAATAAAAGGTTATATATATATATACATTTTTAGATATTATTGTGTCTTAACGAGAGTTACATGTGTACTATCTGTAAATCTATCTTTAAAAGTTTTTTCTTTTGGTAAACCTATCTTTATAAGTTTATGATAATCAAATCAAGTATTAATAATTAAAAATTTTAATTATCTTATCAATGAAAAGAATTCCCATCTGTTAGTAGTTATCTTATCACACTCATCATGTAATTAAAAATACAACTATTGTCCTAACGGTTTTATATGTTGATCTACATTAGTAGCGACATTAGCAGCATTATCTCGCTACTTTTCATCAATGGCCGGATAAATTGAGAGCAGCTGTTCATTTGTGTAATTTGAAGCACTTTTCCAGAAAAATACAGGAAAAATATTATTGAGATGAGAGAAAAAAATAAAATAATCATTAATTCAAAATTAGTCCCTCTATCCTTAATTAACGGTCTATTTTAAAAATTTTCTTTATCTAAAAATAATTATTCATTCAAAAAATTTATCTAGTATTAATTATTTATTTAAAATAGTGCCGTAGACTCATTAAATACTTAGTGGAGGAGGCCTCAGAAAGTTAAAGTATTAAAAAGATATAAAATAATTTAGTAAATTATTTTTAATTTTTTAACATTAATATTTTATAATTATTTCTTAATTTCAATAAACATTTAAAATTAAATAATTATTTAAAGACAGAGAAAGTATAAATTAGTTTAAAAAAAGGTGAAAAAAAAAAGAGAAGAGAAGATATTAATAAAGTGAGAGAAAAAATAAAACTAATAGAAAATATGAATTAAACAAAATTACATAATTATCCTAAATTAAAAGTTGATTCACAAAAGATAGGAAAGAGTTTTTTTGTCAAAAACAAAATGTGGGACTTGTTAATAGAGGTTAGCAATCCCTATATATACATATATAAAATGGGGATCCATTTCAATCAAGTATAAGTCTTAGTATACTCACACCCTTTAATAATATTGTATGGATATGAAAGTTCATCAATTCAACAATTGAATTCAAAGTTCTTATCAAATAAATTAAATATATCAAATTCTATATAGTTTTAAAATGATTTAATATTTCATTTTGATGAATAATGTTTTTTAAAATACAGGTGAAAATTTATATCAAGTAAATCAAATATATCAAATTCTATATAGTTCAAAAATGATTTAATATTTCATTTTGATGAATAATATTTTTAAAAATACAAATAAATATCAATTAACATGATACATGTCTATTATCTAATTTTTTTAAAATTTAACATACTTCATCGTAAATATAATATCACTTAAACTCTCCCTCTTTATATATGTGTTTACAGCTTCAAATTAAAATAAACTTAAATAAAAATATTAGTAAAATGGGTTTAAATTCTCTAAAATTAATATTCACTTTAAAGAGTAAAATAAAAAAATAACATTTTTAAATTTATTAATCTAAAAATAAAATTTTTTTATTTTATTTTTTAAAATGAAATTCTCACCTTACAAGACGTTGTAATAGAAAAATACCTTCCAAGTTGTCTTCGTCAAGGAACAAGGAGGCAAGCATGGTTAAGTTTCCCATATCAAGTGGTATGGCTCCTCGGCTGAAACTAGTCTGTGATAAGTCTACATCAGTCAACTCTTTGCACTGATGCCAAACAGATGGCATTTTTCCAGAAATCTGGTTGTAACCTAAATAAAGCACTCGGATTTTTGGAAGTCCACGGCATATGTTTGGTGGAAGACTGCCAGATAAATTACTCGACCCAAGTTCAATGTCTTCTAGCATTGAATTATTGAAGATTGTTGATGGTATGGAGCCACCAAGTGGATTATTTCCGAGATACATTGCTCTTAGCTGTGGAAGTTCACCAATTTCCCTTGGAATGCCTCCTTCAATTCACAAAACAGTCATTGACAAGACTAAATTATTTTGCACGAAAAAAATGTTTATTATTATTTTTTTAACTAAGTTATAATGGGAATACCATATTTTATAACGTATATATTGGTATGTGTATATTATTGTGAGGCCGATTATTTTATTTTTTTCTTAATATCTCGTTTGATGTTTGAATAATGGGATGCTGATAATTAGATAAATTGATGAAAGTTATAAGATAAACCAATCAAGACATGTTTACTAGTATAAAATTATACGTGTGTATCTCTATTCAACGACTTAAATCATTTATAAAGATTTTACCTGCTAGAGAGTTATAAGATAAACCGATTTTTTCCAGCGAAGAGAGATTAGAAATCGTTCGAGGAATGACCCCTGAAAGACTATTTGAAGAGAGACGCAAAATCCTCAAGTGGGTCATTTTGCCAACTTCAGGTGGAATGGATCCTTGAATTTGATTCTCGATCCAATCCAAGGTCTCTAGCATTGTCAGATTGGATAAAGACTTTGGAATAAAACCACCAAAGCTATTATTTGCAAGGATCAAGTGTCGGAGTGAAGATAAGCCTCCTATCCATGCTGGAACATTTCCACTGAACTCATTGTAGCTCAAGTTGAGGGACTTCAATCTACGCAGCCGGACTAGTTCTTCAGGCAACTGATGGTGGAAACTGTTTCCACCAAGGTCAAGTTCAATGAGGAAGGAGAGGTTCCCCAAATGGGAGGGTATGGTGCCACTAAGACCCATGTCACCAAGATCCAAGGTCCTTACTCTTCCATGTTGAGCATCACAAGTGACACCAACCCAGTTGCACACGGAAGAAGAGTTGGAAGACCAATTATGGGTGAGGAAATGGTAAGGGTCTCCACTTATGGAAGATTTGAGAGCAACAAGTGCTAGCTTATCTGTGGTGATGTTGGTCCTACTTAGAGCTAAGAAGGCCATGAAGCAGTGCAATGAGAAAGTGAAAACCCAGAAGCGAAGGTGAAGCTTTTCCTCCATGCTTTAAGGCAGGAAAAATGAATCTCAGGACAGATCAAATTGAAGGGTAGAGTTTTCGAACTTAGCAGCCTACCAGGTTCGAATCAAGTCGCTGGTTTTCCGCATTTCTAGCTTCTTTTATTTGCAGGTATAGAAATTGCTGTGGGCAATATGGCATATAGGCAATTCAAGGGAAAGTCCATGGCTTGATGAATATCAAATGTTAGATAATTATAATCTTCAAGAAGATTTGGGTTCACGTGACATGAGAGTGGCAAGAATTTTCACTAAAGTATAATATTTTTTGTTTTAATTCAAAATTGACCAAGACATAGATGGATTTTAGTTAAGTGGAAAAAAAAAATATTACGTGGACTTATTTGATATGGATATTGTGACAATTCACTTCTCATCTACTATTAAATAAGATATGAATCCTATTTAAATAAGATCTATACTCCATCTAATAATAAATAAAAAATGAGTTGATATAATATCTCATATTAAGTTAATACAAATAACTTGTAGAAAAAAAATTACAGTCCTATAAAAAGATATCACCAAAATCAAGTTGGCTTTTATGAGAGTTTCACACACCTAGCACGCTCTTTCAATGTACACATCTGCCGGTGCATATCGATGAGAACCATCAAATGTTCTTATTCCTCAGTAATTATTTTATATATAAAATTCAATTTTTGTCATGGGTTCTTGTGGGAGAACCATCATTTATTTTCACTGTCGAAAGGTTATTTTGATTAACAAAATAGTCTTTAGAAGAAGCTATATCTATTAATGACCCTTCAAATATCTATTATGTTTAACAAATTCATCTGTAGAACAATTAAGTTCCATTTCAATTAATAAAAATGATTTTTTCTAGAGTTATTTTGTCAAGAAAATATAATTTTTGAACAAAAATAATAATTTTATTATGCTAATTTGACATAAAATATGATATGTAATCACTTTCCTTGTGTGAAGCTGGGTCTTTACATTTGAATGGATTTGTCAAGTAATTCTTTAAAAGGATAAAATGAATAGTTCTTTTAGAAATTATTTTATTGATGAAATAATCTTTCTGGATGTCCTTCTTGCCTTCTTTTGAGAGGGAGGGTGTACTGAAAAATTGTAGTGAATGTCCAATAATCTTAATTTCAATTGGAGTTTGTTCTGCCTGTCTCGAACAATATCAAACCCTAGTGCCATTTCTTTTCAACTTTCAACATCGATCTGTCAACTCAAACGTACAAAGCTCCACTGAAGGAAAAAAAAAAAAAAGGGTACCTATTTCATATTCTTGCTCGCCACTTCAATAATAGGTTTGTTGGGTCACAAGTAACAGTATTAGTGCTCGCGTAAATTATTACCACAGGTGCTTGTGGAAGTTGATGGCCTCCATTATTGACGATTATAGGAAGAGAGAGTGCCGTCTCACTTGGGTCTTTGGACTCTCTGACGTGAGTAGCACGGATCGAGTGATAATAATGATAACAGCTGTTATTCCTCTAACGAAGAATATTAGTCATGTTGTGTCATTATTAAATTGTGTTACCGCGAAAATTGGGTTTCACTAAATATATTAGAATAAATAAAGTCACCAGCACAGTCTCACTTTTGATTAAAAAAAATATAGACGATTACATGAAGTAAAAATCTCCCCTTGATTATAGGTCATTCAAATACTTTAAAAAAATATAAGTTTTAAACAAAAAAAAATTGAAATGAGAATTTTATTTATAAATAAGATTAATTACAACACATTCATATTAAAATATTATAATAAAATTTGGATGAGATAAACTATATTTACATAAACTAAACTAAAGCAGAAAAAGAAAGGGCTAGGAAAAAGAAATAAAGGATAAAAAGCAGAAAAAGAAAAGGCTAGGAAAAAGAAATAAAGGATAAAAAGCAGAAAAAGGAAAGGCTTGTGCTGTCATCTCGGAGATGTCCATGCAAGTTTGTCTCAAACAAATATTAATAGACAGTGCGTTCTATGGTGCAGCTGACAAAAATGAATGCACCATTCCACATTGATATGGGTGGAGGACAACATTGAAAGTAGTGTTGATTTTGTTTTAAAAAAGAGTAGTGTTAGATGCCCGATAAAATTGTATAATAATATTATAACACCATTTATAAATTTATTTTGTCTTATAGTGAGAGTTAATATTAATACATTAAAAGATAAAATAAAATAATTTATGAATGATATTGTAATATTATTGTACAACTTGTTATACACCAATTATTATTCTTTAAAAAATTTAAAACTTAATATATTTTATTTTACTTTTTTTACCTGATTCTTCAATATCTTATTCATCGTTTCCAAACTTCAGCCCCTTTAACTCAACTAACAATATGCTTCGAAATTTTTCTCCTCCACCCATAAAGGATTTTTTACCCATTTAAAATAAAAAAATTATTAATTACGTGAATAAACAGAAAAAATATTAATTACGAATATGAACGGTTTTTAATACACATGAATATACTTGAGCTCCCGTATACAAATGGGCATGAATATGCAAGGGCCCTTGCGTATTCATGCCCATTTGCATATGCAGAGGAGCCAGTATTATGCTCACCTATATATAGTACAAATACACTTGGGCCTCAATCATTTTGCCTCAAAATCATTTCCTTTCCTTTTCACTTTCACTTTCAAAGAGATTCTTCAAGTGTTTGACAATGGAAAACAATATTTACCGCTTAGATGATATTTATATCTCCACCAAGCTTGATAACCAGGTATTTTGTCTCTTTGTTAGTTTACTTTTATTGTTTCCATTTTTTAATTTGAAGCTAGTTTAGTTAGTATATGTTTAGTTTGGTTTAGTTTAGTTAATTTTAAGTTAGTTTAGTTTAAGGGAATATGGTTAATTTAGTTTGTTTACTTGATTGTCAGGTATTCTCTTTATTAGTTTAGGTAATTTTAAGTTAGTTTAGTTTAAGGGAATATGTTTTAGTTTAGTTTGCTTTCTTGATTGGCCGGTATTATTAGTTTAGTTAATTTTAACTTAGTTTAGTTTAAAGGAATTTGTTTAGTTTAGTTTGTTTATTTGATTGCCAGGTATTCTCTTTATTAGTTTAGTTAGTTTTAAATTAGTTTAGGGTAATGGAAAAGTGAAGAATGTTATATTTGGATAAGAGGTTGAGACATTTTAACTTTATTATTCTCTAATAAAGTTATGCACTTTGTTGGGATTTCACTTTATTGATCGGAATGCATATAATATAATTTAGTTTAATAGCAAGTTATCTAGTAATTAGTTTAATTTAATGTCAACTAGGGTAATATCAATTAAATTTGTATAACTTTAATAATTTAGTTACTTTTGGGTGGATGATTTGCTGACAATAATAGTTTTTTTCTTTTTATTTTATTAAATTTATAAGTTTAATATCAAACCGCAGTGAACTTTTAATTAAAAATTAATTAGATTAAGATTTACGTGGTAAAATTTAAAAGTTCAGAATCTATATATTCAATCAGTTTAAGATAGTTTGTGTCTAAAATTAATATTGATGACTAATTTTTTAAGGTTTTGTTTTTTTAATTATGGATTGATATTTAGTAACATATTTATTTCATTTATGCAGCGCATTAAGTATTGAATTGAGGCGCTACGGACACCCCATGCTCACATGGAGTATTATCTATGGCAGGCAAGGTTTTGGGAGGTTGCCAACTTTGGCAACTTCCACTATGACTCAGCACTCATCAATGCACTAGTAAAGAGATGGCGTCTGGAGACACACACATTCCTTCCTCCACATGAAGAATGTATCATCACTCTCCAGGATGTGGCATTGTAGCCAGGGTTGAGGGTTGAAAGTGATGCAGTTAGTTGTTGCATAGAGGCATGGGAGAGATGGCAGACAGAGCATATGGGATATTTGCTTGGATTTATTGGGCGTGGTCCCTAAGCAGAGATCGACATGGATCTTATGTCAAGCTATCTTGGATTAAGAACACATTTAAATATGTAGAGTTTCCCATTGATACATCTGACGTAGTAGTCCAGTGATGGACAAGGGCATACCTATTGATGTTGATTGGAGGGTTCTTGTGTCCAAAGTCATCCTCGCGTGTCCATATTAAGTGTTTACCCCTACTACGAGATTTTGAAGTGATAGCGAGCTACAGTTGGGATCCGCGACCTGGCGTTTATATCGCATCTTTGTTGGACTGAATGACCGAGTTATTGATATTGGAGGGTGTGCAGCCTTATTATTGTCATGGGCATATTATCAGATCCCCTTACTATACCCTAGACACGATCGAGGGCTCACGTTTCCACTAGCCTCGAGGTATACATTTTATGATGCCAATCAGTTATTTGTTTATTCGCTTTGACATTTGTTTGAATAACACTAATTAGTAACTAGTTTTTTATTTTAGGTGGGGCAGATTGAGGATTTTATCGGACGGGGATGCTCTTTGTTTGGTGGACTTTAGGGCATGTCTTGATGCCATACCCATTGATGGGATAAGTGACACTGAGTAATTTAATTATTTAAAATCCATATTCTATGGTTATGTAGATAGTTTAACTTAAATTGTCAATTATTGCATTTTCAGTGGTCACCATATGAGGACATGAGTGTTGTTGTTGTCACGCCGACCCATGTGTATAGAGGTGCTGGCGTATGTGCTTCGGTTATGGCACTCATATGCGTTGAGATTGTAGAGTGGCACCAGTAAACCGTGTCATGTGACAGGTTCCAACGCATGAAGTATATTCCACATGCCCCCTTAAATATTGATAGACTACATACACAGGATGGTCGCAGGTAATGATAAGATATGGTGGCCAGATAAACATGTAGAATGCCATAGGTTTTGGGCTACACGTGAGCATCGCGTCGTGGCAAGGACTTCACTGGAGATAGTCTTCCATCTGGAGAGTATCTCAGGTGGTATTCAGGGATGGCAAGATTTTTTATCTACGACTTGCATTTGCAAGACCCTCATCTATCTCATTGCCACAGGAGGTACCACCCAATGCAAGCCCAATACCTTTTGTGCCCCAAGCCACTGATGCTCAGATCGACAACGGTGGTGACGTCGTACCCATGCTGGTACCCATGCTTCCCAGCGAGAGACCCCATGACCATGGAGATGGTGGAGGTGCCGGTGGAGGTGATGGAGATGACAGAGATGGTGGAGGTGGTGGAGGTGCCAATGGAGGTGACAGAGATGGTGGAGGTGGTGATACAGATGGAAGAGGTGATGGTGGGGATGATGCTGATGGTGGAGCCGATGAAGGGGTGGTGGATATGATGGAGGGATGGAGATGATAGAGGGGATGCTAGGGGAGGGGGAGGTGTGTACGTCCTTGGTGGAAATGGGGGAGGCTCCTATTGCTACACTCATTCTATGGATGACTTATTCTGGTGGTATTAGCCAGCAGGAGTTTGATGATTGCAGTCTTTCATCGATGCTCCCATGCCCCATCATCTAATTGCTAGTTGGTGCGTCTTCTATCCATCGACCGAGATCAATCTGAACATGCCCAGCTATGATCTATTAGAGATAAGCCATTATCGCAGTCACACTTCTCAACCCTGTCCATTAGTAGCATCAACATGGCCAGAACATCGGCACCATCCACACCTCATGTCCCTATCTAGGAGGAGGGCCAGGAGGGCAGCTTGCTCCTAGGCGGCAAAGACTTGCATGTCAGGTTTCAGCCCCAACATTGTCATTCAGCGTGTGAACTCCAGTGCCTAGGAGAGATAGGGATGGGGGGATGATTAGTTATTATATATTACCTTGGGGATTATGTTTATGTACTTAATTGTAAATGATGTGTAAAGTTTTGTATTTAAAGCTTGTGTACTTAATATTCTTATTTAAATGATGTGTACATACTTCTATTTAAAGCTTTTATATTCTGTTTATTCATTAATCTTAAATGATGTTTTTACATTATAACATCCTCCCAAGTACATCCTTATCCTTAAGTCATGACATCATACTCGAAAGTTATTACTTATTAATTAGCAGACATTTTTTAAATATCTATAGCAAGTCGATTAACGTGTGTAATAACTAAGCGCAATGCTATTAAAACATATAACAAAGAAACATGACATTTATTTAATACATAGTTATGTACAAAAGAAAGTTCTTCTATGAGCTTTAATACATATATGTTCTCTATTACGTTTACAGACATATACATACAACTAAGTACAACATAATAAAAATACTAACTACTAATTGATTCCTTTTATGTAGCTTCCATAGTTCTCTGATCAACCTGAGATGACACGGAAATATAAATATATAGGGGTGAGAATTATAAAATTCTCAGTATGGCAACTCCCTAGTTACACAATCATAAAATCATCATCATCGCCCCAACCACTTCGGTTTATCAAGAAAATATGATCATGCAATACATATTAAAGATTTATTTTAAAGTTCTAAAATTATCCCTCTGAAGTGGGTAGCTTTTAATAATCAATCACTTAGTGCACATATATCATAATGTTCCAACGAATAGTAAATCATCACAGACAATTTAGAATAACATGAGTATGCATATGATAATCACAATGAAATTATTTCAAAGTGACATGTGTCACTTATGGCCATAAAAGTCAAATCAGTGCATTTTCTCTTTTCGTCAACATAGGAAAAACTTAGTTTATACCCAATGAGTATCCGTGGACAACTCCACAATAGATAGTTTGTACCAAATGGTATTTATAGTGGATCACACCATACAAGGGAAATAAACCTTATCAGGACTAGCTCATTCCTATACGTGATCATCAAACTTCATTTTTTTTTATTTCTGAATCTCAACAGATCTACCAACTCAAAATATCTTTAGGGAAGTTCTCCTTTTTGCCTTCCTCTATAATATATCTAAGGAAGTTCCTCTTTTTGCCTTCCCCTAATTCACCCTAAGTCTTGTTTCTGTTTTGCCCATATATCAGAACATGCATGAGTGAAGTTTATACATTCTCTTCTTTTTTTTCCAAATGCATGCATAAAGCACATGTAGGCATTCATTCACAATACAATTTCAATCATGCCTCATAAACCACTCTTTACTTCCTCTAGCATGCATTTATATATCACAAGTCACATGGTCAAATAGCTAACATCAAGTATTCATGTCATACTAGAACCAAAATGCCATTACATTATCAATTCGAGGTTTAGGTTCATTTCCAGCAATTGGGCATATTTCACACCATTGTAGCATGAATTTATTTGCTCATCAAACAATCAATTCAGAGGCTATAAAAATTACCCAAGACACTTCAATGTGTCCACAAGGTTCCATAAAAATTTCAGAGCAAAAAGAGTTCTCTAACTATGTTAACAAAATTAGGCAAGTTTGGTGCTCAGAAACCACTTAACCTTAGCTTAAACCCGAAACTCAGAATTGTTAGCCCTAGCAAATGATTGAATCAATTCAAAAGAAAAATGTTTTCAACATGCTATAAAAATTTCAAAGGAAAATTCAATTATTTGATATGGTAAAAAAAATTAGACAAATGCATAGCTTCAAGAAGAAATTTAGGCACCCTTATATAGTCTCGGTTCATGATTTTTTTTCAGATAGTAGGAGTCCAAAACAAGGCTCAAGAAAATTCATGGAACTAGCTAGGATGTTAGCATCAACATATATTTTTTCTAGCTAAAAAAAATACCCAAAATTCCCTCATAAAATTCATGATCAGTGCTGCCTATTCAAAAATCAAAAATCCAGCAGCATGACTCAAAATCTCTTTTCACAAAAATGAATTTTCCACAACAACAAACCACTCTACCCATACAAATACATCAATATCTATATATCATCAACCAATACAATAAAAAACATATCAATTTAAATCAATGAATAAAAATAAAAAAATGATTTGAAGAGGAAAGATTCAAAAACCCTACTCTTGGAAACTAGTGGATCCTTGGCTCCAAGGTGCTCCAAAATTGATTTCCTTCACTTCAAGACCACCAATTCAAGCCCCAAACCTTCCTTAGGCAGTGAGAAAGTGAGATATCAAGGTGAGAAATGGTGAGGAAATGAAATTTCAATCGGTTAGTTTGATAGATTAAGAGGAGTAAAACAAGTTTTGTGAAAGGATATTAGTGTTTTAGTGACTTTGAGTTAGGTTTTGCAAGCTTTAAAGCTTGTCAATGGAGGTTTTGTAAGAAAGAAATATGGAGCTGTATTTTAGAGGTCTTGGCCGAAATTAGAGGTCTTGGAGTGATAAGGTTGGGTGGCTTTATATTTATCTTGATATAGGTGTAGTAATTATGTAGGTAAAGTCTAAATTTCTTTCTTTTTGGAAAAGAAATTATATGAATGATTAGGATTTGATTGGATAGTCAAAGAATGAATCTTGGCCATCCACTTGGCTCAAGATAAGTGGTTCATTTTAGCTCGGGAGCAAATAGCTTTTTTTGTTAAAACTGCACATCGAAATTCCATCGAACGGATGAGATATTGGCTCCGAGTAAAATATAATAAATGAAAGGTCATGATTGAAACTTATTTTTCAAGTTTCAATCCTTGTCATCCACTTGACATAAAGTGGTTGGTAAAGGTTACTTAGGCATCAAGTAACTTGTATGGTGTTAAAAACCGCACATCAAAACTCTACCGAGAGGTAAAACACCGTATCGGGTAATTGAACATTACTCGAAAATTAATTCTATGTATAAATTCTCATTCCTAACTATTTCTAACCTCAACCCTCTCTTTTCTCAATTTTGGGCATCGGTTCCAATTCTATGGTTTCGGTTGTGTACCTGGGGCTCGGAAGGTTACTATTCATCCTGGCCCGATTTTTTTTTGAGGTCCGTTGGGTCATCCTCATCATTGCTAAAATTGTCAGATTTTTGAAATTAGGACTAATAAAGTTCAAATTAATTTTTAAATAATTTTTAGGGTGTTACACACATCGCTTTGGTTGGCCCGTCTCAACTTCGTCCATTTCGTTGCTACTTCTTGTGGAGACTGGATGACCCTCATTAGCTCTTTTGAGCACTGGATCTAGGCGTATCGGCGCCCATTGTATGTAGGCCAAAGATGCTCATCTGCAATGGGTGTGAATTCCAATTTATAGACCTTGTCTACCTATTCCATACTATAAATAGGATGAATGAAAGACCCCCACTCAACTCGTGTTGCATGACACATGTAACATCCAATTTTTCTTAATATAGTGTTGTTTTATTATACCTTTTTATTTAGAAAGTATGAGGATTTTGTTTAGGCAAAAACTATCTAGGGATAACCATTAAAAAAAATATCTAATTAAAATATTACAACACTTAATACCTGTACAATCTAGAACTTAGTACCAAAATGTAAAATTTTAATTATTCCCTTGGATTTTATTAAAATTACAAAAATGCCACTAGAGAATAGAAAATAAACTTATAATATAATTAGCTAGAAAAAGCGAACAAAAATATTAGAAAAGCTTAGAGAGTGTCATTAAATTATTAAAAAATGATAAAAAATTATAAATACACCTTAAACATAACTTTGATCATAAATATCAATATTATCATATAATATTAGTATAATTACACAAAAATAACCTAATCTAGGCGTAAAATAAACTCAAAAAAAATAATCCAAGAAAACAACTCTAGGTCACATTGAATTTTTTTTAGCTAAGTTATTACATTGAATAAGGAGAACCACGAAATAGGTCCCTCCATTAGACTATGGATAGTGTTAAAAATCATATTGATCTTTAATTAATTAATTTTGACTTAATTAAAGCTTAAATTACCTAAATAATCACTTAAACTTTAAGATAAATTTTCCTAAACCTTGATTTATCTCACTAATAATATTAAATCAATTAATTAACACCTAGATCAGCCACATGGAAAATATATATATATATTTGAAAAATGAAATTAAATTGTCAAATTTTCATGTCATAATTATTCAAAAACCAACCAAACTTTGACTAAAAATTTCAACAAAGATGAGCTTGTCTCCTTATTTTGTTGGACAGCTCAAAATTCACATGGGCTGCTATAAAAAATTTATATCTTTTATTTATAGATAATTAATTATTTTAATTAACTCAAAAGAGATCTAATTAAGGTAAAAATATATTAGAAATACTAAAAATTATAGAAAAAATTCATAAAAATTATAGATAACATATAAATAAGATAAAAACATGTTCTTGAAAATATATTAAGGAAAATTAATTTTTATGATTATTTTATGAATTGTCTAGCATATGTAACTTTAAGATAAATATACAAAATGTGTTATTTTTATATATTAATCATTCAAGACAACTCGCCACTCTCTATAACTCTATTAGACATGTTATTCAGACCTATAGGCTGTCAAAGAAGGAAAAAATAATTTAGAAATAGTTAAATAAATTATTAGTTAATTAATAATTAATTCATAATAAAACAAGCAATAGTATAAAATACCAAATAATATACAAATAATTATAAAAAATTATATAAATTTTGTGAATATTTGTATTATATCTCTAATAACCTTATTATGATATTTGAGTAAAAAATTAAGTCATTTACTAATTAATTAACCTAATTAAGATTGACTAGTTTAAATAAATTTACCTTATTTTGAATAGTTAACTATTAAATCATATGAAAATTTATTAAATGCCTTTAAATCATGTCATTAATATTTTAATATTTCTTTAAATGATAATTAAGAATTTATTAAATTATTTAGTATTAGTTTTAATATTTAACTAATTAAACTAATTAAATATGACAAATAAATTATGAAATTAGTAATATTTTAATCCTAGTTTTTTTTCTATAAATACACCCCTCTAAACATAACTCCACACTTCATTCTTCTGCCCAAAATCTATAAAAAAAAAAAATTATAGCTAAATGCGAGTCGCGCTCGCAACAAATTAAAAATTTGTTTTTGTTACTAAATTGCACAAAAAATGTAGCAAGGGTGCGATCCAGGTCGTATCGCGTAGAAGCAATGTAATTGATTCTAATGCAATTAGGGATTTTAGAATTGTTAACAGCAATTTAAATTGAAAAAATTATAATGCAAGAGTTACCTGCAAAGATTTCCTTCAGATCAAGATGTGCTCTATCATTGGTTCAAAGATAAATTCATGGTGATGACAACTTACACAAATTATGCTTTCGCACAAAAGACGACACAATTCTACTTAATAGCTATACGAATGTATTACCGCTAAGGGTTCAATTAACACAAGAGCTAGTGATCACAATCATGACCCTATAAACCTATGGTAATTTAGCTATCAATTGCGGTAGCCAAATCCTAATAGAATTAATATCCCTTTACCAATTAGAATTAATCAAATTAATTAACCCAATTTCCAACGGTATTCAGATCATGCATACAACGAGAACACAATCAACAACTCTGAAAACTTAATCACAAATATCATCGCAATCGAATTTTCAAGAACAACCATGAACTTGAATTTAAAATCGTGAACTCTGATCTTCAATCCTCTTGTGCATGATAAAGGAACTACTCCTCCATAAGGGGGAGTTTCACAATCAAGGTTGAAGAAAGGTTGTAAAAGTTACAACTCTAAAGTACCAAAATTCAACAATGATAAAAAACCCTAGCCTAGAGAGGGAGATAGAGAGAATGAGAGAGAGTGTAAAAAAACTAGAAAAATTCCAAAAAACTCAAAACTAAAACTAGGTCTCCATCTTCTCTCCTTTTTTTTCTTTTCCTTCCTATTTATTGAAGGGCCCCCAATTGGGTTGAAACGGATCAGCCAGGAAACAGGTTAATTGCACAAGCGTTGTAGCGCTAAAGAACGGGTGACACATGCTTCTTCAAATTGATGTTTCTGCTTAGCGCGCTCACTGAATGGTGAGCTCCTACGTCTTTGATATCCTTACGATCTCAGCTCCTCCAGAGAGTTCTCAATCCTTCCTTTGACAATTTGCACTCAATCCAATGCTCCTGTAAACAAAAACCATACTCGAAGAAGCGGGTTAAATGCAACAAGAGTCACTTTTCTAATTATTCCCAAAAACGGTGCAATAGTCACTGATTTCTTAAAATTGTGCAATGAGGTGCAGGTTAATAATCATTATTATTTCCCTCAATAACACATAAAAAACTCATGCAAGGAAATAAGGTTTAGAAGTCAAATAAGAAGCATAAATTCCTCTTATCACTACTATTTCTCTCTTCATTTTCACACAAAAACACTTATAAATTTTTTTAGCAAAACACCTCCAAATTATTACCTCTTTGTATCACCATCTAACATCAATACTTCCCGGCCTTTATACATGAATTTTAGCCTTTAGTGAAGATTTAAAAAAGTTAAAGAAGTTGCTGGTCTAGCCTTTGTGTAACTAAGTTTCTAAAGCTCCAAGAATAAATAGCATGGATCGTCATCAGTAGTGAAATGGATGTAGCATTGGACTTAATTTCTAAATAATCAAATTCTATTATGTGTGCTAGATAGAATCTTTACTATCTGTTACCAAACTTTGGTTATGTTATATTATTGTATTAAAGTTTTCCTTTATGTATCTTGAATGTGTAATATGTACTGTACCTTATGAATTGATGTTGGTAGTGAAGTATATTTTTTTTTATAAATGATAGTTGTCTAAACTTAGGAATTCCTGAGTAATAAATAGTAGTATTATGTTAGACAAGAAGCACTATTTGTCATTTAAAAAAGTTGCCCTTGGGTTGCTGGAAGAAAGTGTATTCCTTGAAAGTGTAATTTGGAAAGGTTCTGGCTAGGAAAGACTTGATATTTAAGCATGTCTATTGTGACCCACCTCTATTTCCTGAGTCTACAGATGCATAATTTAAGTTGATATACATTATTCCAGGATATGACCTGAATAAGAAATAATCATAGGTTAAAAAACATTTCTTGCAAATTTCAAGTTACAGAGTAGTAGCTAACTATTATAATATTAAAAACTAAGGTGGAAAAATTAGAGCATAGTAGGGTGTGACAACACACAGCAACTTGCATGATGGCATGGGTAATGCAATGCTTGGAAGTACCCACAGTCACATCATCGCTTTCCCAAATGCACCCTATAATCCTATGTGATATGTTCTCCTTTTTTCTAAGCAAACACGAAATCATATCTCATTTGAATGGGGCAACAAACATTTTGTCCAACTATTGCTTGTTCTTATCAATTGCTCACAACACAAAATGTGACCATTTTTGTCTCCCTATAATTTGAGCCTGTGCCTTACTCCCTTATCAACAAATAATTTGGTAAGACGAAAGTAGGTAGACTTTACTATGGCAGTAATGGGAAGATTGCGGGTTCTGTTCATCAGCATTACTACACTCGGACAAGTTGGTTGTCATATGACTAAATCGACGGCCATCACCAGCATCCTGGGCCCATTTTTCATGCGAAATTTGATCAGCCCACTGACTCATTTCAAGATCCTCATCCCTCAATAGCCCATAATAATACACAAAGTCTGCATGGGTCTTTGAATATGCTACATTTATAATAATTCTTTTGACATCCTTATTCTTAAATGACAAGCAAAGTTAAAGGCAATGTGATGAATGCAATATACGTGATAGACCATTGGAGGGTGCCAACCACTACCCTCCGCTTCTATAGCCAATATGATAGACCCATGCCTATTAGAAACAATAAGAATACCTTATTGAGGTGTCACATGGTGTCGAAGATTAGTCAAGAAAAAAGACCATGCTTCTTTTGTCTCTCCCTCAAACCAGCAAATACGCAGGCAAAATATTAGAGTTACCATCCTACGCAATGGTCATCAACAATGTGCCTCCATATTTGCCATACAGATGAGTGTCATCAATTGAAATAAATGGTTTGCACCATTTGAATACCTCGATGCATAGTGGAAATGACCAGAATACATGGTGGAACATTGAATGTCTATGATTAACAATATGTAATACCCAGATTTTCAAAAAAATAAATAAAAGGTCAAAAAAATTTTTCGAACAAGAGAGGTGCCGGTCACCCTTACTGTCATTTTGGTTCGAAATCTCGCTAAGTCTGGACCTACACGCCCTTGGAGAGCTATATATTAGAGTTATTTTCTTGGGACCAAAAGTCTCGGTAATTATTCCCTAGAGAAAAATGAGTTGAAGAGAGATTTTTAACGAATTTTATGAAACTCTCAAGTACTTCATTTTTTAGCCTGTAAGCTTATAAAATCGTAAGATTTTTCAAATTTGAACTAAAACCCAAAAATGAGATTTTGATTTGTTGGGATTTTGATTTTTCTAACATTTTATTTGAATCCAAATGAGGGGTATTTCCCTATTTACATTTATGTTTTAAAGTTAATGGAAAGAAAATAAATGATTAACTTAAATGTAAATAAGTGAGTGGTGGAATAGTAAATCCAATACATACCAAGTGTTAGAGCTTCTAGAGCATTCTGGAGAGCCCAGGTGGTCATATGACCGCAGGCGGTCAACAAAGAGGGCAAAGTCGTGTCTAAAACCTGGAGACCAACAAAGAAGGCAAAGTCAGTCTAAAGCTTCTGGAGACCACCCAGGCAGTTAACGAGAGCATAGTCGTCCTGAAGCCTGGAAAGCTTAGAGACCGCCCAGGCGGTCATATAACCACCCAAGCGGTCAACAGAAAGCATAAAAACCCCATTTTGGGGTCCAGAACACTTCAAAATGATTCTCTCCCTTCCTCACGCAAGAATCTCATTCCCAACCTATTTTCACACTCCAATCCCCATTTTCTTCCATTTCTTCAAGTTTAATTGCGAATCTGTCATCCTAAAACTTAAAGGTATGTTATTCTTGATCTGCCTCATTTTCTTCAAATTCTCTTGGGTTATGGGTGGTTCCCATGCTTCTCAAGGGAGAGAAGCTTTCCACCTTGTTAGAAAGGGGTTTTGTGGTTTTAGAAGTTAATCTAGAGTTCTGCTGCTTCCATGATAGATAGAGGCATCATTTTCACCTCCCAGAGATCTATTAGGGTGGTTTTTGCCTTTTCTACCTTTCCAGGTGAGTGGGTTCACATCTGTGACTTCTATGTTATACATTAGACTTATTTTCATGAAAACTATGATTTTCTGCTTGAGTTAGAGAATTACTATATGAGGATTTGAAGTTTATCGCTAGATTCTATGTTTAGGACTCCTGGTTTTAAAGCATGAAACATGTTTTAGACAAAACTCATGGGACCATGGTTGTTGAACTGATTCTATCTAGAATTGATTAAATGTGTAACTATTAGAGGATTTTATGATTGTTTCCTGGATTTGGAACTGGTTTATGTTTATGCTATGGTTTTATACCTAAATACGAGGTTTAGAGAAAAATGACTGAAATTATGGTTTAGTCTCTATGATTTCAGAATAGGATATTGAGTTTTCCTAGTTTATGGTTGGAACTATTTTTAACAAGTTAATAATTTGATTTAAAGAGTTTTGATGATTGAATGATGTTTTGATAATTAATAAAAGAGTTTTAGAGCATGAGTTTCCACGAGAAACAGTGACGGCTATATACTGTGGAGGTTTGGAATCCCAATGTCCACAAAGGGTGATTCCTTGGACATGGTTCCACAACCACAGTTATGCTAAGGTTAGACTGTTAGAATCGAATGGACTCAAGTTTTCAGAATATACCAAGTTTATTGCTAATAAGAAATGTTATAGAGATTTAGACATAAAAGGATTTTAGAGCATGAATCTTCGTGTAACTAGAGCAGTTGGTGGATACATATTTTGTGGACTTGAAATCACTGAGTATGGTTTCATAGTCGTAGTTATGCTAAGGTCAAATTTTAGAGTTATAAAGGTTCAAAGCTCTCAGGACAATATGCCCACGAGGGGCAATTTATTTAGAGAATTATAAGCCCACGGGGCAATCCATTCAAGAATAAACAAGCCCACGAGGGGCAATCTATCCAGAATAAATGAGCCCACAAGGGGCATGGTTCACGAGGAACCATTAAAAGTTCAGTTAGGGCTCTTGTTCAGGAGGAACTAGCACCACTTCTGTTGTTGTTTATTGTCATGATATTTCAGACTATACATTACATTATGAACTTATATGATTTTAGGTATGAAAGTGAATTGAGAAAATGGTTTTGAGTTTATAAAATGATGATTTGAATATGGATATATAAAATGTACGTATACTTGATTATGTATGATTTCGAATACTATTGATATTATTATAAGTTCATGCATTATTTCTTTAATGTCCTAAGAATGGGGTTTCAGGTGGGGCAACTTAAGTTTTGGTATCAAAATTCACCCATCTCATTTCTTTCATTTTACAGATAAGAACAATGGCAGCCAATCCTATACATCCACGATAAGGTGTCAGATGGTAAGCTTCACCAGAGTGAAGCATTTTGATTTTATCTAGAGCGGTCCAGTGGCGGGGTTCAAACCTAGGGTATGGATTGTTGCATTCAACATATCATGATAAGAATTTAAAGTGTATTTCAATGTTATTTCAATGACATGAACGATTTTATCCTGAAAGGATATTATGAGGTTTCAGACATGATTATTTTGATTTTAGAGAATAAACAATTTATCGAAAGAAAGTGAAATTATGTTTTAAATAGACTTTTATGAACAGAGCATGAGTTTTAGACACGATTATTTTGATTCTAGAGAAAAAGTGATTTGTATAGAAAAGTCAAGTTTTCTATATTTCATGGATTTCGAGAGTAGAGCATGCATACAGAGGCAAAACGGGTCCTAAGGCTGACGTGAGAATGAGATTTCTCACGTGCAGGATTAGGTCGTGACACAATATTACCCACATAATATGGCTTTGTCAATAAATGGACTAGTGTACCTAGCATTTCCAAGAAAATGTAACAATAAATAATAGCCTAAGTAATAAATAATTAATCAACTTAATGGTAATATAAAATAATTTAATCTTTACTATTACCAAAAAAATAAACTAACATTTTAACTAATTCACAATAACGGTTAATTAAGTTTATGTTGAATGCTTTTAAACTACCCTAAAAGCTACAGCAACAAACACTAAACTAAACTAACAAAAAAAAATACTAATTAGTTACTAATTAATATATTAAGCCACCCAATTACTAATTATTATTAAATCAAACTAATTAGTAATTACATTAATTAATTTTCTAAAATATTTTAAAAATAAGCTAATTAGTTATTATCTGGCATATAATACTACACCTTGCAACCACCTCGACAGATCATTGTAAGATTCTTCCAGTTCCCATAAATCTTGGTAATTGCTTTCTGTTTTGCAATCCATACCTTCCTGTATGAAATATGAACTTGAAAACTGACTCCACATGTCCCTGTAATTCTCTAATGGAGATTGTTGGATTCGCCTCAACCATGGGAAAAATACTGGTACAAATAATATTACTATCTAACTGCCAATGTTGTTCAAGAACAGAATCATACTCACATGTGTGTCTTCCATTGTACTTTCGAACTTCCCATGCTTGCCTTTTTTGCCAAAATGTAATATGTATCCTCCAATTACACCCATTGCCAAACTTCACACACTTGCACTAGTATTTTGTTTGACTAGACTCATAAGCCTTGAATTGGACTTTTCTTCTGATACTATAATTCTTGATTACAAATAGCACAACTTTCTTGTCCTGAAATGCTACCCAATCTCAAACTTACCTTCACGTCCAACCACTCTCGCAGGAGGCCCTGCAAAGCTATTTTCAGGCATTGCATCCAAATTTATTGAAGAATAGTGACTAGGATATTCTTGTGATACGGATTAGACTGGTCTACGACCCATAAGTTGAGACTACATATCACGTGTTTTTTCATCACTATACTCATTACCTTCTGCCGATACAACCCTAACTCTTCTTCCTCTTCTTCTTCATCCATGTGATCTACGTGAAAGTGGAAACCCACAACAGGCACATGTCTAGTTGATGGCCCTGCATATTGCACCATTAGATCTGCAAAGCTAAGACTACCAATTGGTGGATCTTGGGCCACTTCAGGGTGTGTAGACCCATGTTGCTCTAGGTTTTCATTAACTGATGTATGAGGAGAGAACCAACAGAGTTCAAATCACAAACTTTTAGAACAGGAGAAATTTCCATTACTCAAACCTCTGGAAATCGAGCTTAGAATTTAAACATGAGGCTCGTTTCATTGTCGCTATAGATGAGAAAGGTTATAATTGACCACACCACCCTCAAATGCTATAGGTACTCTATAAAACATCTGGCTAATTCGTTTGTGAGGACCTATCTACTCAAGCATTTTGCCTTGCAACTCCAAAAAACTTATAGATGAACTAACAATGACACCAAGTGGTCTCTGATTATAAAATCTCACTCCTTCATTTGTTGGGTCTTCAATTTTTCCATCATAATGAATAAGTATGAAACACTCTGCGTTTTCTCAAAAAGAAACCTCACACACCGAATGGAGTGAGTAATGGTTTAAATAGGCACGACCATGAATACGTAAGAATCCAAAGCGAATTATAAAAGCAAAGAATATGTAAAGCCCTTTTAATTTGCACAACCAGGTATAAACATGAATATGCATGGGCCCCTATAACCAATTTAAACATGAATATGCAAGGGGCCCCGTATTCAAAATCAATATGAATAGACAGGGGTCCCTTGCATATTCATGTTTAAACTTGGTTACACACGAGCTCCATGCATATTCGCGCATATATTTTGGCCCATATCTGTACCAAATGTTTTTTCTGTTTATTTGCATAAATAATGTTTTTTTTTGTTTATTTCAGTGAAAAAGCCTCCCATAAAAGCACTTTTACAACAGCAAAAATCACACAATTCCTTGAATCATTGTAACCATAAAGCTTGAAATCATGTGGTGATGTGCTTTGGAGCTCATAAACAAGGTTTTCTCAATTTGTGTCATACCATGGTGACATATGGACAAAGTGAGGTGTTGGATGTGGTGAATCATGGGTCGCGATGTATCACCAGCGAAGACACATGTACACCCATTATTCTCCTACTTCTCCTTCCTTGAGTTGCTACCATGTTATGCTGTAATAAAGAATGGTTGTGGTGAGTTGGGGTTTTTTTTTTCACGATAAATGTTTCGATGGAGACAAGGTGGAGCCAGTAGTCGCATGAGTACTGAAATCAAAGAGTGCTGAGAAAGAAGTAAAGTTTTTTCCACTTTATTTTTTGTGCTTTTTCTTTTATAAATCTTGAATTAAAATGAAATGAAAAGTTTAAAGAAAAAGTTTTAGATTTGGCAACTGGAAACATTTGAGCAAGAAAGGGTGAGAACACAATGTGATCGATTACTATTGAGTTACACTAAAGAATGAAGATGAGAGGAGGAGGAGATAAAGAGGGGCATTTCGTAATTGAAATAAACTGATGCATAAAAGAAAGGAAGGATAAAAGAGTAAAATGAAATATATTTTTGTATTTTTTAATCAAAGTTAACACTATGGTCAAATATTCTAAAGGTGTGTTTGGTTAGAGAGTAAAAATAGAAGTAAAAATTTCCCCAAATGAGCACCATGTGTAAAATGACACATAAAACTCAATTTACCTCTATTTTTACTCTCTAATCAAACACTATCATATTGTCCTCCATCCACATCTATGTGTAACAATCCATCAATTTGTGCCCGCTGCATTGTAGAATGCACCTAAATAGACAAAATACAAAGCTAGAAGTTATTAAAAACATCCCATTAACCATTTGTCACATGGACATCAACGTTGAGATAACTTCATGTTCCCACAAACTGTTCTTAACATCCAACTCACGTAGCTTGAAGCACTAACTATTCTCTTTTTCTATGATTATTTCACTTAAACCCATTTACATTTAGCTTCCATATGGTTGAGATTTTAAAACACAAACTATTTTTCTCCATTGGGTGCACGTGCCAGTACTTGCCAAATGCTCATAATTGGAATTTTATATGTTGTGCCTAATTCCCCAATTTTTGGGTAATAACACATTGCAATAATTTTCCATTTGCTGGAAATGAGTCCGTCATATTAGGGGGAAGAAGAAACTCTCATTTATTGTTTAATTTCAAAACAAGTCCCTGCTTCAACAATTATTACAATGTGGGATTAGATTAAGCTTCTTTAAGTGTCCCTCAGCTTGAAAATGCATTTGCTAAAATTGAGTCCAACACTTTGGAGGCAACATCAAACTGCTTCATCGTCAAGCCACATTGGATTTTGGCACTATCAACAGTTGCTCGATGTCCATTTTTCATATATTGTATATGATGAGAGATGAAGAACTCATGGAAGAATAAGAACACTCCGAAAAGTATAAAAATGAAGATGTGAGATCTTTCATCTCATGCTTCTCCTCTTCTCCTGCGCACAAGAATAGGTCAGCAAGCAATAACATGGAAGTTGGTACAATTTTTTAATTTCAAATAGTTGGCAGAAGTTTCACCCCATTTTTTAATTTGAAAATGCTACTACATTATTGGTTGATTGTGTCACTTTATTGGGGATCCCAATTGTTGTGTCATTATTACTCCCTCCATTTCTTAATTATAGTCATTTAAGGTTTTAGTATGGATATTAAAAAAAACACATATATGCTATTGATTTTAGAAAAATATATATATCTAAATTACTAAATTACCCTATATACATTTCACTAATTTTTTTCTCTTTCTGCTTTCCAACTATTAATAAGGAATAAAATTGATATAAAATAATTAATTTTTTATTAGAATAGTAAAATAACAATCAATATAAAATAAATTTTTATTCTAAAGTGATTATAATTAAGGAACGAAGGCAGTATATTGTAATTTTGTATTTGCTCGAAGTGTGTCCGTCATATTAAAGGGAAGAAGAAACTCTTATTTATTGTTTCAAACAAGTCCCTCCTTGACAATTATTACAACGTGGTATTAGAAGCATCTTTTTTAAATGGCCCTTAGCTTGAGTATGCACTTGCTAAAACTGAATCTGACATTTTGGAGGCAACATCAAGTTTCATCGTCAAGTCACGATGGATTTTGGTACTATCAAGTATCAACACTTGCTGGATGTCCAATTTTCAATATATTGTATTTTTAATATATTGCATATGATATCATTCTTCAAGATACTCAATCATTTACTTTCTCCATCCTCAAATAATTGTTGATTTTAAAAGTATATTTTGTCTAGAAATAGTATTAATTATTTTTTTTTCACAAATATCCTTATTAAATAAGGAGAGAGAAGGAGGAGAGATAAATTAGTGAGAAAAAAGAAAAAAAAAGGTGGAGTTAAAAAGTAAAAGGATAATTTAATAAATTAATTAAATTTTTTTTAATATTAATATTTTCTCAATTATTATCTTAATTTTAATGTATTTTTATAATTGGATAATTATTTAAGGATTGAGAGATTAATATTGAGCAAACCAATTATTGCGCTTTTGGCCTTTGACCTTTCTACAATAATTCATTATTAAAAATGCATTAACTAAAATTTTCGCCATCAAGCTTTCTTACATGTGTCATGTCTTATATATTCTATTCGGAAAAAAGATCTCCATTGTCTTTTCCAGAAGAGATATAGATACTATAGTGATATTGTTATCAAATTAACTCTTCAAGTTTAATATCAAAAGAAAAAAAAAATCTTCCAGCCAAACTATGTAGGACTCCAAAGCTAGCTTAATGGCAGGGTGCTTAGAGGCGCAGACTAGCAGATTGGCTCATGTTAATTAAAAAATTATAAAAATAGGCAAAAATAAACGAAAAAAAGGTGAATATTGGGTTTGAAAATTGTAATTTATAAACCAACAAGGCTTAAAATTTAAAAATAAATAAGTGAACCAATCTGACGAGTCACGCGAGTTAATCCGTTTAATTTGCAAATTAAACAGCCTGAATTGAAAATGAATAAGTTTAACAGATCAAAATTTTTTAAGCTTGATCTGTCTAAGTTTGGTAGACAATTGGGTTGGATTGATAAATTTGGTTCGTTTTGACGGTCTGAGCCTTTAGATTAATAGGTAGATAATATCACTTTATTTCATTTAATAACCATATTTTTTTTGTTAAAAACGCTAATAATATATGTTTTTGGTTCTGTAGTATTCCTTTTCCTAATCTTCAGAAATATTCTCTGACAACTCTTTGCTTCCAACGTCGCGGATCATATTTCAGATGATGATAAAGTGGCCTGGATATAGTCTGTAACTATAATGGCAATATATATTACTATATGCAATTTTTTTTGTTGGATAATGCTATATATACAAACTATATTATCATATATACTCGAACTAAATGAAGGACATAGTGCGGTAACTTAATATTCAAGTAACTCAATTAGCCAGAAAAGAAAACGTGATGCTCTGTCGTTTGAGTTAAGCAAGTCGAAAAGTTCAGACTACTTACTATATCTTGGCTTTTATATATGGTAACTACATATATAGTTAACCCCAAGGCCAAGTCACTTCAACAAAAAGTTCACACGGTTCATACAATGAGATTAGTCCACCAATAAGCAGCATGGAGGGATCTAAAGGCAAATCAACAAAATCAAATTCCTTATGAGCACCATTTGCTCAACACATGAGCAAATCTTAACCTCAAGTATTAATTAATTATTGTATTGTGTCATTTTCATGTGTAACAACTGTTTTAAATTTTTAATCTCACAACTACCCTATGATTAATAGCTACGCATTAATTAATATTATTCAATAAGCTACAAGCTTGAAGCTTCAAATTATTCAACTTATATTAAAGCATCTTCTTCCAAATTCAATTGACAAAGTGAAGAAGAGCAATAGGGGTTAAAAATTAACTAGCAAAAAAATGGGATCAGAGACCGAAGTGAAACTTCCCATTATTGACTACTCCAATCTGGACTTGGAATCCAATGGTGCTCAGTGGCAATCAGTGAAATCCCAAGTCCACAAAGCACTTGTGGAATATGGTTGCTTTGAGGCTGTGCATGATAAAGTCCCTTTGGACCTTTAGAAAGCCCTATTTGTTGAACTGGAAGAGCTATTTGATCACCCTTTACAAACCAAGAAGCTGGTCGTGTCTAGTAGGCCCTACCATGGATATCGTGGGCCACTTCAACTCTATGAGAGCATGGGGCTTGAAGATGCAGATGTTTCTGAGAAAGTGGAAAGCTTCGCCAATATCTTATGGCCGGAAGGAAAGCCAAGTTTGAGGTATGCATTAGGAATGAATGAATTTCATATATTAACTAGCTATACATGGTTTTAAATTTTGAATGGTTTAGAGTTTAGATATCTCTTGAAATTAAAATGCTTTCTATGTAATAAAATAATAATCTTAATGAACAGGTATAGAAATATGTAGAGTTATCAAAAAGAGAAATGTTATTTGTAATCAAACTGTGATAAAGTACTGTGTGATTTATTTGGGAGATTAATCCCGTCTATAAAACATAATGGAGTCTATACTCTATACTACTTAAAATATGTCTTTTAAGAATCAGATGTACATATAGACATATATGGAGTACTAGAGTACATGTTGAAATATGTGCATGTCAAATAAGATAAATACATTTTTTTTTTTTTTTTGGTGCATGATAGTTGCTGTCAAATTTTGATGTGAAAATAGAACAGCTGATTCTTTTCCGGTTATATATTTATATATATCGGTTGTGTGTGACATTTGGTAGCAAAAGCCCAGCAATAACAGGTGACGATTGAATTAATTATTGATTGGAAATGAGAACGGGTTAATTAGAAGACTAAATTAATTTGGTATCATTACCAATTCTTCCTTATAGGAGCATCATTTCCACTTGAATTCCCTAGATTCTACTACCATGCATGTACTTACTTATTGCTTTTGTCATTTGGCAGCAAAAATCTACATTCCTTCACGGTGCAAGTGTCAAGGTCGGATCAGATCATTCGGGAGATGATTTTAACATGTTTAGGTATTGAGAAATACTTGGATGAGCACATGAAATCAACATATTACCTTGCTCGGCTTATCAAGTACAATAGCCCTCAAACAGATGACAAAAAAGTTGGCCTGCCAGCACACACAGACAAGAACATATTGGCCATTCTGTGTCAAGATCAAGTTGACGGTTTAGAGGTGCAGACCAGGAATGGAGAATGGATCAAATGCAAGCCCTCATCATCACATAGTTTCTTTGCTATTGCTGGTGACTTCCTCCATGTAATGTCTATACATTCCAATTTCTCAGAGCAATTAGAATATGTTATAAAAATATGTTACTCTTTAAAATTTGATCATTAGTTAATCCAAGGGCTTATTGAAATATGTTGTAGGCATGGACAAATGGATGGCCGCATGTGCCCTTGCACCGAGTGATCATCAGTGGAAATGAGACAAGGTTCTCTATGGGCCTATTCACAGTCCCAAATCCAGGGTGCATAATAAAGGTTCTCTCATGCATATTGTGGAATCTGATTATCTGAGGATGAGGTGATTAATGTTATATGATTTTTATTTCGATTAAATATTATGTAATGTTTGTAAGATGTTTGCAAGGTGTATGCGTGTATGTCAGTATGCATGAGCTTCTCTTATCCAATATTTCAAATGGAATGGCCTGCATGGATATTGTGTCATCCAAACTTCCAAGAGATTTACAACTAAAATTATCCGCATCACCATTTCTAAAACTCAAGAAGTGAGATTGGATGTATTGCTTGAATAAATTTACTGACAGAGGAAAATAATACATGACAAATCAATCATAGAAAAATAATGTGGTCTTTTTTTATGGGTATACAATAATAATACATACTTCCACATGCTCACTCAACAGTAAACAAGAGCAGTGCACAGATACACACATAACTCTCTTGGTAAAGTACTTTGAAGCACAAAGATCTACCCTACACAAGGGTATGAGAATTACACAAGATGGATCATTCCTGGGATTGCAGCATGAAAATCCTAGAATACAGCAACATGACACATTCAAGGCAAAGCAGTATAACCTATCACCAGAAGAATAATCATGCAGTATACAGTTATGCCAATACAAACGAACCCACCTTAGGCTGTGACAGTTTTTGTTTTGACCCCAACTTTTCTCCAAGAAACACTAGGCATAATCTGTTTTGTGTCAACACGGTCCTTGTAGTGAATAGCAAAGTTGAGCAGTGAATCAAGGAGAGAATCTGAAAGGAGGTGTGGCTTAAGTCCAAGCTCAACTAGCTTAGTGTGCTTGGCATTGTAGTAATGCTCCTCTGCCTCCACTCTCGGGTTTGGCACAGTTATGGTTTCCACATTTAGGCCAAGTTTCTCGCCCGCTTTCGTAACAAGGGCTGCGAGTTGATTGACTGAAAACTGCTCGGTAAATTGATTGAAGACTCGGAACTCCCCAGGCTTTGCGGGGTTGGCAATGGCAAGCTCAACACATTGAACTGTGTCTCTTATGTCAAGGTAGCCCCTAGTCTGAAATATGTGCATTCCAAAATATTAGGAGGGCATTTCATAAATTTCTCCCATGGACACACAAATCAACTCAACTAAAGAGAACCAAAACAAGGGATGGCTAAGAAAAAAAAAAAAAGAAGCCAATATATTATAATCTCCATGGAATGAGGTGCATACGGAATTGAGATAAAATTAACATTGCACTACGTATAAGTGGGAGTGGCCAATGACAGTTCTTCAATAGCTCCCAGATATCTAGAGTGAGCTGTGTAAACACCACAATGCTACAATAATGGGGAAAGGGGGCTAGATTTTTAAGCATGAAAGAAAAATGTCAAGGCCTAAGAAATTGCAGACTTTGATCAGTTCACTATTTCTTCATGCTGTAAAATCTTAGAAGTAACTGATGCTGAGAAAAGATAATTCTAATATTCAGATAAACATCTAATGCAGGCATAAGTTTCGACTGCGGCAACAATAAGTTGACGCTGAATCAAACATGTCAAACGCAAACTCAAAACTAGATAGAAATCTCTAAGCTAAATGCTTAGTCACACAAATATGCAGGGGAAAAAAAGGAGGGTGGGGCAGTTGACTGCCAGTATTGTTAACTATATATGGTGCAACTAAACAAACATACAAGTGCAACTGTGCAAGCCATGCTGGACTATATTTAATTAAACTAAGTAATTTGGTTATAAGGCCTCACTTGGTGTATTACCACATATTTTATTAGCAATAGCCAGTTCCATTAATCAGAAAATGTTTGCAGCATCAGACCATGGAGGAAATATAAACTTTTTCTGGTATCTCCAAGAAATGAAGCGAACAAAACAGAAGTGGCAGATCTTGACCTAAAGTTTTGAAGGGGCCACTAAACCTCCTCTTTGGAGATCAAGCTTTATGTTGATTTTTCTATACGTGTGTGCTTCTCTTATAAGGAATACAAAATTATTAGCATTTTTTGTTTGAAACAAAATATTTCAAGTATTAGAATAGCTAATTAATCCAATACTAATAAATCTACAATTAAGATAATAAAAACCTCAACTTGAACTACTACTCTATTGAAAGTGTGAAAAATTAAGAACTGATCCAAAATTAAAACACTTTTAATGAACCTTTTTCATATAAATCAACATTGAATGCGATAAATTCACTTCCATTTCTATACATAATATGACTTGATTATTTTCATTATTGAAAATGAGCATTTGTTTAAAAGTTAAGATTCCATGAACCAATCATTCAATAAAGTAGTATTTGTTTAATTTTCCTATTTCTAGCAAATTTTGACACTACTTAGGGCTGTGTTAATGTGCTCAATAAGTTGGTGGAATGGCAAAATCAATTGTAATGGCCTATCGAAATGGATACTTTTATAGTCAATAAACATATCATATGAATCAATTCATATTTTGTGAGGCAATACACTTTTTTATAAACTTTAAGATAATTAGTGTTAAACACATACAAATTTGTAATATCCCAAAATTTGTTCCCTTGTCATACCAATCATCAAAAGTCACTCTTCTACTAATTGAATAAGAAATGGACTAATAAATAGATGGGTATGTTACCTGGCCTCCCTTACCATATACAGTGAGTGGATGACCAACAGCAGCCTGAACACAGAACCGATTCAATGCAGTTCCAAATATTCCATCATAATCAAACCTATTATGCAGCTCTTCATGCATTGCAGTCTCATCTGTTCTTACCCCATATACCACTCCTTGATTCAGATCTGTTGCTCGAATCCCCAAGCTTTGCAAGTGAAGGCTATGTTATTTGAATCATGAACCTTGCTCAGATGATAGAATGAGCTGGCTTGCTTCGGATATGGCAAAGTGTCTGTCCTTCCATTGTGAGTAATGGTAATATAACCTTCCTCAATATCAATATTTGGAGTCCCATATTCACCCATGGTCCCAAGCTTAACCAGATGACATTGCTCTCTGAACTCTTTTATAGCAAAGAGCACATTCAGGGTCCCGATAACATTATTCTGCTGTGTAAACACAGCTCTTGGCCGATCGATCATAGAATAAGGAGCAGAACGCTGTTCACCAAAATGGACAACAGCATCAGGTTCAAATGACTTGAAGGTTTCGGATAAGAACTCAAAGTCACATATATCACCAATGTGTAGCTCAATACTTTTTCCAGTGAGAGATTTCCAACATTGAATGCGATTCTGGATGGAGGATATTGGTGTTAGAGAATCCAATCCAAGTTGGTGATCAAAGAGGCGCCGAATAAGACTGTCAACAATGGCAACCTCATAGCCCTTGTTAGAGAGGTGGAGGGCAGTTGCCCAACCACAGTAACCATCTCCACCGATGACAATGACTCGCTGTGGTTTAAAAGGGTCACCTGAGCTAGTTTGAACTGGGGCTTCCCGGCTAGTTGAAACTGTGGTAGCGTGGACTACTAAACTTTTTCTTGTCTTCTGTTGTTGCAGAAAAAGCCTTCGAAATGGAGATCTGGAATTCTTGCAAGCAACCGAGATAGAAAATGATGTTGAACATTGGTTAAGAGGTTTTAAGCAAGGTTTGTTTCTAGAGGAGATAGTCAGGGAGCAAGAAGATGATAGTAATTGAGCCATCTCAATCTAGAGCTCCTACAACTACTTTGAACACGTTCCTGAAACAAGAATTAAAAGCTTGTCATTCTTATTTCACTCCAAACAAGAATTAAATACTTAACTCATCAGGCACCAACAATGATTCATGGACTTACTAACATAATTTCATACTATGTGGATTAAAAAGCAAATCGAGAAGAACGCGAACTGGTAGCAATGAGCAAGCATCAATACAACAATCATGATGAATAAAATGAACACCCGCACTAGGAAAATGGACGATAGATACTTATCATAATTCTTTTTTTTTTCTCATCCAAACACTGATTTCCAGGTTTGAACCGGGTCGGCCTACTGTGGGATAAAGCTTTACCAGCACTGGTTTTTTCCATCCACAAGGTTAGTTGAAAAGGCAGGAATACCAGCTGGATAGGGTATATATTGCTCATTTTTTCATGCCATAAGACCTTGAACATCATTGACTGACCATTTCAAAAATCAATGTCATGCAAAATTACTCCAAAAGCTCTTTGTAGAGCTAGGTTTGCCATAAGCTCCTAGTCTCTTACCAATATCGTTAATATCGATTGCTCTTATTTAAAAGCCAGTCCTTTGCATTATTACATTTTTATTAAGAATAAGAATAAAAAACACCTTGTTCCTCAGGGGAGTAATAATGATTCATGGAGCCAGTGCCACAAACGCAAGTTCCAAGCTTTGTGAATCACAATAAGCAAGTGACCAAAAACAAATAACGATAATTTCATGAGCAAGCATCAATACAGCACAAGCATGGTTAATTAGAATCAGCAAAAGGAACAGACCAAGTTAGAGAAATGGAACAGAGAGCGCTGACCACAATAATTTCAGCTGAAAAGACAGGAAAACCAGCTGGAACCTAACAACAACAACAACAACAAAGAGAACATAATGGAGATTGCAAGAGATGATAAGGGGTGGAATTGATTTTTCACCTTTGAGATAACAACAGAATTGGAGAAGAGAGTTAGTGAGTTAAGTGTGGAGTCAAGAAGAGTCAAATGGGTGGGTTTGACTCTAATGGTGGTGGCTGTTGCGGATAAACCCCTCCTAGTCCCCGCAGTGCAGAATGCAATCTTTTGGGTTTCAACGGGAATCCAAATGGGTGTTAGAGGAATATCCTCTTCTTCTTCTTGTCTCTCTCTGGACGCTTCATTTTAACATAGACACTGGGTTATAACAAAGTATGTGACGTTAAGTTTCAGCCCAATGTGATGTTAATCAGTAAAAGTTAAGGAGGCCAGAACGTTTGTTAACCCGGAAGTTCTTATTGGGCTTGACCGAAAACAAAAAGGACTTCATGGGGAGGAGATATATTGTTTTGTGTGTTTTTGTTTGGAGAATTGCGAGGATATGCCTCTAGTTTCAGTCGTCTAACCATTATGTTCTTCTGCTGATGTGAAATATTTATCATGACGTAAGCTCGATTGAACTTTGGTTAATATGTTTGTTACCTTTTGCTAGGGTGAAAGTAAATTAGGTCGTTTATCAAAAACTTTTAGTCTTACCTACATTCAGTTTAATTAGATTTGACTTATTTAATAAATAAATTAGGTTAAAACTTTTTAAAAAGTATTTTTAACTAATTAGGCTGAAAAAATGGCCTATTAGGTTTAATAGGTTAGCCTAATATTATTATTATTATTATTATTATTATTATTATATAACTATTTTAATCTATTTAAAAATATTTTTTTTAACATATTTAGTAATATTTTGGCTTATTTAATAGTAAATTTTTTGGTTATTTTAAACTATTTTATAATCAAATAGTTCTCTAGATAAATTTTTAAGCAAGAAGACTTCTAAGAATGGTAGGATAAGACCATAAAAAAATATTTATATCAAGTAATAAACTAAGACTTTAACTCCTTTTTAAGAATATAAGCTCAACCTATAAACTAAAGCGTACCATAGCTTGTTATATTCCCACCCACTTCCACTTGTAAAAGTACCATCAGGACCAAGTGTCTTGCGATGTGTAAAAGTTACTTATAGTGTGATGTGTAATCGTTTACATGTTTTGATGTGTTATTTTGATGATGTATAGTCTCATTGATGGTCATGTAATTGGGGGATTTATTTGTATGATGTCAAGTGTCAAGCTATCTGATGTAATTAGCCTTTTGTCTTTGATTACTCATAAATGAAAATGTTTGTTGACCAATAAAAAAAAATAGTGCCTCTGAAGTTCCAACAAATTCCCCCTCCCTTGGGAAAGAAAAAACTGAAATTTGGCTTTAGAAAATATTTTTATTTGCTGATTTAATTATTAATTACAAAAATATTATCTTATTTTTATTTTGTTTTATATTTTCCAAATTTCATAAAGAAAATTATGAAAACATGAAGTTGCATTATTATTTTTTATTATTTTATGTATAAAATTTTTAAAATATAAAATAAAATAAAAATAAGGCAATATTTTTGTAATTAATAGTATAATTAAGAAACAAAAAACATCATTTTTAAAGCAAAACAGGTGTTAATTGACAGTCTATGTTATTTGTGAGTTTGTAAATTGATATTAAATTGAAGGTAAAGGATGGAATAAACAGAACATTTGCGAGATAAAGGTTTTCAGAAAATTTTGTTGTGCAGAAATAGATGTAACAGTTTGACTACCATTAGGAAAATTGATGACAATAGGTTTTATAGATTTGTGATAGTAAAAACAAGATAGGGTATGACAAACATGCATGACCTGTGGCTCGTGTGTCAAGGATCCAAAGATCAGTATGTTTAAAATGAGTAGTGTAACACTAATAATTAACCCAATACACCTAGGATTGATTAATTACTAGACTTTACTCTTTGCTTCAGTTCCTTAATCATGCTTTGAAAATACTTAGTAAAATTACGAGCCATTTTTTTTTAAACATAATTGAAAACGTGAGCGCGCTTAACGTGAATAATTTAGCAAAATTTAAA
This sequence comes from Dalbergia oliveri, assembly GCA_030441495.1. Classification (NCBI taxonomy): domain Eukaryota; kingdom Viridiplantae; phylum Streptophyta; class Magnoliopsida; order Fabales; family Fabaceae; genus Dalbergia; species Dalbergia oliveri. Next base: position 18,709,685 of record JAMLFY010000008.1, read on the forward strand.
AGACACATAGGAATTTACAAACATCACATCATAATATATTGGCTCCATCATAGCATCCATAATTACATATCATATAGATATTTTGCCTACCAACAGAATAAGACTAAGTGTAGGCAATCTAACAAAACATAAATAATATATGGATGGAAGGACATCCATTAATGGCACCTAGTAATAACACTCCAGGGATAGGGATAGATATATGAAATATACGAGTGAAACTCAGGATCAAGTTCAGCTCCGTAGCCTCAATGTGATTCACGAACGCTTCCTCTTCTGAAGACGAGATGGAAAGAAAAATAGAGGGAGTGAGAAACTTATAAAAAGAATCTAGTAGGGTACTCACCTCATGATGCATTGTGTCATCATCATCGTCCCCAGGAACCTCGGGTTATTATGAAATAGTGAGCATGCTAAGATTGATTTATTAAGTTCGAAAATATACTTTCCGAGGTTCGTCGATTTTAATCATGCGTCTTATAATGCATCATAAACTTAGCATGTCATGTTTATAATGAACTTTTCCTTTTATCAACACATCATATTCTTCATCATCATATCATAAATACTATGCATAAAAGAACATCATATTTCTCATCATCAAATCATAAATACTATGCATAGAAGAACATCATATTTCCCATCATCATCTCATAAAATGCTATGCACAGAAGAACATCATACCATAATAGCTATGCACAAGACATGGTGCACATATTTCATTCCTTTAGTGTCCTAGGTGACTTATAATCTTGTCATCATCATCATTATTTTCCTTGGGGCCACCCTATACTCCACCCTTTTGGGAGTAATCTAGGTTATGGGCTCATACATTACTAGTCGTCACTAGCATATACTTATCCCTTTTGATAAGTTAAAATCCACTCTACCCTTTTGAGAGAACGGGCTAGGGGGCAAGAATCACCTTTTCACCACCTCTAGTCTGATGGGTCTTAAAGGATCATTTTCTCAAGATCACCTTTTCACCACTTATAGTCTGATGGGTCCAAAGGATCATTTCCTCATGAGTTTAAGTCACCATTAGGTCTTAGCATGTTATATCATAATCATCAAGATACATGAACATTCTCATTGTTTGCAATAGCAATTATAACATGCAAGCCATGAAATCATTCAATAATATCAAATTCTCAGTAGGCATTACATCATCATATAACTGACATTCCAAAGTATCAAAAGATGTCATCTAAAATTTTCAGGAAGCTCCTTATCTAAACATAATAATATGGTTCTTAAGGTCACTAAAGGCTCAAAGGAATGCATAAATTTCATTCTCTAAAGTTCTAGAAATCTTGCTTTTACTTTCTAGGAAGCTAGTTTTATCTCTAACATGCATAGAATCATTCCTTTAGCAATAAACCATAATTATCACAACTTCAAACATATTAAATCATCATCATTTATTGGTATTAATCTCATATCAGAAGCCGAATCATGAACCTCATATAATTGTATGAAATCACATTTTAAGTGAACATAAAATATTAGTTTCCGTAGAATCCTTGCAAAGCTTTAAAACTCTTTTAGAAACTAATTCTTTTTGAAAGAATCTTCATAATTAAAATTCTCACTTAAGATAAAAGGAGCAAGTCTTGAGCTTAAGAGATTTATGTGATATCTTAGAATCATAAACATGCTATGCAACCTCATTTTAATCTTGTCATTATAAGGTGATAACTTGGAATTATAAACATGATATGCAAATCCATTTCTTTATCTTTAAGATTTAAGGTGATGACTTGAAAATTAAACATGATGCAAGAGCTTGAAATATAAACATGATGCAAGAAACTGAAGCGCGGTAGTCGCAGGGACCAGTGGAGGGAGGAGAATCTTAAGAAACAGGCGGTAATCGCACTAGACCGGTGAAGGGAGAAGAGAATTATTATTACATCTTTTTAAGCTCCAATTTCAAGACTTCTTAAAGAATCAATTCTTTAACTCCAATAATCTTATTTCTTTGCTTGTGATACTTGGGTAAGTCTTTGAGCTCTAGGATCTTTAGGTGATGACATAAAAATAAACATGTCATGCGTTGATTCTTTTAGCCATTATAAAATAAAGTGAGAACATAAAATAAATATGAGATGCAACTTCTTTATTATCTTTAGAGATTAAGTGACAACATGAAATATAAACATGAAATGCAAACTTGGAAATTTAAACATGAGTATGCAAGTCATTTATTCATTCTTGAAATTTTAGTGATGACATAGAAAGTAAACATGATTATGCAAGGCATAAACTTAAACATGGATGCAAGTTCATTTGATTTCTTTACTAGAGCTCCTTCAAGACTTTATAGAAATACAAATTCAATATATATATCTTAACAAGACAAAGTGAGAAATACATCTTTCAAATTCTAAACTCAAGATCATAAAATCATCATAAAAACACCATTCTTTAAAATTTTGCATCAAGTGGAACTTTCAAGCTTTAAAGGCCTAACTTGTGATGGATTCACAACCCACCTTCAAGGTCCTCATCATCAAGCCATCATCTTAGTCCCATCTAGGCCATATGGCCGAATTGGTTAAAGAAAAGGAAGAAGAAAACCAAATGGAAAAACTAGAAAAAATCCATGAAATCATCATTTTGAACCAAGAACAACACTTAGCAACACATAGAAATAAACTTAAAAACAACTCCCTACCTAATCTGATTTGAAGGAAAGGAAGAGAACTTGGTTTCTTTGAGTGAAATGGAAGAAAATTTCTTTGAAAACTGAAGAGAATTCAGCCAAGGAGGAGGAAGAAAGAAAGCTTTTGGTGCTTCTAAGAACTAGAATTGTGTAAGTTATGATCAAAGGCTTCTAACACCTCTTTAAGCATGCCTATTTATAGAGATTTTGAAGCTCATAAATGGATAAATGAAGGAGGAAGGCTGATGGATTTTCATGGGGAACAAAGGGAGGAAAATCATTCCTTGTTTAAGGCATGTTTTATGCCATGTTTTAGGGAATTTTTGGCATTTTGTTTTAGTGTATCTTTGGGAAATTATTCTGATGCATAATGGCATCAATAATTTCGTGCATTACAGCCCAAGAAGGAGAAATTTGTGTGTTCCATGTATTATTTAGGTGTAGGCAAGGTATTCATGCAATTTAGAGAATTTACGGTTAAGGGCTTAGGTGAATTAGTAAGCAATTTGAGTGTTTTAAAGCAATTTTAGGTTCTAATCAATTTAAATAAATAATTTTGACTCTAGATTAATAATTAGAATTTAATAAGCTTTAATTTGAGCCTAATATTGCTTAGGTTTGTTAGACGAATCAAAAATCTCAAAATTTGTAAAACTGCATAAAGGGCAAAACGGTCATTTTACTTAAAAATTGCCCGAGACCACCGAGCTTAACCAATGGTTAATCATGGCTTAAAAACACCTTTTAACACATTTTAGTGAGGTTCGGGCTAGTCGGCACAAATCGAAGTTAAAACGGCAAGGGCGTTTTGGTCATTTCGCGTCGAGCTCAAAATTAGGATTCTTCTCCTCTATTAACACACATAACACAAACATAGCAGGAACTTCATTAACATTAGGAACTGGCTTCATGATCATGATCTGTGATCTAACATTGGCAAATTGTTCACTTAATACTCTTAAAAGTCTGATGACTAACTCCCTGTATTTGTAACCCAACTGACTCCTAAACCACACGTACATAAACCAACACAGCTATTGATCATACAAGGGGGAATGGGTTCAAAATTATCCAGTTCTTCCAAAAATATTTCAACTGAGTATAATATTTTGTAATGGGAAAGGTCACTTTCTTTGACGACATAGATTTTCTTGGAGGTCTGCAATGCGATACAAATCCCCTTGATGATATATCTTCTTGAGATTGCTCCATAAATCTGAAGTGACTTCAATGCCATAGGACGCTTTGATAAATCTCTGGGTTGAGGGAATTCGAGATCCAAGATAGGACCATGGTGTTAGTGTAATCCCATGCAAAAAATTATGGATCATCCTCTGCTAGTTTCAAGATCGATCCATCGATGAACTTGAGCTTGTTCTTGGACTTCAACGCAACAAGCATAGCCCTCTCCAAGAGATGATAATTGCTCCCATGGAGAATTGATCAAGATTGCACTTGGACTTTCATTTGCAGATAATAAGGATTATGCAATATATTGGATTGACCCTTGCAGTTTGAGTTGTGGTAAAAGACAATGATGGATCCACTGGAGGAATTTCTTGATCTTCAACATTTGGATTAGCCATAGAACATGCAGCAATAGCAAACCCTTGAAGATCCTGATACCATGTAGAAAAATGAAAAACAATTGTGTTCTTAGATGAAGAACACCTTAAAATGAGAACTCGATCTTGGAGAAGAAGAAGGTGAAGAAGAGATGTGTTCATTATGAAGCTATAATCAAAGTTTCGACTTTACAGAGACTAACAGCTAGCTTATATACAATCTTAGATTGAGATAAGAATGAGTAACAAACTAACAGATTAACTAACTGTTGAAACTAAGCCTAACTAACAGAGTGACTGGGCTAGGCATGTATTGGTGAACTATATCCACACAGGAAAACCACAGTTGACAAGGTGTCAATTCCAAATTGTTTCCAGTCTTTACCTAGAGAAGGAAATATGTTGCTTTAAGACAAAAAGGGTGATGCACCTGAGCAATGTTATTACAAGACTTAAAAATAGGTGTCCAATTGGGATATATGCTCCTTCATCATGTGATGGATGAATGGGGATAGTGGAGCCTACCATCACATGAAATAATGATAGAGTAAGTGTTCCAATTGGGCACCTACTTTTAGGTGTTTGAGTACATTTTTGTTAAAAGAGTTGGTAACATTTCAAAGCCTCCCTCTAGTGATTCTAGAAAAGAAGGGATTGATCCTGATTGTTTAGATGCAAATAATTCTCATGCCAAACATGACAAGCCTACTAAATCATTGAATGGCGATACTTCTAAGTCAATCACACAGATGATGACAAGAAGCAATCGTGTTAAAATGAAGTGTCTCTAATCTCTATCACCTGGAAAAGTTCAAATGTAGGATGTCCAGGAATTCAGCTGATAATTTAATTAACACACATCTTCTAACTGCATATAATTCTATTTCTGCCAATGGTAGAGTTGCTGGCTTGAGGTTAGAAGAAAACTATATTGTTCAATTATGGCATTGTTGATATGGCATGTTGTGAAAGTAATGCTCCTATATTATCTGAGGGTGCTATTGTATAAGAAAATTGGGATATTGTCATCCTTGTAACAAGAATTAAAACTATGATTCAAGATGATCGATATTGCCCTACAACAAGCTAGTGTAGTCAGTCAGGGTTCTAATAGTGAAACAATTAATTCAGATGATATAGCATCACTTTTCCCCATGCTCATATCGTGAAAGATGCTAGAAAGCAAGTGTCCCCTAGTAATGTCATTTTATGCTCTGCTAAATGCGACATACAATCATTTCCAGATTATAATATTCCAATTGGATATGGTGATGAAGGGGATAAAAGTGAGATCAAAAAGAGAAAATTTAGGTGCTATGTGTCAGAGAGGGAGAGAGAATTGAACCACACAAAATTGACCTAGAAAGGGTTAGAATGGCAAAAGGATTTGAGCATCGGGTTGGAAATAGATCCTCTCATGTCAAAATTTCACATGACCTTGTCTTATGTAATTTCTCACCCTTAATTCTTTTATGCCACATGTTTTGTTTGGATGACAATTTTGAAATCAATGGTACACATGACAAAGTCATGTGAAATTTTGAAATGAGAGGATCCATATCTGCTCAAGTCAATTATAGTGTAGAGGAATTTGTTTTTGAAGAGTTTAAGAAAATTATCATGGATATATCTTACAAAGCAACCTTGGTCCATGAAATTTGTGCACTCTTTGAACCTGAGTTTTGAATTTTTTTTTAAGACTCAGTTTGTCCTTATAATTTGTAATGAGATTGCTAATGCTCTAATTCACTGAGCAAAATTTCAATCATCAAAAGTGTAGCCGAGGGAAGTACCAATTTTGTATAGTAAAAGCTTGTGGTTCGAGATATTGCATTTGAATAAATTTGTATCTTCTATCAAAACATAAATAAAAATTAGAGAACAAGAAGAACACACGTTATAAGAGAGAATCTGAACTCTAAACTGAAAAATTGATTTACTGAGAATGAATGAATGATCAAAGTCACAATGCACTCCCTACTAAGAAAGAAAAAAAAAAAGAGAGTTACAATTCACTACAAGAGAGGTAACTAGCATCTGCCACAATTAGTAAGATTCAACGAATAACTAGCTTAATAGCCTATCAAGTAGAAAACTAAACTGATAGCTAGCTAACGGACATTTAACCAACTATGTCACTTTGATTTTATGCCTTAGGATCAGGTTACAAGTTATGTAAAAACATAACTAATTATATATTGGCGATTATCCTAAACTTTAGGACAAAAAAATCTTTCATCCTTCTTAAAATTCCACCGCTATATATCATACGAAGAAATTTGCACAATTTATTTGGCAAGTTACATCACTTCATTGTAATCAAGGGCTACATGATAAAACATGGTGTGTAATTATAAAACAATATTTGTTATAGCACAAATTTTAACTTCGTACATAGCGTGAGCATTATTCATAAAATTGAACTCTGCAAGGTTTTGAATTAATATTTATGTTTTGGCAATGCTAATTCTAACTTGCAACTGAACAACATTATAAAGACTACATTGTGTGAAAAGTGAAACTCAATAGGCTAAAATGCAGATATCTATCCGTTCTTGTTTAGGTATACTACATGCTACTATTACATGTACATTTTCAAAAAATAAAAAATCATCTAGTCATCCAACATAGGAACATAGCATTGTTTTGGCTCATCATCTAGCAATATTCCAAAACCCCTCTTAGGGACAAGATCAATACTCAAATCACCAACGTGGATTCATGATCACACGCTTTGTCCACAACCAACTACACTTAATTTTAGCCCACACCCCCATTTCCACACTGAATTTTATCTTCTCCCCATCTTTGTCCTTCTTGATCATTTTCACAATCCACCCTTTCATCATGGGTTGATCCCCATCTATGCCCCATACATTCCTCGCAGCCTAAAGCTAACAATTCTATGCTCCCTTGGTCCCAAAACAAATGGCTTCATCAATGAACTCACCACCAAAACCTCATCTTTGTATAGCACCATACCTTCCACGTGATCAAAGTACAATGTTGAGATGAGGTTTGAGTTTTGGATTGCCAAAATCACGTCCCATTTGGCTGAAACCTTTGTATCCGTAACATTGAGCCCGCATAGAAACACCAAGAATTTCCATGGTGGGGGTTTTTGCTTGACCCGAAAGCTCTATGAGGATGCTTGGGGCACAAGTAAGCACTATCATTGTGCATGACATGAAGAGAATGATGACCCTCATGATTATGGAAGGGCTATGATTTGAATGGTCCCTTTTCACATTCCTCATCAATTGAGAATACTTCATTGTTGATAATAGAATGTGACTTTGTGAAAGTGAATAATGCCTCTTGAGAATATTGGAGCTAGAAATTCACAATGAGATTTGGCCAATGATGGAATCATCATGGGTCTCAAGAGGAATTAATAATGAAGTGACCGGTTTTCCTCACCAACTTGTTTTTGTTCAGACACGAGAGCTTTACATGTTCTAGTTGCAACGACTTGATGGCTATAACAATTAACGAATCACACCATTAATAAATGGTATGTGGTTACACAACGAAAATGTTAACATTAGCCAAAGGCGTTGTGTGAGCCAACTCCACTTGTAACTTTGTTGCCCTGCCATTCAGCTCAAAATGGTGAGATTGGGAAGGTAATGGATAAATTAAAGCGATCTATTTGCTTAGCTGTTTGTTCATGATTGTTAACCAATATTCAGATTTTTATAGGTGACAACTGTAATGTTTTAGTTATATTAAAACGAGAAATAAAAACTGAAATTCGTCTTCAGAATTTGTTTGCAGTTTCTCTTCCGTGGTATGTGTGTTCTAGATTTCAAGGAATTTTTACGTATAATTATTTTCTACAGATGAGAAAATAACTGCAGATATTGAAGTTTCAAAGCATTGAAAATTTGAAATTTGTGGACAAACATATTTTATAAATGCGAGCAAATTTACATGCATCGGCGTGCGTGGCAAATTGCATTTTTATGTTTTAGTTACTTATTTAAGGCTTAAATATCTTTTATAGTCTTCCTAAATATAAGTTGATTTAATTTTGATCCGTCTAGAATTTTTGCTTTAATTTTGGTCCCTCTTTTTTTCATTATTTTATTTTCTGTTCTTTTTGTGTAGGCTTATAATGCTAAATGGTGATATATATGAGGACTAAGGGAATTTTCTTTTATGAGGAAACAAAAAATATTTTCAATTTTTTCAATGACTAAATGCATATTTAAATATATTCACAGGGAACAAAGCGTAAAATGATAGGGACCAAAAATAAAGAATGTAAAAAAAAGAGGGACCAAAACTAAAATAAAATTTTTAGGGGGATTAAAATCAAACCAACTAATACTTATAGGGACTAAAAACATATTTAAGTCTTTATTTAAAATCATTTACATATAAAAGTTATACAAGCATAATAATTATCTTAGAAAGTAGTCGTTCAAATCAAATGGTTAACATATAAAAAGATAAGTTTTTAGGTTAAAAATCACAAATATGACATTACATAATTAGTTAGTAATATAAAATTGCATTAGTAACTGATAGAACGAATAAAAATCTATAATTATTATTTTTAAAATTTAAAACATAATTTTTTTCAAAAAAACATGACTCTTTGACAGAAAAAGCCAAATTCACTTGAGCTTTAATTACAGCACTAAAATACACGCTCAAAATGTTATATTTAGTACGTAAACCTCTTACTATTAAAAAGGTTTAAAAAATAGTAAAATTTCCAAAATCTTACACAATGATTTTCATGTTTATATATGGTTGGACTTAGAGGCAGGGGAGGCTCCTTGTGTTGGGTAGGCCTCCTAAAATTTCGACTTTCTTAATAGTTTTCTTAATTTTTTTTTAATTTGACTCCCTCTAAAAAAATTATTTTTAATTCTTATTAATTTTTCTATTTAACTAGATGTTTGAATATTATAACAAATAAGATGTTGTGCATATACATGTGTTTTCTTGAGTTTTATTTATAAAATATTTATTTCTATTACATTTGATAATTTTATTTAAGTTTTTAAATTAAATAAAAATTATAAGATATATATATTCTTTGTATAAAATTAATTAATAAATATTGGCCTAGTTTAGCTCCGCCCCTGCTTAGAGGCCTCAATTTACATGGGTGATCATTGATCAAGTGGAGGAACACCTGTAGTTACTTTGATAACAGTTCCTACATTTTAAATTGGGTTTTTATCCATATTTTAATTAGCAATAGTGCTACATACGCCCCCGAAAAGTTTGACCCGAGTTGCAAATCTAGACTCACATGTTTTTATTTTCACTTTTCAGTTTCATTTATAAATCCAGGTCTTTTTGGTTTCATTTTTTACTTTTTAGTCTTTATTTTTAGTTTTACAGTTTTTCAAATTTTATGAAAAAAATTTTAAAAACTATAAAATCTAATTTCTTTTATATTTTATTTATAATTTTCAGTATCTTCTTTATAAAATTTTAAAAATTAAAAAATTAAAAATAAAAATTGAAATCAAATACACCCTAACTCTATATTGGAGAACAGGTAACAACACCAAACACGCCTGGGCAGTTAAAAATTGAGAATAAATCATGCAATGGCAAGTATATCGTTCCGAGAAAGTGACTCGGGCCATCAAGAATTTTCCTTTAATTAGTACTCTGTTTATTTTATATTAATAGTTATTTTTAAAAAATTATATAATTTTAGTATATTGAAAAGTAAATAAATTTAACTATAATGTATAATCAGATACATTTACTTTCAATATATAAAAATTACACAATTTTTCAAAAGTGAGAACTAAAATGGAATTGAGAGAATATTTAGTTAAATATTGATGATATTTTGTAGAAACTACCAGATGAAGGGATAAATTCCTATAATATATAATAATATAATATAATGGTACTAATATTGATGTTACATTCGAATATATTTTGTTTTACCGTTGGGATTATTGCATCAATCAATTGCAGAAGATTGATTGTGTGGCTTTACCCTTCCATTGCACTTTAAAAAGGGAGAAATAAAAACAAATATCATTATCTAGCTCGCTAAGGGTAATAGCCAAATAAGACCTACTACAACAGCAAGAGCTGGCTTTACTCCATCACATTTAATTTAATGGTTATAGCAACAACAGTCACAATTAACCAAAGGACACAAAAAACAGGTACCAAGACTCATGTAAATTAACATGATGCAAATTAGGCCATTTCGATTCATTCCCAAATAGAAGATATACATCATTATACATGTCCGTGATATTTTAATTGTAATGCAAAGTTATTTCATACTATACATCTAACACCATGGGGATAAAGAGGGAAAGAAGAAAAATTAACAAAAAAAAAATGGAAAATGCGCTGTGTGAAATTTTGTTTGTTGCAGAACCATGAGTTCATGACTGGTTCCATTTTCTGCAAAGTTGCTTCCTGAAAGACATTGAAATATTATATATATATAAAGGGTCACACCTCATGCAACGTTCTGACAAACAAAAAATTGCAGACTCATCCCCAAGGATTATGATTGAATAGATTTCCTTGTTGACCTGTACATTTGAAGGAAACTAGCAATCAGACTTCTCAAGACAGTAGCATATATACAACTTGGAAAATTATTACATGGATGTTTATATTCTTGATCATATAAAACTCTTCATTTTCTATCTTTGTCACAGTTGTAATCGAGTATATCACAAGAGTATAGAAATGTCTGCTTGATATTTCTTACTGGACATGATTTTCCTTATCCCTAGGCATTTTCATTTTTTACACAGATTGACAAGATTGGAAGAGTAAAAAGTTATAATTGTGTAATTGAGTAAAGAGAAAAAAAGTAAAACAAAATTGGAAGTTCCTGCTTGGGGAGGGTGATGCCCTACCTTTGAACTTGTTTGGCTTGAATGCACTTTGCATGCAAAGCTTGATGCTACTTGGCCAGTTTCAGTTTCTTATGGTTGGCAGGACTGTTTCAAAAGCTTCAACTAGCAGCTCCACTTTTCTTTTCCTTGCTGGTGTTAATTTGGAAACAACCTGTCGAAGCGCATAATCAAGCATCCATTCTTCTGTGCCTTTTCTTTCAGCCATGTCTTGATGCCTTAAGTTAACTTTTTCAGCTTCTGGATCAGGCTCTATGGGAAGATATCTAGGCCCTCTTGGATTGAACTTTCTTACTTTCTCCAATGCCTTGATGAATCTCCTTAGCAGGATCACTTTTTTAAGATTGCTCCAGCTTCTGGGTAATTGCTGGTTTGGGTTGTTTCCCTCCTTTGATGCTGTTCCTTCTTCCTCCTTTTGTTCTTGAGTTATTCCATTTCCTGATGCAATCCTTTCTTCCTTTTGGCTGAGGCCTTCACCGCACACACTTTCAGTTCTGCTGGATTGTTTGGTGTTGTCTGAAATTGTGTTGTCAGTAAGCAACTGTCTGTCTGGAGTGTGATCCTGAACATCAGGAATGATTGAATCAATCGCTTCTTCTACCATCTTGATGGCTTCAATCTGTTGGAGTTCAAGTTCTGGATCAGCTACACTATGATCCTTGAAGTCCATATCTTGATTCATCACATGTGTACTTTCATATGGGACAGAAGTTCCTCTTATGCTGCTGCTTTCATACTCTGACACTTTCTCATCTGCCCCATCACTTAGTGACTTGGAATCATTTCCTGCTAAATCTGATACCATATGCTTATACACCAAGTACCACAGTCCCATGTAGTTCTGTTTCTCTGGCTGAGTCTCAGGTTCTATTGTAGCACTCACAGGACCTTTAGATTGCTCATGTGCAGGGATCTCTTCAAGAGCGCTAGTTACCGGATTAGCTTTTTCAATCCTTTCTTTTCTGTCTGCTGTTCGCTCATCTTCATCTAATAGGTCTGAAGATTCTCCTGAACCAATCAAATTAGTTCCAAGTGACCTGGCAAGACCTTTTAGGAGTAAACTTTTAGACAAAGAAAATTGTCCACTATTAGCACCAATATTATTCTTGGTTTCATAATCTCCTCCAGATGACTCAGATTGGCTAGTCAAACTTCCTTCATCTGAATTTGATATCAACCCTTCTGGAACTTCATTGATTATTCCTTTGCTTGGAGCCTCCTCATGACAGCTGCTTATATTTTCAACTGGCTTGCTTAAGGACCTTGATCCGGAATCTTTTATCTCTGCAAGATGAATATTATCATTGCCATTTAGTGCCTTCTCCCCATCATCATAACTGCTAGCTAGACTTTGCTTTGAATTCAATTCTTCTTCAACAGCTCCAGGTGCAGGCATATTCTCAATTGTCTTGGTCCCAGGATGGTCAAGACATCTTTGAGCACAATAGGATTGTGCAATTCAGGCATTGGATTATCACTAGCATTATCTAAAAATTCCATAATAGTATTATGAGAACATGATGCTTTTCCAAGCAATATCTTAGAAGAATACCCATAATCGCTACCTTTGTCTGTTTTTTCCTTGCCATGATCTGAGGAGTCATAAAGAGGTTGAATTGGATTTGCTTGAGTTTCCATTGTTGTGGAAGACAGTGAGCCATTTTGAGCATCTTGGAATGGCTGAATTGTTTCAAAAGCTTCCACAAGAAGAGCCACTTTTTGTCTCTGAGCAGGTGCAAGTTTAGAAATAACCTTTTGAAGTGCATAGTCAAGCATCCATTCCTCAGCACTTCTTTCTCTTCTGCTGTTTGGTGCTTGAGAAAAACTTTTTCTGCTTCAAAACCAGCATCCAAAGGCAAATGTCTTGGTCGTCGAAAATTTAACTTTCTCACCTTCTCCAATGCCTTCACAAACCTTCTCAAGACAAGTAACTTTTTCAGAGTGCTCCAGCTTTTTGGTGTTTTTGGGTCAGGTTTGGATCCCATTCTCTGTCCTGTCATCTCTTCTGCATGACTTCTTAAGTGGTCATCTTTCGGCCACGTTTCTTCTTGAGGAGATTCTCTGGATGCTGAGATGTTACCATCCTCTCTTTTATCTTCACTCTTTTCTGAGAGTTCCTCATCCGAGCCAGTGCCTCTAGATTTGAGATCATCATCAGGAGAGGGATCTTCCGGTTCTGGGAGAAGAATTTCATCAAATGCTTTCTGCACCAAGTCAATCAAACTCTTGTTTTCATAATCCATATCCTGATCCATTTCACAATGATCCTGACTAGAAGAGTTGTTTACTCCATCAAGTGAGTGAGCGTCTTTCCCTCCCCCTTCCTTGTCACTCCCATCAATTGGAAGCTTATTTTCTTCTTTCCTGTATTAGCTAATACTGCATGCTTATACACCAAGTGCCACATTTTCATATATTTATCATCTCTTTCGTGCATTCTGTATAGCACATTAGTAGTGCAAGCAGGCTCAGCTTCTTTCTGCACAGAAGTCATCCGCATTACTTCATAATCTCCTTCCATATTTTTACCTTTCGTAGCTACTTCTCCTTCCACTATCCCAATATCAGAAGCAGAAGAATTGGCTACCTCCTCTGATGTTGATTTTTCAAAATTGATCATATCATATCTGAAGTTGTACTTTTCTTCATCCTCTTCCCCACAAGTGCCACCTTTAGCAAGTATGGATCCTTTACTGGAGTCCTTTGCCAGATTTTTCACACTCTGAAAATGAGATATGCCACTTTCACGGTCGAAATTTCTGGTTTTCTGACTGGCTTTCCTTGCATTACCAGACTGCTTTGATCTAGCAACAGGTCTACCATCCATTTTCATGCTCTTTTGGGTCTTCAACTGACGCCTCCTCATTGACACAAAGCGCTTCAATGGAGGCAAATCATCACGGCAATGGCCATGAAGGGAGCAGTAATTGTATGGGCAAACCTTCATAGTTGATACTCCTTGAGAACCACTTCCTTCTTGTGAGAGCTCAATGTGATCAGGGAAATGGGAATCCTTGAGAGTTGAGGAACATGTGGCTCTATGCAAGCTTGATTCTGGGGATTGAGATATGTGATGGCATTTTTCCATGGAAGAATTCTTTGATTTGAAAGTAGGCATCTTTGTTAGGATCCTCACAGGCTTGAAGCTCAATCTTCTGGTAATAGCTCTCTGGGTTTTGTTACCATCATGGGTTGAGTATGTCTTTGTATCACTAGTACTTTTCCAATCCTGATCATCACTGCCATGAACAAATTCAGGTACCTTTCTTGTTGATTTTGGGCCCTTGAAAGTTCCAAGCTTGATTGATCTTGATGACTTGAGTTTCCTCCTCTGATCAGTCCTTCCAGATAGCTTTCTGGTCAGACTCCTCTTCAATTTCAAAGTAGACATTCTTGTCAAAGTCTTCTTTGTGAAAAGCCTTTGTGTATTCTGCCCACAAGAAACAACCAATGCATGCTTTTTGTTTTTAATTTTTTTTTCCTTTTCTCAACAGTTGAAACTACTCAAAATCAAATTTTTACAGATGCCCAATTTCCAAAATCAAGAAAACTTTACCTGGAAACTTTCCTTTGCATGAGAGCTACTAGTACCCTTCATGTAATGAGGTGATGCATCTGACATCTCAATTGGGGTTGGCCCTTCTGGAGTTTCTGTGCCAATAGATGAGAGAATGGGGAGATTCTCATGCTTGGGTTTCCCTCTTCTTGTGGATGATCTCATGCTTGACAGTCTGTTAAGCCTTATTGACCTCAATTTCTTCAGTTTCTTCATGGATTCCAACCTTCCTCTGTTTTCTTGCTGACTAGAAACAGAGTCTTCTGTTCCTAGAACACCCTCAGATGAAGCATAGTTACTGTTGCTGCCTCCAGTTTCAACCTTCGTATTGATCATTCTGCAGAACAGATTCAATGCATTGAATCAAAATCCTGGATTGAGTTGTGACACACTATCAAGTAAAATCAAATTAAATAAATAAAAAATAATGGTCTGGTACCTGACTATGAATTATGATTATGCTTGAGAAATGGCCTTTCTTTCTTTCCTTAGTTGATGAGGAAAAGTGTGTACCATGTGCTACAGCAGTGTCTGTTTTCTATGTTGTGACTAGAACCAAATAAAATCAGCTATGGGCTTTGTTTTGGATTTGTGTTTGGAATTGAACGTGTCAAAAGATAATAAAGTGTGAAATGGGACCCTGGAGTGCTTGACCAGTAAGCAACGATTAGCCCTTGGTCAACAGGCTCAACGTGATAACAACTTGGCTTTATATATATATATATATATATATAATTCTTTTCATTCCTTATGCGTTACAATTTTAATCTCCAAATTAGGTGTTTTTCTTCGTAAAAAGAAGAATATTTTTCTTTTCTTTTCTTTTTTTTTTTTTTTCATTTATAGTTGTATACACGTTACAGCCCCACATTTCTTATATCATGGAAAGTCATATACTCATATTTAATGCCATTAACTCGAAGATTTAATTCCAAATATATAGAGTAATTAAACTATTCTTTTCGACCTGTTGTCCATTTTTTTTCTTTTGTTTTCTTAATTTTGTTATAACGTGTAAAGTATTCCCCATTTCATATTAATAATTATTTTTAAAAAATTATATAATTTTAATATATTAAAAATTAATATATCTTATTATAATTAATTATCAATTCTTACAATAAATATATAAAAAAGTCTACTAATCATTAATTACACCCCACATAGAATACAAAAGATTGCCTGTCATCGTCTCCATGTTTTTTCTTTTTTTAATATATATTTTCAATGATTTGGGAAATAATAGTTGGCACTTGCAGTGACCAGGTGTGCAGTGAAACATAACGCGTTTCAGGGCATTATGAAAGGGATGAGGGCCACCAATTTGGTCACTCCTCTCACACCGCAGTAGACGTAGAAGTCTTCCCCTATGGCCCTATTACCTGTAGAGGCCTAGGCAATGTTGCTAAGAACTCTCACTTTTTCTTTTTCTTTGGACTAGGATTTTCTAATGTTATTAATTAATTAACATGAAAAGATTATGTTACTTGTTGCAAAGAAATATACAAATTTTATAATGTTAAAACTCACCATTATCTATACACAATAATAAAGGGGTTCCTTTGTCTTGTTTGTGTAATGTAAAGTCTCCTAATTTTAATTTTTTTTATTTTTTATAATATAATTCTCTCATGTTACTGTATAACACGATAGATGTTAGAGAATAATGGTGGGAGAATCTTGTTATCTTTTTTTTTTTTAATGCTTCTACCAATTAAACACACTGCATTTTACAATTTTACCTACAAAAGTTACTTATTTGTGAAAATTTATAAACCAAACACATGCATATATATATATATATATATATATAGGGCATTCTCACCTATCTTTACTAGTCAATGTCTTCCCATGCCGTTACATTTAATCACATTTCATAAATGTGGTTAAATAAAATTTAATGTGTCGTCAAACATCAACACACACTCTGTCATACTCAAGGTCTCTCCCAATCCTCACTCCATCACCATCGCCACCACCACTAAAATCAAAAGCAAACCCCCTGTTTTCCTTTATCTTGTAATCGCTATGTACTAAACCAAAATCTTACAAATGTGGTTCAATGAAAATAAAGATGTTGTTATATGCCTATACACTCATCGCCCCTCCTCTCTGTCTTCCTCCTCATTCCCCCACTTTTGAACCCCTCCCCCTCCTGACATACCCAAAATCAATTTCTAAAAAATATGATATTTCTTTGCGCTTCTGCAAATTAAAATTGCTACTTTGTTGCTATTGTTGATTTGGATTCCCAAGTGAAGCCATTTTTTTTTTTAAGAGAGGAAAATCTATCTCACAAAAAAAATCAAAACTTGGGAATCAATAACTAGAGAGGAGAAGATTGATCCCACCAAATATTGGATCTGATTGATATTGATTTTGTAAATCTAAAATATATTTTTTTTGTATTGGGTTTTTTTTTCCTTTTTCCCAATGTTACTTTCACGATATTCTTTGTTCCCTCATGGTAGTTTGGTAATCACAGGACAAACAAAATCGAAAAAAATAAAAAAAGAAGTAAAATAGGGGTTTTCTTTTTATTTTAGTTTGCAAAATGAAGAACGGGGTGGTGATGATGGTAGTGGAGGATGGAGATAATGCCGACATGGAGAAGGTTGGTGCTGCAGAAGTGGAGCTTGAGGAGAGAGTGGTGATGGTGGTGGCATGAGTTTCAACAACAATAGGGTAGTAGTCATCTTTCTATGAATGATTCTGAATTTTTTTATTTTTTTTGGATATTAAATAGCAAGGTTTGGTCTAAAAATGGGTGATGATGGTGGTGGCAGAGGTGGGAGGTGGGAAGGGAGGAGGTAGAGTGTGTGTGGTTGTTTAGCCACAAATTTAATTTCATTTAACCACATTTTAAAAATGTGGTTAATTGTAAGTTGCCACACTATTTACATTTAACCACATTTCTCAAATGTGGTTAAACGCAGATAAAAGTGTGGCCAAACACACAATACAAGGCACTGTAGCTTGAACTGAATTCGAACATTCCAATTCAGTTCAAGCTACTGTGTGTTTGGCGGCATTTTTATCTGCGTTTAACTACATTTACATGTGTTTGGCCACACTTTTATCTACATTTAACTACATTTCAGAAATGTGGTTAAAAGCCACCATAGGAGAGTGGACACCTATATATATACAATTTTAAGTTCTCTCTTTTATTTTTGTTCCCCGTTTACAAAAATGTTAATTGAGAGTGCTCCGAGCTTCAGCCAACTCCAATGCTATCACAAGATCTTTCTATTGATGCATGATGCTGCTCCTCTTTTTTTTTTTTTTTGGGTAGACAAGGGAGTTAACTTTTTACTTTTTCCTGGTTTCTTCCCAACCAATTGGATCCCTTTTTTTCTAGTGGTAAAGCAATTGGAACCTGAGATGGCCCATGAGAAGCCCTTTTTTGGGGTGCCAACAGAACAAGCCCAATCATATGACTACGTATGCTAATATTGACGGGCCAATTAAATTTAGGCCCATTCTCATGCCAATGGGTCACAGACCTTCTCATGTTGACCAAAAACAAAAAAAACCTGTCCCTTTCCGCTTTCTTGCTTAAAAGTTAAAACCATTTCCGTCACCAAACTAACAAACCATTTCGTGTTCTTGAGTTTCTCCTTTTAGACCAATAAATATAGAATAATTTTATTTTGACACATGGATATAGATATCGATGTGGATCTCATGTGATATGAGAGGAGTGATGAAGAAAGAATAAGTTAAAAGAAAAATAAGAAATGAGATTTATATTATTTATGAGTAGGGTGTTTGGGTGTTTAAGAAAGTTGTATTGAAATATGAGGTTGATAAATATATAAATAAATCAACTATTTCCGTCACGTTTTTGTTCCTTATCTATCCTCTTATTATCGTGTCAATCTGCTAACCATTCTTGAATTGAATAGTAGCTGCCTTTCTCTGATTAGAAAGCTCCAAACTTGCAAGTTGCAACAAGTAACAAAGCCAAAGCAACATTTGTCTGCTAGTTTGCACCACCTTCCTTTCTTCCTTATCATCTGAAACAAATCCTCTAACTATAATAATGCTACAAATGGATATGGTGATATGGTGCATATATGTGCATGCATGTGTCTATATCCATGTCCTATCCAAGTCATCATTTTTGTGATGGGCTCTGCTTCTGCGACACCATAGCCGAATCTTTATCTCATCCATTACTCTATTCTCTTGCGCCAATTCCCAATGCCCCTCCCTCCCATCCACTCTCTCTTTAAGACCAGAAACTTGATGCTTTCTTGGCCTGCACAAAGTTTGGTTCTTGTGGATTCCCCGATTTGATTTCTGGGTTTGGTGAAAGATTTCATCTTTTTGAGTTTTTTTTTTTTTGCGGGGGCATCTGGTTTTGGAGCTGAGCTCGTACCTCTTGTTGGGTTTCTTGCAGTTGGAAGAAAAAACAAAGATTTTCAGCTGCAAATACTGTACTACTGTTTTGAACTTTTGATGCATAGTCTTTTGTTAGTTTAGTTGTTTTTAATTTAGTTTGATTTGGGACTTGTATGAGGTTTGGAGTTAAACTTAGGGAATATCCACTAGTTTGCAGTTTATCATCTTATGAGCATCACAGTGTAGATCATTTTCCTTGCTCTCAATTTCCTTGGTGTGCTAGGCATAACCCAATTGTTAAAACCTTACCTTTTCACATTGAAATTGCAGCACTTACCTATACCAACTCTCTTGCAGATTGTTTAATTCCTTGTGGGATTTTTAGTTGTGACTTGTGAGAAGGGCTTTATTTAGTTCAAGGGATGGACCATATTAGTAATGAGGCTAGTGTTGACCGTTTTCCAATTGGCCCTTCAGGGATTCTTGGTCGGACAATTGCTTTTAAGGTTCTTTTCTGCAAGTCTATGTCACATTTGAGGTACCGGATAGTTCATGTCTTGTTGGATCTCATTTATAGGTTTAAGGGATTCTTGGCACCTGTTGGATCATGGTTGCATCCAAGGAACCCGCAGGGGATATTAGCGATGATGACAATAGTTGCTTTCTTGTTGAAACGATATACAAACGTGAAGGCGAGGGCTGAAATGGCATATAGGAGGAAGTTTTGGAGGAATATGATGAGAGCTGCGTTGACTTATGAGGAGTGGGCTCATGCAGCGAAGATGCTTGATAAAGTGACTCCAAAGATGAATGAATCAGACCTTTATGATGTAGAATTGGTGAGGAACAAGCTTCAAGAGCTACGCCACCGTCGGCAAGAAGGATCTCTTAGGGATATAATATTTTGCATGCGTGCTGATCTTGTTAGAAATCTAGGTAATATGTGTAACCCCGAGCTCCACAAGGGTAGGCTTCAGGTGCCCAGATTAATCAAGGACTACATTGATGAGGTATCGACTCAATTGAGAATGGTCTGTGACTCTGATTCAGAGGAGCTCTCATTGGAGGAAAAGCTTGCTTTCATGCATGAAACTAGACATGCATTTGGGAGGACAGCTTTGTTGCTAAGTGGGGTGCTTCTCTTGGAGCCTTTCACGTGGGTGTAGTTAAAACACTGGTAGAACATAAAATATTGCCTAGGATAATTGCTGGCTCTAGTGTTGGATCCATTATGTGCGCTGTTGTTGCCACTAGGTCTTGGCCTGAGCTTCAAAGCTTTTTCGAGGATTCGTGGCACTCGTTGCAATTTTTTGATCAAATGGGTGGGATTTTTACGGTTGTCAAGAGGGTCACAACCTTTGGTGCTGTTCATGAGATCAGACAGTTGCAAATGATGTTGAGGCATCTAACAAGCAAACTTACATTTCAAGAAGCTTATGACATGACGGGTAGAATTCTTGGGATTACAGTTTGCTCCCCAAGAAAGCATGAACCACCAAGATGTCTTAACTACCTGACTTCACCCCATGTTGTTATATGGAGTGCAGTCACTGCTTCTTGTGCCTTTCCTGGCCTTTTTGAGGCTCAGGAATTGATGGCGAAGGATAGAAGTGGAGAAATTGTCCCTTACCATCCTCCTTTTAATTTGGGTCCTGAGGAGGGATCCACTCCAGCACGCCGTTGGAGGGATGGTAGCTTAGAGATTGATTTACCTATGATTCAATTGAAAGAGCTGTTCAATGTCAATCACTTTATAGTCAGTCAGGCCAACCCTCATATTGCACCATTATTGAGATTGAAAGAATTTGTGCGAAGTTATGGAGGCAATTTTGCTGCCAAGGTACATATTCATGAACTTCAACCATTTTACCAGCACAATGCATAATACATTCATATGTGTGTTTATATTTATTGTCATTGCAAACATTTGTTTCCTAAATGAATTTTCACTTCTACAGTTTCCCATTACCTGATAGTGTGCCCCCTCCTTTCCTCAAGCCCTAAGTTGCTGGGTGAAATAATTCCTCGCCTTTTTAACTATTTAAACTGTTAGTTAGCTCAAAGTTTTACATGGGTTCATTTTCATTTTTCATTTCCGCTTATACTCTTAGCTTCTTTTCAATCCTTCACTCATGGATGTCATTTGGGTGTGCTTTTGTATGTCTGCTTGTGTCTCTGAAATATTATGCACCATGTAGTTGTTGTTTATTGGACAAACCCCTGTGGAGTTTTATAGCCTTTCCAAGCCAATTCCCTGCCAGCATCTAGGGGGGTTCATCAGTGCAGATTTGGTTGGCTAGAAGAGATCTCTGCCCTCCTATTTGCTATAAAACACGATAGCATCTCATCTTTGTTAAAGGTTTAGTACTTTGTGCTGGTGGATTCTTAATGAGTTAGCAATTTTGCATTTTCTTTTAATTAAAGAATCGGTAACAAGCTATGTTTGTGGGAAAGCTAAGTGTTTAAACAGGTGTAAATGTTTTCTGATTTATTTTGGTAAAATTTTCTCAGTGATATGCTACTTTATTTTCCCCCAAACTAGTAGCAGGCATGCCTTTGAGGATTCTTAAATTCACAACATCCTATTTGGGTTTACTACCCTCACTTGGTTGGATTAATGGTTGTATCCTTTGATAGTTGTCGTTCATCATTTCTAAATTCTAAGGCATCATACGTATTTAATATTGCGTCCACAATATACTCTTTATATGGAATGATTATATCCAATGTGGTTTTTATTTGCAGCTTGCTCATCTTGTTGAGATGGAGGTGAAACATAGGTGTAGTCAAGTCCTTGAACTTGGCTTTCCATTAGGTGGACTTGCCAAGCTCTTTGTTCAAGAGTGGGAAGGTGATATAACTGTTGTTATGCCTGCAACCCTTGCTCAGGTATGTGCATAAAGAACATTTAAAGATCATCTATGCATTTAGTTTTCGTGTATACAAAGCAACTTCAGCTCAGCTATCTATTAATTTGAAGAAAAAGTGCTAATGGTTAACATCAAATCTTTTATTACAAGACTTGATGAAATTTCAAAATACTTGGAAACATTGAGGAACACATGATGAAAGTTTTCAATATTCTTACATTTTTGCAAAAGCTTTTGGAAATTATCCATGTATCATATATTAGGGATGATTCAGTGGTTTAATGATTAACTTGCGTACTTTGTGTCGTGCTCCAGTACTCAAAACTTTTACAGAACCCTTCTTATGGGGAGCTTCAAAAGGCAGCCAACCAAGGGAGAAGATGCACCTGGGAGAAGCTTTCGGCCATAAAAGCAAATTGTGGAATTGAACTTGCCCTTGATGAGTGTGTTGCAATCCTGAATCATATGAGAAGACTCAAAAGAAGTGCCGAGAGAGCTGCTTCTGCTTTGCATGGTTGGTCCAGTACCATAAAATTCAATGCATCAAGAAGAATCCCTCATGGAATTGCATTGCTCGAGAGAATTCGACAGGCTCCCTTGAAGACCTTACAGATGTTCCTTCCTCGGTGCATCAAGGTGTTAGTGGTTCCAATGGAGCCAATGGTAAAAACTGGAAGACCCACCGCGGCATACATGATGGAAGCGACAGTGATTCTGAAAATGTTGATTTGAGTTCCTGGACCAGGTCTGGTGGGCCTTTGATGAGAACTACGTCAGCAAATAAGTTCATCGACTCTCTGCAAAACTTAGATGTTGATTCGGAGCCAAATAGATGTCTGGTGGCTCATTCTAACCCTCATGATTTTCAGTATCATAGTCCTAGTCCCAGGCACACAACACCAGATTGGAGCTCTGAGAGCACGGAATCTGATCAGAAGGAAATTGGCAACAGGGTTGTTAATGGTTCTAGCATAGTGGTGACTGAAGGTGATCTTTTGCAGCCTGAAAGGATCCATAATGGGATTGTGTTTAATGTTGTCAAGAAAGAAGACTTAACACCTTCAAGTAGGAGTCATGATTCCGAAAATTACAACAATGAAGATGCCGAATGTGTCCAAATTGACTCTCTAGGAAAGGAGATGGATGCTGCTAACCCAGATTCTGAAAGTGGAGATGATGAACCCACTTGCAGCTAGGTCCCTAACCTAAACACCAGATTACATTTCCATCAATTAGAGCTTTGTTATTGAGTGACAGTTAAAGATCAATTCTTTCCAGTGAGTCTCCAATATTGCTTTCAACATTGTAAATAGTAGGAAATCTAGCCTTGGAGGGCATTTATATTCATGATTGTGATGGGAATATTTAGCCCACCATTTGGTTTACTAATAGATGTTAGTAAGAAAGGAAAGGAATATAAATTTATAATGAAATGTTTGGCCACTGCTTCTGCATATGATGAGACTCGGATTTGTGGTTGTGGGGTTCAGTGACCCCAGTGTTTGTAAGCAGAGCTTGATTAAATAACTCAGTTTTAACATTATGAATAAGTATAGTTTCTGATTTGCATGTAGGTTGCTACAACAGCTGGTGACATTACTCAAGAAATTCTTTTGCATGTGTAGTCCTACATTGGGGGCACCAAGTATTGGTTCTAAGCAACTGATAATAATAATAATAATAATAATAATAATAATAGAAGATAATAACTTGACCATCTTAAACTACCATTTTATTTTATTTTATTTTTTGTTAAAAACAAATGCTACAAGTTGGAAAAATATATAGATGGGGCTAAGAAGGTGAGTCCAAAATAATAATAATAATAATAATATCACTTGAAAAAGGAAGCCTGACAAGGTCTTTGAAACTGTTGTGAATATGAGGAAACATGAAAGGAGATTATCATCAAATCACTACTGATGTGCCAAAAAGGAATCTTATCCTTAAATCAAAACCATCTATGGTATATTCCATTAGTATGGCCATGGACTCTTAGCTGTAAACCTTTTATTAAGTCTTCCAACAAGAATAGTTTCGAGCAAATACAATGTAATTCCTTCAATCAAGCCGCTATATCTCATAATTTGTTACAACTAGCTAGGAACATGGATCCTCAGTAGTCTGGCAAAAAATTGTAAGAGATGCAACTTGTAATTAACAAGTCACAAGCCATACTTATTCAATTATGTTTAACGTGTTTGGTACTTTCTCTGGAAGAGACTAAATGGTATAAAATGAGATTCAAATGTATATCTACCAACAAAATCTGGCATAATTGGGAGATAATTGAGTTCTTTAATAAACACGATGATGATGTCATATGTTCAATCCATGGCCTTATGGAGATGACTTTGTTGATAGAGGCAATACTTATTTCAATAATCTACACCTCAAAAGAGGATTAATTACTATTGTCGACAATAAACACCTAAGATAACACATTATCTTATATGCAGGAAATTTTGAAATCTTCATGTTTAGCTTGATATGTAATAAGTAATTCAAAGCTAACACTATCTAAAATTTAGGGTGCATTTGATCTAATTCTAGAGTTAAAAAATCATTTTTCATACGTTTGAAAATAATCAGAATCTAAAAAAATTAGTTTCTAGATTTTTTGTATAAGCTAAAAATAATAGCTTAAAAAAATCAATTTTCAATTTTTTCAATTATATATAAAATTTAAGTTTAATAATATTTTTCTGAAACAAACGCACCTTACTATCCCAATAGAACCCACAAATTTACTACACTTACATAGGGACATGTTATACCAGTTTTGGTTTTTGTATAAGTAATAATGATTCAATTATATATTAACACTCATGACGATTTTTTTTTTCTAATGAATAAAATTCGTAACAATGTTGTTACTAACCTAATGTCATAATCCGCCTTCATTGCAATCAATGATTGTTAGATAATACATGTTGAGAAATGTTATTAGTTAGAAATGTGTGATACAAGTATTTAAATGTACTTATCACAAAATAAATAAATAACACTTAAATGTATTATAAACAAGAAATATTTTTATGGCCCATGGGTTAACTTATTTGATTGATTATTTACTCATATGTCCTCACGATTTAGATTTGATTCTCAGGTTTTGCAACTTGTAATCACTCATGAACCAAGAGATTTTGCAACTTGTAATCACTCATGGACCAAGAGTTATAGCCAGACTTTAGATTGGAACAAACCTTTCCCTTCACCTAAACTATTTTCCCACATGAAAACACATTAATGAAGGTAGATTAAAGCAAAGCTCCCCCTAATTCATGATTAACTCTAAGAATTTACAAAAGTAGTTACAAATGACCTATTAATAACAAAATCTAAGAATTGCATTCAAATCATGACAATGTGAAGAAAATATATATTGTTCATTACTCAACTTAGAGAGGTAGAGAAAGATGGATGGATATGATATTTGAATTAAGATAAATCTCCCTAAACTTTACTGTACAATGATATCTATACGAGACATAAGGTTCTTACCATTAATGTGAATGGCCATGGATGGAGAGCCCGCACAGATCATATACAGTGACAAGAATTGGAGTTTTACTTGGCAACAGCAAGGAGCCCTAGCGCCACCTTCTATCCCCTTCTCCTCCCCACCTATAACCTCCAATCTTCACATATAAATCCCTTTAACCCTATCTTTTTTCCCTTTTTTTTCTATTCAAAGGTGGAGCTAGTCTCATGGAAGTGGCTCAATCCCTCCATGGTGGTTTCTAATAATCCCTTCTTTATTTTTTATCTTTTTTTCTTTGTTTTTATTCTGTTTGTTTCTCAATCTCTTCCATTGAGGAAGTGTATGCTGACATCCCACTTGCAAGCTTTTCTTGGTGGTAGCAACATCTAGACCATGAAGGAATGTTGTTCTAGCGGTGGTTGTTATGTTAGCTAGATCGGATGACTAAGCTAATGTCAAGTGATAGATCTGTCTTTACTAATATAGGTGTATGGTTGGGTCCGATTTGTTTTTAATTGTCTATGTGGAGCTTGCACAATTTCTGAGATTGTAGGCCTCTAAGTTATGTATCTTGTTGTGTCTATGTTATGTTTCTATTTTTTTTTTTTTTAGTGGTGGTCTATTTTACGTTTCTAATTATGTTTGTGTCTAGCTTGCTTGTTTGAACTAGTTATATATATGGTTAAGTTAAAGAAGTTGATTCAATCTAAGTATACAATGAAAGATTAATTATAGGAAAACTCAAAGAGTTTTACAGAGCAGATTAACATGTGTGCATATTTTTCTCCTATTGGATTAAAGAATTGAAGACTTGCAGCAAAGTTAATGATAAAGTTAGTATTATTTTATCACTTAACTTATAAGTTTATTGGATAAGTGTGACTTAATCAATTGTGAGCTATATCTAAATGAAGAATCTTTTATCATATGGGTAATTGATCTGCTAATAAGTGAATATATAATATCTAGCTTTTTGGAAAAAAAAAAAACAAGAATTGAGCCATATCATTGTTTATCATTTATCCTTATTGACCTAATTGAGGATGAAAAAATAATTTAAATAAGACGAAAAGGTGTGCCGACTAAGCTCACGCGGCCGGTGCTCATGGAAAACCCGACAAAAAAAATACAATGTTGCTCAACCTATTTAATTGCAGTGCAGAATCATCGATGTTGTGGCTGAAGCAATTGCCAATGGTCCTACCTCACAGTTCACACTTTTATTTGTGCTTTGATATTAAGAGCAGCAGGGGTCAAACTTACCTCTGCCAACAGATATATGAGATCAAGGGTATATTCCCAACCGTAAGGGAAACTACACAAGAGATTTCGACGTGTCTTAAATTCGATTTTGACAAGTAATCCTAGCCCCAACTTTTAGGTTATCAATAACACCTTCAATTGACTCGACTTTGCCTGCTTATGAAGCTAAAATATTTGTACCACTTTCTTTTCTGCACGGTTACCAATTTTCTTTGTTTCTGACGTGACCACACACTTTCTTTGTTAATTTAAGACAAAAGTCATAAATATACAAATATGATATTAAATAATATTTAATTAGAATATATTTCTCTATAAAAATAATTTTATATGTTTATCCAACCATATAATGATATGTTAATAAATATGATTAATTTTAAGTTTTACTATTTAAAAAATCATACAAAAAAATTGATTAAATGACAGTGTAAATATGTAAATATTTAGATTTATATTTATATTATACTAACTTAAATGTACTTTTAATATAAATTGTATTGTATAATGTCAATTAGTTTTATCTTATTTTTATTAATTTATAAACATAAAATTAAATAAAATTATTTTTTATTTGTAATATATCAAAATCAAATTCTATTTACATTTATATTATTTCAACGTTTTTATAGTTTTAATTATTTAATCTTAACTGAGCTTATTTGATTTTATTTTATTCTCACTCTAATTTCATTTTGAATTAATTTAGTTTTGATTCACCATTAATATTAAATAAATTTATATAATTATTTAATTATATATTACCACATTAAAATTATTTGACATTTTACGTAAAAAATTACTTAATTATTGTAAAAATTACTTAATTATTGTAATAATTACTGCAAAATCATGAGTATAAGAGGATATGATTGGTTAAAGATATAAAACTTTTTACACCAATAATACATCAAACTAAATCTCTTCTATTATTTTTTTGGTACATTGGTGATAATAAAATTTAAATTTATGATCTCAAGTAAACTATTATAACCCCTCACTATTAGTCCATTCAAGATGGCTTAATCTCTTTTATTATTTGAGTGCGTAGAGGTAAGAAATGTGTAAATAGTAGCATTTTTAAGAATTGTATGGAACATAAGTTAAACCTGCCAATAAAAGGAAACAAACCCCAACATCAACCTAAGATCTTAAAATTAATTAATATACGATAATATAACCCCCTGAAAGCCATTAGCCCCTGGTTCTCGTCTAGTTGCCCCATCCGAGGGCAGTGGAGTAGACAAACCCTTGTGAGCTCACGTGCAGAGATGTTAACGAGTCTGCCGAATTGGTTCATCAAAATTGTAATTTTTAGTAGAGTTAAATTAAAGTATTGAGTTTATCAAAAAAATTCAACTCACTTAACCTGTATTTAACCTGGGTTTATGCAGGTTGGGTGGGCAAGCTTTTTTTATAAAAAGATTTATAACTTATTGATAAAAAAAGTAAGAAATATGTGATAAAAAAAGAAAAAAAAGGTAAAAAATGTGTATACTCACCAATACAATAATATTATACAATTAATATTATTTATTCAAAGTTAAAATTTAAAAATAAAATAGCATTATAACTTACAAATAATACTATTAATAATAATAATTTTTTATCAAAGCTAATGTATGGTCATGGATCTTAAAAAATTGGATATATATAAATAAAAAAAATTAAAATTTTTTTATTAAAAAAATTATTAAAATATTAAAAAATATGTTTTTAAATTTTTTTTATTGTTTGATAGACTGATCCATTTTTTATAGGCTTTTAGTGGATGGGCCAGCCTGTTATAACACCTATAATCACATTCTATCTGCCTCACACAGCAAGGAGGATGGGGACACACGCCGCTTTTGGATTGCGTTCAATGTTGCGTATAGCTAGTATTTTCATTTTTCCAGGGCCAATACTAACCAAATCCCCAACTTTCTGTCACAACAAGTCTAATTAATTGCAACTTGATATCGTGAGAAGCAAAACAGTGTTTGGGAAATACTAGTCATGGCGCTGTACGTGTGTGTAATTGAAAAACGCAAGCAAAATACAGAAAGGAGTGGATGCCAACAAGTCAAAATAAATATACACACAGTGCTCACACGGTGTATGTGTGCACAAAAGGGTCAATTATCTTAATTCACAAGTGGGTAGTGCTGGGGTGGTCCAATTCTTCAACATAAGGCAGCATAGCCTAGCCCACTGAGTATTGGAGGGGGTCAACGGCACTTGTATCTCTATCTATGTGCGTGTGGAATAAGCGTGCCAATGCCAATGGACATGTCACAACAAAACTCATTCCAAGGGAGTGACCAATGACCTGAACATTCAGTTTGTATTTCACTCTATTTTCTGTTTTTCAATTCAATGTTTCAATTGAGAGAGTAAATGTTAAACATAGTCTTTTGAAATTATATACGTCGGTCATTTGTGCTTAAAATTTATAAATTAATTTTTTAATTTTTAAACTATAAAATATGAGTTACATTAATCCTTGACCCTGTTTCTTTTATTGGATATTCACATTTTTGCTGATGTTTTATGCTAATTGGTATATTAGTAATATGCTTACATTCTAATTGACATTTACCAATTAAATTGCATGATAATATGAATAATTAAAGATTATGAGACGTATTTTACATATAAGTAATGTTAATATATATGACTTATGTTGACAACCAATTATTTAATTATATCCACCTCTCAAACTAGGTGGGATGCCGATTTATCGTTAGTATATCATCTAACATTCATCCACAAATGTGATGACATAGCAATGAAAATAAAATTAAAGACTAATTTAACTCATATTTTACAATTTGAAGGACTAAAATCTTAATTTTCAAATTTTATGGACTAATTAAAGTGACCTACACTTACAATTTTGAGATATTAAAATTAACGTTTACTCTTTCAAATGAAGTGTTTGTGTCTATGTGTCACAATTTTCTCTGAGAATTTTCCGTGTGCCCAACCATTTCCGCGTGATGTTTTCAGTTGGCGCTTAGTATAGTCCAGCCTGCCGAATTTGTGGACGAGTGTGCTCTAACAAGTAGTTCCTTGTTTCATTCATTTCTTTCTTTGTTTCTTATTAAAAGAAATAGGGTAAGAAAATCAATCATCATTGGCATTCTTTTATTCCAAATGTCAGAAAAATAGTTGACCAAAGTGATGATTTACTTGGCTCGATGACTTTTTGTCTTTACAGATGGCTCATTGATCAGTGGAAGATAATGGAAATTTAAAAAAATAAAAAGAAAATCTTCTTATAATCTGAAAAACGCAAACAAATTTTAGTGGTAAGTAGACCATAAGAGAGAGCGAAATGTAAACAAATTTTTATGTATGAATATATCAAGTGTAAATGCAAAATGTGAGTACATTACGACAACAGAGGGAAACAGACTAGCGAATGAAGAAAAGATGGAAAAGGACAGGTGAAAGCAAAAGAAGGAAGAAGTGGACCACTTAAAGGGAGATGACAATTTAGATTTTTATGCATCTTAAGTGGTAAAGAGGTAACAAACATAAGAAAATCAGCTTAAAATTGAATGAAAGAATTTATGTGTAAAATTACACAATTTTTTACTTTTATTTCATATGACAGACACTGTAATTGAACATAGGTCATAAAATATCAGTTATACGGCATCTGTACCACGATTATGATAGTTGAAGGCACAAGTTTTCTTCCGGGGAAGGAACATTTCGGGGGATTAAAAAAGGTTGAATCTTGTCTGGTTTTTCAACACAAGCATTGTATCATAAAATATCAGGTATAGTACTACTACTTTTTCAACACAAGCATTGTACAACTTTGTCTGGTTTCATGAATCTTGTTTTACTATATCACCCTGTCAAAACATGGGGTGGTAGTTAATAAAAAGAAAAAAAAAAACAGTATTGAGTTAGCTCTACTTTAAATTACCTGAGATTGTTTTACCCAAAAAAAAAAAAGAAGTTAGTTGAGATTGTATGTATTTGGACAGGTCAAATTCTCATTTTAATAACCAAAAAGTTACAATAAATTATTTATCTCCTTAAAACTTACGTTGTGGTCGTTTTAAATTTCTTATATGCATAATGTCTTCAGGTAAAGTAAAAGCCGAAATCATTCATTTTGATGTTAATTAAATATAACATTCAGTTTGTCTTTATACATTTTGATGTTTGAAATTGAAAGAAAATTATCCTCAAATTTAATTGGTAAAAATTGAAAGAAAACAACGAGGTGCTTGTTCAAATAGAAATGACTTGAATCCCTTAAATATGATTTTCTGAATTCGATTATGGGATTTGTCTGTGAACAAAAATATTATTCTCTTCCTTTCATTCTTCCCGTTTTTTTTTTTTAACAAAACATCTATCCATTTATTATAATAAGAAGGATTAAGTTTTCTATTTCTAATATTATTATATTTTAATAAAAATAATATAATCCATTCATATATTATTATTATTATTAAAATATATTTATTATTTTCTTAATCAAAGTGTCTTTTATTTTTGGATAAATAGAATAAAGAAAAATAGTCTTTATTAGAGGAAAAATATTATTTTAACACTTATATTAGTGTAGACACCTATAATGATATGAAAAGAATAATGGAAAGAGAATAAATTAAGAAAAAAAGTAAATAATGAGACTCATATTTTATAAGTGAAATATTTAGATGTTTGAGAAAATTAGATATTATAATTAAATTATTATTATTATTGGAGGTCTAAACGTGCACTCCAAGATATTAATTTCCCATTCTGATGAAAGGATCCTCTCATAGACCAAAGACGAATCCAAGGAAAAACATGGTTACCCGTGCTCGATGCACCACTTTTACCAGAGGTATGCTGTACGTCGTACGAAGCAAGGGGCAACAACAGAGTCACTTCCGGGAAATGAGTGGTTGGTTCCCAGCCTTGGCCAATAATATACGTGCTTTGAAGGTGACTAGGACCCCGCTAAGCCGATATCCAATTAAGCCATTTAAAAGGAAAAACTACAAGGCTTTTCTCCTCTATGAAATGCCGCTAGTACTAGAAATTATTCGTTATTATTACACAGGATTCTCTATTTCTTTACATCTTCATTAAGTTTACTCCTATATTTGTTTTTTCCAGAGATGTAACCAATTATTTGTTCATGCATGAATTAATTATCATAAACATATTCATTTCAAGATCTAGAACTTCTTCATTTTTTTTTTAATAGTTTAGAAAAATTCGTAGTAGGGTATTCAAATCCAATCAAACTCAATTTAAACGGTTAAACTAATACAATCCAAATTGAAAACAGATACAATTCAAACCGATAAAAATTATATTAGATTCAAAATTCAAATCAAACAAACCAAATTTAAATCGCAATAAATTATATTTTTTTTGGATGGGATTGATTTTTCATTTAAAACCGATCCAAACTGTATCGTGAACACTCTCAATTCGTACGATTCACCATAGATTTGAAAGAAACAAAGAACTTTTTAGATGAATAGAATATAGAAGATAATGATTTCTCGCTTATAGCCCCTTCCTTTATGGCACAATAGTGATGAAAACAATGTGCTCGCTTCTTATAATTGGCAGAGAGAGGACCACATCCTCAGTATACATATATAGGTATTATGAGCCACTTCTATCAATCACCACCTATAGTCATGTATTTACATATAAATATGAGATTATTCATAATATAATGTCTCTTTAATATGATTATTCATAATTAAGATGTCTTTTCAATAAGTCAATCAATGGATTTAACATTTCTATAATTATGAAACCATTATATAGGACACAATTCTTACAACAGATTCCAACTTAATTTTGATGTTGGCGATAATGATGGTGGTCCATAATTATGACAGTGGTCCGACATCGGCGATGATGGTCCAACTGTGGCAAATATGGTAGTCCAATGGTGGCAATTGTGGCGGTTTGGCAACAGTAACGATGGTCCAACAATTGCAACGATCTAGCTAGTGACAATGGTATAATGGTGGTGACAATGGTCGGGTAGTGGCAAATAACAAGGGTTGGGCCTCATATATTGGAAAGGAACCCCCGGCCGCTAAAGATTTTTATTTTTAATTATTTAGCCCCTCTATATTTTTTAATTTAATGAATTCTTATAAAATTTGTACTCAATTAGATATTTAAAAATTATAATAGATAATATGTTATGTGTATATATATATATATCACTTGAGTTTTGATTGTAAAGATTTATTTTTATATAGTGTTGTTTTTATTTTAATATTTAGATAAAAATAAAAATATATATTAACTATTAAATGGTGGCCCCTTTCAATAAAACTACCTAGCCTCGCCCCTAATAACAACAAAGGTGGCAATAGTTTTATATCATCATCTATCAATATTTCACTATGTATATAAGTTTTATCATAATTATTATTATAATAATTATAATTATATAGCATCATAAATTATTAAATAATTAATTTATAACATACCGTGCGAGTGTTTATATATATATATATATATACATATGAATTTTGTGATGATTTGATTTCATGAGTTATCCATTGAAATTTCAAAGCTAGCGTACATAGATATATATTAGCTTTTTTCTCTCTTTAGTTTATGACCATTACTTGGTGGGGTCGGAAGGAATGGTAGAATGCACGTTAAACAGAGTTCAAAATCAAAAAGCACAAACGTGTCCATCACCAACACAAAGTCTGTGGCAATTTCTGAAAAGCAATAATTAATTTAATTGAAGGAGGCATTTATGCAAGTTCGATCCAATTTAAGAGGAGGCCGAAAAGAAAGTGTACACAACTAACAATAGGAAGCAGGCATCTGGTTGCGTAAGAATTGCTGAATCGAAGCATCTCCCTTTTTCTCACGGATGTGGTGGACGATGATATAGATCCCGCAGAAGAGCAATTGCAGTGTCTATTTGATCAAACAAATTTCTTAAGCTTAATTATATTTAAACTGCATTGCGAAAAAGGATAAATGATTGAGAAAAAATGTTAAGAGTTAAAAAAAAATGCCAAAAAATTCTTTACTAAAATGATTGACACATTTATTGAAACTTTGATAAATATATAGATAATATTATTTTATTTTACAATTTAATTTTTATATAATGATAATGTAAAATAATTTTATATTTATTTCAGATAATAAAATTAAAAAATTCAAATTATAGAGAGTAATTATTCATTACAATAACTACTCACCAAATTTTATTAGTTTTCTCTAATTGTATTAATTGATAATATAAAGTTTTTTTATGTTATTAATATATAAAAAATAATCTTTTCATTTTGTCTAATAATAATTGCCATGATGAGTACTACATTTTTCTTTAGAAACTTATGGAAGGGTAGAGAACTTAACTACTGCATTAACTACATGTATTGTTCTTTACTAACGTTACAATTTCCTTCAATTTTTTCATAAAATATGAATTGAAATTCGAGGAAATTAAATATGTTCAAAGAAAAATAAATTAAAATAGATGTATGTTTTTAAATTTATATATGTAGTTCAGTCAAGAAAAATGCCTTAAAAATCATTCATACGGTGCACACACTTCGATGCAAAAATAAAAATCATGTGATCGGCTTGATATGTAACCACCATATTCGCTCTTATTTTAACTTCCCTAATTTAGTAATTTATCATTTCGAATGTGCTGCCAATGATTAAAAATGATGGACAAGCAGAACCAACCTTCTTCTGCCTCCTTACTATATTATATCTGTCATGTGCATATAAGATATTCTAAATCTGAATGGAATTATTATATTATGTTTATCCCAGTAAAAATCTCAAATCTTCCCCGAATTTTTCATGTATTCATTAATTTGTAATAAAAATAGAGGATATAATTACCGACCCCATATATAATTTAAGAATTTTTATTAATGCCAAGCCCCTTGATTACATAAATAACGAAAAAAAAGTTCTATGTATTATTTTAGTGATAATATCAAGATATGCATCAACAAAGATTGCCCCTAGGGCCACACAATGTTTTCAAAAAAGACTATTGTATTTGATGTTTATTAGTTATTGTTAGTTAAAAAGATATTAAGATATTATGGTTTACATTATTGATCTCTAAACAAATAAATGAATTTTAATTTTGTTTTAAATAAAATTGTTGATTATTTCAGTCCAATCGTTTTAGAAAACTGATTAGTTTTAGTCATTGTTATTAGTATGTCTCTATAAAACGTAATGTTTGACTAACAGAGATGACCACATCATTTAAGCATATATGATAATCAATAATCTTATGTAACACATTATAATATTGTGTGTTAAAACCCTTTCACAATAGCCCAATAACTCATCTTGCAGAAGAGTTTTAATACATCCCGTTTAACCAATCTTCAGCAACTTCTTGGAAGATGGCCATTGATATTAATGTACTCAACGGACCATTAAAATTGTGCCACCCACTAACTTTATAGCGAACTTCCAACCTAACTAACCAAATTCAGTTGGAGAGGCCTTGATCATACAGAAGAAAGGCCACAAACATTTTACGCAAACTATATATGCGTAACATTAAAATGGAGCAAAATCTTGACCACAGTTCACTTTTTGGCTTTTGGACAAGTTTCTCTATCTTTACGAGTTTGATTTTTATACATACGAATAACACTGCTCTATTCAAGATCCTCCCTTTCCATTTCTTTTGAAGGAAAAACATCGTTCCGTGTTAGTAGTTTAATCAGTTAGATTTGAAAATACTAAGAACAGTGAAGTGACCTTATAAATATTATGTGTCTTAAATTTTTCCTTATTTCTTATTCCTTGGAAAGCAGCAAGAAGGTTCCTCTATTAGATTCAAAAGAAAAACATAGTACTCACAACAACAAAAAAAGGAAAAAAAGAAAATTACACCATTTTCGTACGTTGTCTGAACTAAATCTCCATAAGTCTTTTTTATGCATTGTTTAGTTCCCTCAGGCCTCAACTAGGGGAAAAAAAACTTTTAATGTGCTTTTAATGTTATTTTACCACCTTTTAATCGAATTGTTAAAGTTTTTGTTTTGGTTCACCAAAACCACCCTTAGTTTGGCTAACATTGAAAATGTGGCCTTACATGGTAATAGAATATATCGTGTCTCATTTACAAGTGTGAAAGTTAATATTGCACAGATTTTATGTGCCTACACTTCTGTATTCACGATATTTTTCTTATCTTATAATTCTCCATGTGTTAATAATAATAAATCATGTCTTTTTATTGTAAATGCATCTTAATAAGTCTATATGTATAGATGTTATATGTGTCCATACGTCTGCGTTCATCAAATTACACCGTGTATCAGTGACACAGTTTATGTCTTTATAGGTTAGTGACGGCAAACCATATCTCTTCATTATTTAAATATATGTACTATATGTAGGTTTGTGTGTCCGATAAATTCGTAATGAGCTTGATGATAGAAAAAAGAGAAAAAAAACTTTAAATCATATGTTGAGAAAATAGACAATAGATTTGTATAATTTAACAAAAATAAACCTCAAAACACTAAAGCACTTTATCGTCGACGAGTCAATTTCAATCAAGTATTTAATCCTACACCAAAAAAAAAAAAAAAAACGAAGGCACTTAATGATTTATTAAGAATATGTTCAAAAGCTAGATTTTTTTTGTAAAAGATATGTTACTTATTTATTTATTTAACAGGTTAGTAATTTTTATCAATTTGATATATTTAATATATATTACTTTAGTTATATCACAACAAAATTCTAATTTTTTCAGTTGAACAGCATTATTCTTTGATTAAAAAACACGATTATCACAATGAAAACAACAAAAGAAAATCAAGCGAAAAGTGACGGACTCACACAAAAGAAGCGGCCTTACAATAAGAACAACTTTCCCCAAATTCCTCACACTTTTGATTACCTCAACATATGTAGAAGGAACCCAAGTAGAAGTGGCCAAATTCCCCCTTCTCTCTCAAAACATTACTCACCTTAATAAATAGAAAAATTTTATTTATACATAAATATTAACATATTAACTAATATTTTATTTATTATTTAATGAGATATAGATCCTATTTAAATGAGATCTACATCATCAATAATAAATGAGAATAAATCAATACAATATTTCATATATTGTGAACACAAATAACATAACTCTATTAAATATCTACATCAACTCACACCTTGGCCTCCAAATTTTGCAAAACGGGCCCCACCACCGGCCCTACTAAGGAGTAAGAAATGTTCTTGTAAATAGAAAATAAATATTAATAATTAATAATATATATCAATCAGAGTGATATACAACTTTTTTCTATTTAATCTTTTTTTCAAACAAGTGCCTTCAAAATATTAGTTAAAAAATAAAATAGAATAATTTCTTCATTAAAGAGTATGATTTTTAAATTATAAACATATTAACTGCATCAAAAAGTTGAAAAACTTACTTTTTTTTTATTTATAGTTGATACTTATGGACATTAGTTAGAAAAATCCTATTATTAAAATATGAGTCTTGAAAATTACTGTTTTTAAGACACTAGTTACAGCGGATGATTTTTTATTTTAAAAAATTTAAAATTTTTGATGGATTGAAACTTCAAAATTCTTTTGTTTTTAGCCTTTTAATCATTATTTTTAGATTAATAATTAACAAATTTCTCAATATATATATATATATATATATATATATATATTGTATTTTAATGTTTACTCTTAATATTATACTTTCTTTATGCAAATAATATTACTATTACATACTATGATCCTCTTATCATCACACAGCTTGCGTTCTTTTTTTTTTTCTTTTTTTTAAAGTAAAAACACATGAAAATAAATTATTTTAATAATATATTTGTATATAATTAAATGGTTATAACTTTTTTATTTAATTTAAATATATTGACAATATAAAATTTGTTTATATTTTTTGTGCATAACTTTTAAAATGCTAAGATGGGACTTAAATTTATTTTACTAATATGATAATATGTGATTGAATAGCTAAAAAAAATATTTTTACACTATTTTATATATATATATATATATATATATATATATTAAATTTAAACTCTAAATTTTTTTAATAAAAATCTAAGGTTCTTTTTTATTTTCTATATCGGTGATATGTTAAAAAAAAAATCCGAATATATGCCACTAGTGAGTACTCTTCCACTTTACAATGAAACAAGTCAGTTAATGCAGAAAAGGAGTCTTCAATAAAAACAGAGTTTAATTGCCGCATACACTTACTACAAAATAGTTTTATATTGACTATGAATAAGTAAAGGTGATTTACTTTCACATTCATTCTCTAAAAGAGAAATCATGTGATCACAGTTGATTAATTGTAATTGTGATTTTTTTTTTGCTTGAGGGTGTTCATCATTGGATACATTGACGGATCCCTTCAGTATTCTGGATCCCCTTTAAGAGATAGACAATAACCACATATTTTAAAATTAATGGACTACAAATAAAACAATTGAACACTCAAAATACTAATTAAACAAGGAGATGAACTTACCTCCTCACCTCGTGGTTTAATGTCCTATTTAACTGCAGTTTATTATTTTTTTAAAAATATATTTAATATTTTTTTAAGAAGTTAAAGCATATAATTTTTTAAAAAAATATTAAAAACAAATATTTTAATTATTATACATTTAAATATAAAATAATTTATTTATAAAACCACCTTTATAAAAGCTTTAAATAAGTTAATTTTCCAAATGGGCTCCAAGCGTAAAGTTACTTTACGGTGCTAAAAAATTCAACTAAAAACAAAACCAAGTTAAGAAATAAATGAAAAGGAGTATGAAAATATAAATACAGTCACCCCGCTTCGTCTCCCAATGATCCACTAGGAAACTTCGTGGAAGCTGCCCTCAGGAGGCAGACATGGACCTCCATTTAACCCCCTTCACCTTCCACCCTTCTTCCCACCCCCAACCCCCCTCCCTCCATCTTCTTCTCTTCTCTCTCTCTCTCTCTCTCTCTCTCCCACCAACCACACCCACCAATGAAGCTCATCAACATCAACCCCAGAAACCTCAAGCTCTCCCCAACCCGCCTCTTCCGCTCCTCCTCCAAGAAGAAACAGCGCTCCGCCCCTTCTAGATCCGACCCGCCCTCCTTCGGATCCGGATCCTCCTCCGAAGACTCCACTCACAAATCCTCCGCCGCCATCGCCGGCTCCGCCACTCCCACCAGCGTCCTCCCCGACACCGTCTCCGGCGACTGGTCCGACGTCGAGCTCGCCCAGGCCTTCCGCCTCATCGACCGTGACAACGACGGCGTCGTCTCCCGGCAGGAGCTCGAGGCGGTGCTGACTCGCCTGGCAGCGCTGCAGGCGGAGGAGGTGGCGGTTATGCTGAGCGAGGTGGACGCCGAGGGCAGAGGCCGCATCGACTTGGAGGCGCTGGTGAGTCGGGTCGGGTCGGGAATCGGTGACCCGGCGGAGGAGCTTAGGGAGGCGTTCGAGGTTTTCGACAGCGACGGAGATGGGCGGATCTCGGGGAGGAGCTGCTGAGGGTGTTCCGTGCGATTGGGGATGAGCGGTGCACGTTAGAGGAGTGCCGGCGCATGATAGAGGGAGTGGATAGGAACGGGGATGGGTTTGTGTGCTTCGACGACTTCGCGCGTATGATGGAGTTGCAGCAGCAGCACCAACGATGATGATCATGGTTGTGATGATGACGACTATTCGTGTGATGAATCATGATCATATGAGACTTATATATGGAATATATAAAAAAGGGAACGCAACTCCTTTTGATTTTTTCTGAAATTTGTTTTTTTTCTCTGTTTTGTTGGTATTATTTTTTTGGTTTATCTTTAATTGTTTTCGGTGTAATATGTTGAAGGCGAGAGTAAAGGGTAAAATAAAAAGAAAAAAAGGAAAATGTATCTGAAAATTGAATGGCCGAATAGGTCATGGAGAGTGGCAATTCCGTAAATATATGTGGGTTAAGCTCAGTTAGGGGATGCTCTTTGGCACTCTCTTCTGCTTCGATCTTCAAATAACAATACTGATATTATTTCGAAGTAGCATGCAGCGATTCTTTGGTACGGTGTTGGATTCTAATTAGGGGTGGGAAGTGGGTGGTAATTAGGTGCGTTCGCAATCAGTTCCGACCCGTCAATTCAGGTTCGGTCTGAAACTAAATGGGATGATTTGTGTCTTATAATAATTAATAATAAATTATCAGATTTTATTATTTAATTAATATATTTTATATAATTTAATATTATTTTTATAGTGATATGATTTATTTTAAAATATATATAATAAAATATTTCTTAAGTTTTATGTTTTAGGTTGTAAATGGTAAAATTCTTATATAATGTTTGAAAATTGAGTTAATTCAACCTTTCGATCCAACCTTACCATGTGGCAACATCCTCCTTTGTAGATTTTAATGGATAGAATGGTGGAATCTCTATCTTAATTCTTACACATATAAATGGTCATATTATTTTAACTAAGTATCCCAAATTATCATTAGGAAATATATCTAAAATGGTCTTTTAGGATTTAAAAGTTTTTTGAAAAAAGATAAATTAGTTTTTATCAAATCCAAACAGTATTGAGGAACAATTTGTCTTGATTTTATAATTTTGAAGGATTCATATTAAACTTTCAAATGTTGAATAAATAATTTATTTTTAATATATTTTCAGACTAAAATGAATATTCAATCTATCATTTTATTATTTAATTTAATAATCTATGTGCCTTTTATATAAATTTTGACAATATTTTAGTGATCGAATGAATGTGTAACATTCTTTTTTGTGAGAGGTTGACATTTGATTGTAATCCTCAATGGACACGTGCAGTAAATAAATTTTGTATGGTCTTAGGTTCTAGGCCATAATCGGTACTAAAGTTCACTAAATCTGAATCTACCTCTTTGAAAGGCTATATGTTAAGTCATATTTTTGTAAAAACCGGTAATTGTTTAGAGTGAAAATAAGTTGAAGAGTGATTGTTAATGAATTTTCAAACCTTTAAACATTTCATTTTTAGTCTATAGATTTAGAAAATCTCAAAACTTCAGATTTAACTGAAACCAAAATTTTCTATTTTGAATGGTTGAAATTTTGATTTTTTTTAATATTTTATTTGAATTCAAATGGGTATTTCTTATTTACATTTATGTTTTAAAGTTAATAGAAGTAAAATAATTAATGGGAAGTAAAATTATGTTTTAAAGTTAATGAGAAGTTAATGAGAAGTAAAATAATTAATGGAAAGTAAAATAAATGATTTAACTTAAATGTAAATAAGTGAGCGTTGAGACAACTCATATGCAATTGGGACTGTCCTGCAAGATTCTACATGGCAACTTCCTTCAGCGAGATATGTTCATTGCCACAAACCTGGAGAAGCAATCACTCGCTGAGCGAATTTACTAATTCCACGACGTGTCTGATGTTGGCGCAATGCAAAATGACAGTTTTAAGTGAACCCAACCCTATAAAACACCCTATACTGGATTTCGACCCAAAATCAAAACCCATCCTCTCCCAAGTATCTCTTCTCTCCTCCTCATTGAATCTAACCTCATTCCTCCTTCTCCAAAGATCAAAGGTAATAGATTCATGGATTTTGCTATCTCCTTCTTTTCCTTTTCATATTCCATGGTTTAGGCTTTATTGTTTCCCTCATTGTTGTCAAGTGGGTCCTGCTAATGTTGTTAGAGTTATATTAGAGCTCTTAGAGGTGATTAGAGTTTAATTAGAGTTTGTGGTTGTTCTATGATAGTTGGGTGTTCATGCTCCATGGAGCCATATTGGTGTTGACGCCATACTTTCCTCCCTTTCAAGTGAGTGGGTTTAATCTCATAGCTTTAGTTTGGTCATTATATTATTATTTTATTAAATTACAGAGTATTTAGATGATTTGAGAAATGAATTTTCACATGATATGTTTTTATATAAAATAAAAATGTGTTTTAGTTAGAAATGTTCTATTTGAATTTATACATGAAAGTTTATGATTTTAGAATATGCATGGGACACATGTGCTCTATGAAAGTTTTATATGATTTAATTTATAATTTGAGTTGATTATGAAAATTTGATTTGCTATGATTGATGAAACGAGCCTTCAGGCTTGAAGTTTATATTAGAACTGAGACAGGTTGAATTTAGGATTGATAGACCCATTTTATGATTTTAGTTTGATTTGGATTAGGAAATTACTAAGAGGAACAAAATTGTGAGTTAACGGCAGTTATTTGTTAATCTGGTATACCAAGGCCCGCGAGAGGCATTTATCCACATAATTAGCGCAGTCCACGAGGGACGTGGTTAGAGATGAACCGTAAGATCTGATTGGGGCTCACTTTCACGGGGATAGACACCACCATTTAGTTATGGATAGTATGTTCTTTTAAGTAATTATTAAAAAGGCAAATATGAATTGTTAGCTACTGTAATACTTGGTGTACACGTATCAAGCAGCTCTGCACCTAGAGTCCCCAACCCACCGCCAAGTCCTAAACTTCTCTAAGTCTAGACCCTACACCTCATTGGAGGGCTATATGTTAGAGTCACATTCTTGGGATCAAAAGTCAGGTAATTGTTCCTAGAGAGAAAATGAGTTGAAGAGTGATTTTTAATGAATTTTATGAAACCTTTAAACGTCTCGTTTTTGGACCACAAGTTTAGAAAATCGTAAGATTTAGGATTTAAACTAAAACCCAAAATTTGGATTTTAATTGGTTGAGAT